>BSBK01004873.1:0-260000 GCA_027943335.1 Chamaecyparis obtusa
AATTAAAATGTATAGAGTAAATTTCTAAAATACAAAATATAATAAAAAATAAAGATCAATAATATTATAGATATTTTTAAATATTCTATTTAAAATAATTTCCAGCTCAAAAAAATTAATTATAATAATTATCTTCAATTACATAAATATAATATTAAAAGATCAACTATATGTACAAAAAATACTTAATAGCTATCTAAATTAATTTAGCAAAAATAATAAATTAGAACATACTTTTATATTTTAGTTTGAAATGTAACTTATAATAAAAACTAAAAAGTTAAAAAAGTGGTAACATAATATAAAATAGTTCATAGGCATGTATGTAAAATAATATTAAGACATAAATGAATATTTAGATTCACATATTTAATTTTTTTTTGTTCTTTGTCCTTGCGTGCATGGTCTATATGAACCTCCAAACAAATAAAAAATGTCAAATAAATAACTTCTATCATGCAAGTGAGAAAAAAAATAGTTACAAAATAATTTTAATTTTAATGATAATGAGAAAGATAGAAGATAGAGTAAGGTGGCTTTCCAAATCCCATAAATCTAAACAAAGAGATAAAGCATAAAAAAAAGTAGAATTATGTTTAGAGATTATACTCCAAAAGAGTGGAATTATGTCATTATGGTAATATATATATATATATATATATATATATATATATATATATATATATATATATATATATATATATATATATATATATACATATATATATATACATATATATATATATATATATATATATATATATATACATATATATATATATATATATATATATATACATATATATATATATATATATATACATATATATATATATATATCTATATACATATATATACATATATATATATATATATATACATATATATATATATACATATATATATATATATATATATATATAGATATATATATGTATATATATATATACATATATATATATATACATATATATATATACATATATATATACATATATATATATATATATATATATATATATATATATATATATATATATCTGTGTGTGTGTGTGTGTGTGCGTGCGCGCGCGTGCTCAACCGTGCTATGATCACCTCCCATTTTGTACAGAGAAAAGATGAGTGTCAAAACTATGACAATAGAGGCCCAATAAAATATGCCCATAAAAGACATTATGCCTTTACATTGAGAGCACAAGAAGACAAAAAGAGAAAAATTAACTTGATGATCATTGCATCAAATGAAGAGCCTTAAATAGGCGGTACAAAAATAAAAGCAGTTATAATTGCATAACCAGAGAAATTAACAGTAGTATTTTATTAGCATTAACTAAAACCTATAAATATTGTAATAAATGAGAGGTGCCCTCCCGCCTTAGCCTCATGTCAACTATTGACAATTTACATAATCTTCTCATTCAAAAATTTGGAAAGATTAGAAATTTATAACTTTTTCATTGAGATTCTTGTAATGATTCAATATATACCACTGCAGTGTAAGTGTGAGCAAGTTACACATCCCTCCCATAACTTTAAAAAAAGTCAAAATAATAGTTATAATAAATTAAGTTACATATGAACTATTACAACTTTTTAGTACCCTTAATTAATAGTTAAAGTATTCAAGATCTTTCATATGGAAAATAAGCTATGGTCATTTTTTTTTAACATGTAGCATAAAAAGGTGAAGCAAAATATTTGAGCTAAAAGAGCAAGACCATGTAAATAATAAGATGATGCAGAGTAGAAGTGATTGATTGATAGGTTTAAGACTTAAGAGTCAACATATGGAGAACATGAGACACACATAAGTACCAATACCTAGGTGGTACAAAAGTGGGCTGCCAAATGTTTATGAAATGATAGTGGACAACATGATTGACTCACTGACTTGTAGAACATTCCTGACATGTTTCTTTCATGTAGGTAGAACATATATGAGTTCATACTGGCTCATTGATCCTCTATATAGAGAGAATAATATAGTCATGCAATTTGTACAAACCAACTCGTTCTTATAAAAGAAAAGAGGGTCAAGCAACCCAAAGCTAAGGAATTGTGCACTAATAATACCTGCCCTTGGATATCATGATCGTTCTTTCTTTACCTCTATCAAATCCATCAGTTCTCAAGTACATTATATTGATCATACCCATGAGCCATGATAATAGCTTCATGGAAGAGATTCAAACAAGAAGCACATAGGATTCAATGGCTTCAACTCCTCTTCTTTTTACCACTTTCATGGAAGAGAATGTTGAGATACTTTCTTGGAACTTGCATGATTTCTAGGAAGAAATATGAATGCGAATTTAATGGTATTCAAGGGGGTGAGCTGCTAGGTTATAGTGAATGTGTATTTCCCATCTATTGTGATCTTTAATGGAAGATTGGGTGTTTCTATCAAAATTTAAGCATGAATTTTTTTTTCCTTTCTTTAAAAATTTTAACTCGTCTTCGAATAGTAGTTGTTTATGACTATTTATGTGAATTGTCTATTTAGCATTTATTTTATTTAGGTGATATGTATCGTGGTGGAATATTGAAACTTTCTAAGAGGTCATTTATTCTAGTACTACTCCCTCATAAGATATTTCTCTAATAGTAACATCATGTCAATCACATTATTCAATTTTAAATCTTTTTTTTTGAACAATTTATTCAAATATCAAACATTTTAATGATCAAATAAAATTAATAAATGTTTTGCATCCAATCCCTAAAAAAAATATAAATACTTATTTTACTTTTGTATTCAGAGCTAGTCAAATGAAATTTTAAATTTTTAAATAATGATTCAATATATGAAAAATTTAAAATTAAAGAGATGAGTAAATGTATGCTAATATGATCATATATTGATATTTCAAATATGTAGAGAGATGTGGGAAGAAGGGCCAGATTTACACAAGCTTATGTCACTTATTGATATATAATTGTATTTGACGTTTTATTAAGATGGACCTAAATTATACGAGAATTGATATGAGTATGCAAATTTAACTATTATACCTTAACTCACATTGACGTGTGAGTGAATTCTATCATGAGCATGTGTTAAAGACATCACATTTCTATAATTCATTATAATAATGTAACAATTTTATATAGTATTATTCCAAACTTGAACCATTTCTTCTTCTGTGTGTGTGTGTGTGTGTGTGTGTGTTAAGTTTTAATTATTTAAGTCATTCTTTGTAAGGTAAAATATATTTATAGTATGTTAATTGTAAGTTATCATGTTTTTATATGTACGTAGATTGACAATATGGATGATTTTCATATTGATGAGCTTATAGGTCATCATGCACCTCCACCTCCACCTCCACCTAAAGAGTTAAGTGATAATATTAGGAGAAATGTAGAGGCGATAATGAGAGACATAAATATTATTAGAAATTATCCCTATCCATCAGCCCAGCTACTATGCCTTGCAGATAGCATGCAAGGCATAGTAGATTTTGTACACACATTAGACTCTGAGATTGATAGTTTCGAGTCATGGAGGGAGAGTATGGATGTATATTATGTTGACAACCTCTCTTATAAAGAGGTTAATAATTTAAAAATTACAAAATTGATATTGCATGATATTTTTTGAACCCTACAACGGGTGAGCAGATACTTGGCAAGAAGCCACCTATTTCGATTAGATGGTGTAGACACCTCGGTATAGCAGAGCATTTTTGGGAGAAGTGGTGGATGATATTTGACCATCCACCAAATGCTAATCATGAGGTCCCACTTTATTTTTTGAAGAAATTATGGGCTGAATTTGAATTGGGTAGGAAACCCAATTATTTTGACATGAGAGCATTCCAGGGGGTTGGTCGAGGCATGCCACTGGATAGGCCAGGGGCCAAATTGAGTGACAGAACTAGAAATCATGTGTGCAATGAGCCTCTTGTTCCTCTTCCTTCTCCTATAGTTCCTGCCACCTGTCCATCATCGAGCAATGCAGTCATCTCTTGGTTCTTTGAGTGCCCTTACGGGCAATTTATTACAGCACTTGACCGAGGCAAGGGATGCCCCTAGCATAGCACATGTTTGCACGAGTTGTGGAGGTATATGTAGTGGTCCCCAGTCTAATCCTGATCAAGCCCATGCTGCCCATGGTGGATATGGTGATGATGATGGTGACGCACATGGTGGATATGCTGATGATGATGATGGTGCACATGATGATGCTAGAGATGATATCTCATCATATGTTGATTTACCTAATGCAGACGATGATCATCTTGCACAGGTAAATTTAATTATAATTTATATAGTGCAATATTAAATTTCTTATTTATACAATTATGAGCCATAACATGTGGATTTTTGGTGAATAGAGGGTTGACCCTCCATCATTCATTAGCTGTCATCATATGACATCGACACCTTGAGATCTCGGTGCTCCATTCACGATATGCACTTTGATCTTGATACATTTAAACTTTAAACAAAATAAACTTTAATTGAGAATGTGTTTGACATATTTTTGTGATTTTGTAGGGTCTCTCATGTACCACCGAGATTGGCAGTCCTTCATTCTCTACCCCACCAGTCACCAAGAGTCAGCTGCATATACCTATAGTATGTTTTTTATTTATTAATTTTAAGTGTTTATATCTTACTAATTTATGTACAACTTTTATTCGCACTTGTTTTTTTGCAATTGTAGGCTTTTGGATTGTCTCATGTTGCAAAATCACATTTACGTCCTGACTCATTAGTGGCATTAGCTACGTGTCACACACAAGTAATGTACACATGTTTTTATTCCATAAATGTATAGTCAAGTTATATGTACTATAAGTTTGATTCATGCCTCATATATGTTGTTCAGGTCGACACCACCATGAGTCTTGGCATGGCTACATGATTAACCAAATGCAGCAATCGACACTATCCTTTGAGGTGATGATTAAAAGTAATTTTTCAATGTCCATTGTGTATCTAGATCTTTTACACCTAATTATTAAAAAATGTGTACTTTAAATGTTTTTACAGGACTTGGCTGCATCCACTTTTCATGTAGCTGAGGATGAGGGTACTCGAGGACCAGACAGAGTAGGATGAGGGTACTCAGGACCAGACAGAGCATGTTGATGCATCACATTCCTCTTCACGTGGAGTGAAGAGGACTGCATATCAGCTAGATGAGTAGAGTTAGATTATGATGACTATTTGGACTTGTTTTATGATGATGATTATTTAGACTTGTGTTATGATGACTTGTTGTCATATTTTTTAGATTATGATGGTGATTATTTGGACTTGTTCAGATTATTTTTACTTGTTGTTAGAGTAGGACTTGCATTACATACTAGTCCACTTGTTATCATATATTGTACTTGAACTTGTTTTTGGAGTAGGAATTTGTTTTGTGATTGTATGTATATA
This sequence comes from Chamaecyparis obtusa, assembly GCA_027943335.1. Classification (NCBI taxonomy): domain Eukaryota; kingdom Viridiplantae; phylum Streptophyta; class Pinopsida; order Cupressales; family Cupressaceae; genus Chamaecyparis; species Chamaecyparis obtusa. The sequence continues at coordinate 5,392 of BSBK01004873.1, forward strand.
TCATGAGTTGATATGATGGACACTATGATACATGTAAATTATTTCAGGACTTGTTATGTTATTTATCTTAATCATGAGTTGTTATTTATATATATGAGCTTATGTCCAAAAGAAAACATTTTTAATATCAATTATAATTAAATTTATCAATATCCTAAAAAAACCATCTATCTAACAATGAGATCTATTAATTCATGTGTAATTGATCTAAGTACAATATCTAGATACATTACAAGTAATATGAACACTTTGATTAACTATAAAAAAACCATCTATCTAACAATGAAATCTATTAATACATGTAATTGACAAAAACAATATGGATGTTACAAACTTGATATTGACTTTGATAATTAACTATTAAAAACCATTAATTAATATTGACTTCGATGTTACAAGTAATTTATTGAGTTTGATTAACTATTAAAAACCATCTATCTAACAATGAGATCTATTAATTTTGAACAATGAATTTAGGGATGCACAAATAAATCTATCATAATCTATTAAGTGAACATAATCTAACCAATAAGCATAGTTTAATATTTAGAACAAAATTAGGTGAATACAAAGCTATGAATTTAACTTAAATATTTAAAACAAAATTTGATGAATAAAAGTGAGTTCATGTGAACTTAAATTACAAATAAAAAATTGTACGAATACAAGAGTGTGCATTGTACTACATAAATAGTGCATGTCTATGTTCTTCCAGACATCCTGCATCATAAAAATAAACACGTTCAAATGTTAGAATTTATACAAGTTCATTTAAAGTCAATTTTAATTTTAATTTCAAATCTATATCCGTACATTATAAATTATGACACTTCAAAGAAGACATGTAGAAAACATATAAAAATATGACAAATTGAACAAAAACTTACATGTATAAATTTGATTCAACCTAATGTACCATCAACATCCTCTCTTTTTTGCAATGCGTCTATGATTTCCTCATGCTCTTCCATTGAAAGTGTCCATAATATTTTATTAGTAGGTCTCCCTTTGTATCTTTCCAATTTGATATTTGTTGCCACTACCAAATGGGAATAGTGCATAATCTTCTTTTTTGATTGTAGTCTTCAAAAGTTGGTAAACCATTCCTTCTTGTTAGAAATTTGCATAGCCATGTACCAACTACCACAACAGACCCAATTGGATACTAAAAATCATCATCATCTACTTGATGACATATCAAATTTTTCTTAGGTTCTACACATCAAGCTAACCAATACTCTGTCTGCTCTTCATTATCCTTAGGTGCAACAACAACATACACATGTCTTGCAAAACAAAATTAAGTACATGCACAAATAAAACTTGTTTAAAGATTTATAATTCAAATATATAATCATAAATTATATGACATACACATGTAACTAATATAATTAAAAATTTTACAATAAATTGAATTAAATTACTAGGTTGTATGAGGTCTGAAATATGATCATAATCTTCTGATGCAAAGGCATGATCCAAGTCTTCATTTATTATATCATCTTCATCTTGTCTCTCACTAGGTGTTAAGGATTTTTTTTGTCATTCTTCAACCCATTATGTATTCTCGCATTCTTCCCATTCACCTGCAACACAAAATTGACAAAAACATGCAAGCTCCCTAGTCCATATAGTCCAAGTGTTAGAATTAGAACTCCTAAATGAATGCCATTTAGTCAATCTGTTGACTGTATTACAATCATATCTTGAAAGGATATTCTTCTCTTCAACTAGCCAGAAAAAATGTCTGATTGTAGAGTTCTGACTTGATCCTGTAGATAAACTTCTTTTACACCATTCAACTATTGCACGTGTATCTTTAAAGTTTGATTTTTCCTCAAATTTGAGTTGCTCTCTACAAAGGGCTCTCTTAACACATGCACCAGCACCATCATGTTCTCTCTTCCCGTGTCTAGCCTCAAAAAAACTCCAGATATGTTGGATATTTATTTTCTTGTGCATCCTACTCAACCAATAAAAAATTCTAGCATTCTTGAATTTCCCTGTGCAATTATCTCACCATATTAGATGTTGTGTTATATGAATTTCTCTCTCCCTTAAATTTTCATAAAAAGTCTTAAAGCAATACTGGACAAACTTCGATGAGTGGAACTTATTATCACTCATATACAAATGATACTCTCTCAATATTTTCTGATCCTCTTTTGTACTATCAGGTGCATGTCTATAGACAATATGAACAAAAATTGTTACTTCCATTGAATTATAATATTGTGGTTGGATCTCATCTTGTGGTGCAAGCATGTAGTTCTCTACAAAGTCAACAACTGAAAGTATACTACCAATTGGAAATGTATTCTTGTATATGTGAAATTGTCCATCAAGCCATCTAGAATTTTGAGAGTGTTTCACATATTTAGGTACGACCTTACTCTTGAATTCATTCATAAAAGCATTAACACTAAGTTTTTTTAGTTATTAGGTCACACCATTTTCCAACTTTTCCATCCTTCAATGAATACTCAACAATTTTAAATCTTTGTACATCAACTACTTGTTGTCCAAAATCAAATGAAATATTTTCATGCAAATATTCATCTAATAATGTAAGATTTCCACATACATCACATAAACCAGAAACAAAAGCATTCAAAAGATAAAATTGCTCATTAGGTGGGTTACAAAACAAATTTTATATAAACTCCTTTACAGTTTGAGGTGGTATATTTATACCACATTCCTGCAACATTTCATTAGCATGCACAGTAGAACGTATAGATAAAAAAATATCGTAATGATAATGAAATTGAACATGAGTTTTGCAAGAATAGGTGATTCTTTCTTCGCTAATCCTTACATACCATGGTTTACATTTTTCAAAAGATCTTTGACTAATACTAATAGTTAACACCTTATCATCCACAAATTTTTTATACAATTCTATTTGAGTCATATCTAAAAGGTGTTTTGGATGTGGATTACGAAATTTTGAACCAACTCTTAATTTAAGAACATCTCTAGCATTAGGGGATACTCTTGTATTATCGTGCCAAAATTTTTCAATCAAAGTTTTGACTTCACTAGTAAGTTTCATGTCAGACCTCGAGAGTCTGCCACTGAAGGTCCATAAATGGTTTGCCGGATCACTTTCAAAGTTAACTCTTCTCTTTACAGCCCTTGTTAAAGTTTTACAATGAATATTAAGATATCCACTTATGTTTGAAATCATTCTTTTATCAGTAGTAGTTTTATTTACTAAAGTTGTTGTTATTGCTCGTCGTGCTGCATTACTATCTTTAGAATGAATTTTATTTCCAATTATGTCAAAGACACTAGAAACAATTGATACAACTTATTTTAGAGACTCATCCTTCTTCTGGGATTTCACATAAATGTCTAACCTCTGCATCACTTTTCACATTTTAGACATTTTAATTAATTGTAACATTAATTGACATTGAAACCCAAATTTTTTATTATAAAAAATTGTCTAAACAATCTGTTCGCATGTGTCCTAATCTATCTCCATGAAACCAAACCACGTAGATTGTCTAGCACATCATTTTTTATTTGAAATTGTTCATTCATTTCATTATCATTCAAAGGAGTTTCTTTCTCAATCGGTGTTTCTATGTCTACATCCACATTGTTTTTAATTAGGTAAAACAGGTTTTGAATGGGCCCCGAAACCATATACAGTCAATTTTTGGAGGGAACCATAACCCTATTCAATAGATGAGAAAGATAGGAAATATTAACACTGACCATAGAGAGACAACTGGGGAATGAAGAAATTGGCTTTACAGAACCCCCCAACATAGATTGCCAGCAAAACTGCTTGCAATACCAAACAACAAAACAACAACATCTACAAAAAGAAAAGACAATGAAGCTCTAGCTCCTCCAAACCTAAAGCCTAAGATTTACATCAAACTAGGGCTTTCTGGTTCCCTAAACCAATAGTATGGGTTTTATCTTAGCTCCCATAACTAGAATAACCTACCAGATCCATGCCTAGAGCCACAGGGTCATATTTGAGTCCCATATCCATTAGGTCCTCTGAGAGAGAATGACCTTTGCACAATTGGATCCTACAAGTAGTCAAGTAGTTATAAGGGAGAGAAGACATTTTGCTCCCATGAGAGCACTTCATCTAGCTGACACAAACCACCTCCATAGGATGTGTGACATCCACCTCTAAAGGATTCGAGGGTGAAGGGAGCAGGGACAAAAAGAGAATCTGCCACCAAATAACCACTTGAATAGACCCCACCTCAATAGGGGTATACTCCACCTCAATAGTAGTATTACACAAAAGAATCTAGCCCAAAAAATAATCCCCCAACAGAGGTAAGATCATGCCTTTCTCCTAGAAAGAAGGAGCTTTCAGAACTAGCAGAGAAACATACAGGAGGGTCACATACCCAACAAGAGAGAAGTAGGTGCTATCAACCCAAGCAGAAAGCAACCTAACAACATTTGCCTCGGAAGAAGGTTCCTTATAGCACAGTTGTCCCTTTAGCATCATTAAATATTTTGCAAGACTGCTGCAAAATGAAAGTCCATCTCTCACAAAGATGTGCCCTGCTCTATAAGGCAGGCAGGGCAACAAATCTTTCTCCCAAAAAAAATCAGCTTCTAGAAATAGGGGAGAAGACAAGACTAGGGTCACAGACTCATTAAAAAAGAAAGGATCTAAGCCATCCCAAGCTGATTCCAACCCATTAGATATGTCCATAACACACCATTGAACCTCAAGCAGCCACGGGTTCTTAGTCGGGTCCTTGAGGCCAGACTGCACAAGAGAAGAGCCTTAACAAAAGAAAAGGGAGCCTAGCTACAAGCCCAAGAAAAGGGAAGAGGAACTGCAGAAACCCTAAATAGCTCCCTGCAATCTTTATAGAGGCATGCACAAAAGATAGGGGACTCCTAGCACAACCCCTGCAAAAATCAAGGGAGGCCCACACTTTAGCAATGCAGATGTCCTCCTCTGTAACACCATCTCCCAACAAAACCCTAGCTCCAGTTCTCGCTCCCACACTGCCTTCCAAAGAGATGTGAACAAGTAGAAACAGGAGAAGATCCCCAACAAAGGATGAGGAAACCAGGAAGGAAGCCCAACAAAAGGGGAGAGGAGACTCATAAGCCCTGAGCAGCTCCCCCGCAACTACAGTAGAAGCATGTGCCAAAGGCAAGGGCCTCCCAACATAGCCCTAGCAAATGAGGCTGGCCCACGCATCTGCAACACCATCATCCTCCTCATCCCTCGCATCCACATTGCCATCATCCTCCTCTACCTCACCTTCAATCTGCAAAGCCTTAGCTCCCCCTCTCATTCTCGCTCTGCCCTCCATAGTCATGTATTAATGAATGTTATCATGTGATTATAATGATTGAATGTTATATTTCAAAAATGGATGAATGAATGAATGAATGTTAATTGTTGATTTCAATCTGAATTGGTGTTTGATTTTCAGTTTCAATTGGGGTTTGACTTTCAGTTCCTTTATCATTATGATTAACATTACTAATTTCTAAAATTTCACATGCAATTAAATTTGTTAATCTATTTTTAGAAATAAAGTTTAAATCATTTTTATTGTAACCTGCTTCTAGCAAATCATGAACATCTTTATTAGAATAAGTTACATTTGGATGTGAAGACATACCTGTATCCAATACTGGATTAGAATATGCACCTAAATTTTCTTCTTCAACCTCTACATCCATTATGGTGTCTTCATTGTCCTCCTCTTCTGAAACAATTTTTGAACTTGATGCTCCAACATTATTCAGGTTTTAAAGTCTTTCTCTTCTTTCTTGTTGTCATTTTGCCTCCTCTTTATTTTCTACAACCTCCTCAGATGTCAGAACCTTCCTTATTTTTGCACCAAGATTCGATTTCAAATAATTCTTTTTGAATGTCAGATCCAAAACAAGACAAAAGTACAAAATGTTGATATAAATATTCTATTTTCCTGGTACGGATCGATAAAAAAATGGTTGAAAAATTGTCAATCATTGAGATCAGACCCACAGTCCTATTTTTTGCCTACAATGAATCTTTATGAAATGGGTGCCCATTTTGTAGTTTCACAAAACGGGCGCCATTTTGTGAATTTAAAAAAAATGGGCACCCGTTTTGTAAATCTATGAGTGGGAACTATACCTGCTGGCTTGGGCTTTGGTTTGGGACAGGCTTGGTGAGACCAAGCCTATGCTTGATCCTGCAAAAAAATAGCTAAGGCATTACAGAATAAAATTTATGCCTTGCCATAATTTTTTGGACACCTTCCCAAATGAATTTTTTGATAAAATGAAAACCCATTTTAGCTCTTATTGTGCAGATTATAAAAATATAAATTTTATAGTGATATGATAAATTTTAATATTTTTACAATATTTATTAAGCCCACATGGTACCTAAACTTGAAATAATAAGATTAACTAAAACTTTAATAACTTTTTTAATTTTACGTTTTTTGAAAAATGAGTTATATGACACCAATCTACATAGAATTTCCTTCAAATTAAAAAAAAGTGAAGTTATCATCAAATTATGGTGGCCATACACGAGAGGTTTCAAAAATGTACTTTATAGTCAATTATAAATTAATAATAAAAATATTCAATAAAAAAATAAGATAAAATATTCTCACCAATCTTCAGTGTTTTAGGTACCTTTTTCCAAAAGGATTCACAAAAATACATTCTTTTACTTCAAAAAAGGGTGGCCATACATGTGTTTGGTGTGGTCCCGAAACATGCATTTTGAAAAAATGATTTTTAAACATACCTACTAAAATTCAATTTATACCATGTGGGTATTGAAATGAATTACATATTTGAAAACTAGACTCTGAGCACTAAATTTTATATTGCTCAAGTTTTTCAAGATTCAATATTTAAGTGCCTCAAATTTTGACATCAATTGACAAAAATTTTGAAAAACAGAGAAAACACTTCCACTTTTTGGCCAAAAGTGGGACTCAACTTCTTGCAGCCACCCTTTATTAAAAATTTATTATTTCAGCAAAAATCAACATGTCTAAAAAAGTGGGACACACTATTGTGGGATGACCCTTATGTGCAGTTCTCTGTTTGTTACAAATATTGAATTGCTTTGTATTCCCCATTTAATTTCCTATCACTTTTGAACTTTCCATCCTTCATCTTCTTTTGGTCTTGTGAATTATAGTTTTGTTGGTTGCATAGCATTCTAGTTACTATCATTTGGTATTAGAGCTATAAGTGATTGAGTAATTGTGGTGTGGGAGGAATGTCACCATGAAGAATGAATAGCAGAGGTAGAAGGAGAGGTTAGGAAGATAGAATATTTGAAATATTGTAAATATTATAGAAAGGTTGGATGCCATGGAGTGGGCACAAAGAAGAGGTGTGGTGAGTGATAAAGGAAGTGACATGGAGGAGGAAGAGGAACCCCAAGTAAATGTTATTGTTTCTTGCAAAACCACTTAGAGAGGATGAAAGATTAATAAGAGAAATCATTAGTGTAGGAGAAAAGCCAAAGGAAATGGTTTTCACTTATTCTGAAAGTCTCAATGGATAGATCTTATTGATTTGATTAATGAACTTGACACAAATATTGAGTTTGAAGGAGTTGTAGAAGAAAATAGATTTAATTTTGTTTGTATGAGACTTAAAGGCCACGTTGCAATGTGGTAGGAATATTAGGAACAATGTAACACACACAATTGAGAGGGGGGGATGAGCTGAATCGGTTGTATCCTTGAACTTAAACTTGTAACCAAGTTACAAACTTCAACACATAAAGCTGAAAGGTGAGAAATAAATCAAAAGAGAAAATAACAAGATAACATGTAACACCAGATTTTTGTTGTGGAAATCCTGTTAGGGGAAAAGCCATGGTGGGGATCAAACCCTTGAGATATTGTAGTAGCACGAGAAACCTTGTTAAAGATATAATGGGAATGCACATGCATTTGGGCTCATTGCCTAGAGATCACTACTCAAAAAAAGAAAGGCTATAACCCTGAGATTACAACAAGAGAAACAACCCAAGGTGGAAAAAATCCACTATGGAGAACAATCCATTGAGTTATGAACTAATAGATAGCATATGATATGCCAGAAAAGTTTCAATGAAGTACAACTAAAAAATCAATAGATTCCACTCATACCTTTTCTCAATAGTACTGATACAACATTTTCGCACACTATAAACATCCAACAATCTGCCACCACTCACTTCTCACTTCACACTCACAAATGATTACAACTTTATACTCATCTTATTCCATAAGGTCAACCAACACTACCTTAATTACAAATAAATTACATAACACTTAATGAGCCGATCCAAAACAAGTCACCAGGACCATAGCTAGGACCCAAAAGAATATCCTCGAACATGCAATGATCTATAGATCACACCAAAAATCTTTGAAACATGGTATCTCATCAAGTTGGCCAAGAAAAATAGAAGATATCAACATGTTATATGCCAATTTACCAAATCCAATCACATAACCCAACGAGAGCTACCAAAATGAATAAGACACAATCTAGAAACATCAGAAAGCAATGTGAAGTATCACATTAGTAGAAAAACCATCTCTAACTCAAAATCCATGAACATCTCTGAATTGTTCACCAAGAACACTGAACAACAACCTTTTCCAATCAGGAAAAATATCTTTCCAATGATTAAGTTACAAACCACTCGAGATGAGGACACGCATCCATGTCATGAACACTTTGATAGGTTAACAACAAAAGATATTTCTAGACCTAGCTACATTGATCAAAAAATAGAAATACTATCTCTACTAGAACACCAAAAATTGTCTCCTATGAATCAACTATAACTCACTCAAAATATACAGGGATCCTCTATAACTCAACCAAGATCAAGTAAAGGCACACCTCAACATCTCTGTAATATCAAAAAATTTGATACTCAAACACAACTCTCTGACCAATCACAACATTATACTCTGTAACTCAAGAACATTCTCCAAATAGATGTAATATATTGGCATCAATGACAAAACATCAATGTCAACACATATATGCACAATATATATACCAATAAGGACTATGTTCAATTAGAGAGGAAAAATAATAATAAGAAAAGATTAAAAATTGTGATAGAATGGTGGCGAAATTGAAGGCTAAGTTCCTTTTGGGCGATTATCAAATCAATCTTTTAAAAATATTACAAAACTTCAAACAAAAGGATATGTTTTTAAAAGAGTATACTAAATAGTTTTACAAGTTGGTAGTTTAGTTAGGACATAATGAAGAAGATAGGGAGAAACTAGTAACATATTTGAATGGTTTGAAGTATAGTTTTTAGGATGAGTTGAGTCTTGTAACTCCTAGAAATATTGACCTAAGGCTTATCAATTAACTCGAGCAAGAAAAAGGAGAAATTACTAAGGAAGAAAAATGAGAAAGAAAGAAAGAGGGGAATGAAATTTACAAGAAGAGGACATTAGGCTAGAAGAGGAATCATCAAGAAAAGGGTCTATTAGTTCACTCGGGAAAACAATAATTAATGAGGAGGCTATCTTATTTAAGGAGGAAGATCTTATGGAAGAGATGGTTTCCAATGAAGAGGAAGAGGTTTTTATAGTAAATGTTTTAAATGTAACCATCATGCTAGACATAAGAGTTGGCAATATCTCAAATCCTCACAAGTAGGTTATACAAGACCCAATAGAAGTAATACGATTGTGTAAGAAATTCAACAGAGTGTTGGATCACTCACTCATCATAAGAAGAGCCATAATATAGATAGTCATTGTTGTTCAAAAGAGTGTTGTTGAAGCCACCAAGGAAAGTCAAGAGTTCCAATTCAAAGAAGAGGGCTTCTATTTAAAACCAAGTGCAATGCAAAAGGTAAGTGTTGTAAATTAATTTTTGATAGTGGTAGTACAAACAAACTTGTGGCTATAAATATGGTCAACAAGTTAGGACTTAAGAAAAATAAACATCCTACTCCTTGTAGAGTCTCTTGGCTACAAAAAGGGAAAAAAATACTTGTATATGAGCACGCTAAACATCCTACTCCTTGTAGAGTCTCTTGGATATAGAAAGGAAAATAATTACTTGTATATGCACAAGCACATATTGAATTTTAGATTGGTACTTATAATGATAGTGTGTTATGTGATGTTATGAGCATGTATACAACTATGTATGTCATGTATTGCTTGGTAGACTATGATGATTGGATAGGAATATGGTACAAATGGAAGAGAGAATACCAACACTTTTGAGAAGGATGGCATCAAGCATACCATATTGCTTATGCAAGAACATGAAAGGTATAATAGTAGTAGTGGTAGAATTGGAAACATAATGTTGGTGAGCTAAAAGGAGTTTGTACACACCATAAAAGATGAAGAGATTGAATATGATTTGGTACTTTACCTTTGTAAAACTGGATGATATTCCTAAAGAGATAAAAGAAATCCTAGAGAAGCATAAATAAATTGTTACAAAAGAGATTCCTAATGAGTTTCCTCCTATGAGGAGTATAAGTCATGATATGGATTTGAAATTCCAAGGGCTATTCTTCCAAATGAGGATGCATACAAATTGACTCCCAAGGAGCTGAATGAGGAAATTAGAAAGAAAGTAGAAGAGTTTCTCGAGAAAGGTTGATGAGGGAGAGTCTTAGTCCTTGTGTTGTTTCTATATTACTAGTTCCCAAGAAGGGAGGTGAATTTTGAATGCACGCCAATTCTAGGGCTATCAATATGATGACTATTAGATATAGATTTCCAATCCTTAGGATTGAAGATTTATTGGACTATTTGAGTGGATCAATGTATTTTTATAAAATAGATTTGAAAGTAGTTACCATCATATTAGAATTACACTTGGAGATGATTGGAAAATAACACTTAAAACCAATGATAGAGTATATGAATGGCTGGTCATGCCCTTTGGAATTTCTAATTCACCTACTACTTTTATGAGGCTTATGAGTGAGGTTTTAAAACCATTACTAGGAAATTTTTTGGTTGTTTATCTTGATGACATTTTTGTGTATAGCGGGTCCAAAGAAGACAATTCAGAGCATCATATTAATCAAAATAAATATGTCTTTTTGTAGGCCAAGTTGATTTATTTGGGCTTTGTAGTGTCCAAGGATGGGTGCATGATGGACCAAGAGAAGGTTGGAGCCATTATTGATTGGCCAAAACCAAGGAGTGTAATGGAGGTAATGAGTTTTTATGGGCTTTCTATTTATATAAAAAGTTCATTAAAAAATTCAATCATGTAGTTGCTTTGATACTTGAAACAACTAAGGTTCATATAAAAGATAGTTTTAATGGATACAAGAGACTAAATGAAGTTTCAAATTTCTTAAAAAAAATGTGAGTGAATACAACCTATTATTACACTACTTGAATTTACTAAAGTATTTCAAGTTGAGTGTGATGCTAGTGAATTAGCAACGTGGCTTATTCTTAGTCAAGAAGGTAAACCAATAACATATTTTAGTGATAAATTGAATGATGCTAAGAAGAAATATTTTACCTATGATCTTGATTTTTATGCATTAGTTCAACCATTGAAGAAATGCATGCATTACTCACTTCCTAAGGAATTCATTGTTTGTACGAATAACCATGCTTTGTAATTAATTAATAGAAAACATAAGTTGAGCCAGACGCATACTAAATGGATAGTGTATCTTTTAAGCTTTAAAATTGCATTGAAGGATAAGAGTGGACAAACAAATAAGATTTTTGATGCATTAAGTAGGAGGAATTTATTGGTGCACATGAGATTTAGATTGACAGTGCTGGATTTGATAGTTTGAAAGAGACGTATGTAGATGATGTAGATTTAAAAGATGTATATGAAGTGTGCATCAATCCTTTAAACATAGATAGAGGCCCTTGGAATGATTTACTTTAAAGGGAGGTTTTTATTCAAAGAAAAAAAATTGTACACATACTTAGAGGGTCAATGAGAGATAACCTATTGAAGGACATGAATTATGGCCTAGCCTAGTAGGAAAATTTGGACAAGATAAAACTTATTTTTTGTTAAGAACACATAATTATTGGCCAAATATGCATACCAATGTCAAGAATGATAGTTTATACCAATCATTACTAATTCTATCTAGACTATGGGACTCTACAAGTATGGAATTTATTTGGGCATTCCTTGAACACAAAGGGGGAAATGATTCTATGTTTGTTTTTGTGGACATGTTCTCTAAAATGGGACATTTCATTTTTTGTAAGAAAACTAGTGATGCTACCAATAGTCCTAACTTTTTTTTCAAGGAAGTTGAGGTGTTTTGTTGGTAACACACATGGAAATTGGTATTTGGATTTAACACAATATGAAATTGCATATAATGATTCTACAAATAGAATTACATTTTTTAACCCATTTTGTGCGGTGTATGGAATGCATCCAAGCAGTGTGTTTAAACTTATAAATCTTAGTGGTATGGAGAAGAGAAGTGCAGATGGAGAAGAATTTTCCAAAGTCATCCATAATATTTATAAGGAGGTGAAGATGAACAAAGAAGAAAATAATCTGCAATACAAGTGATATATTGTTAAGAAGTGGAGAGAGTTAAATTTTTAGATGGGTGATCATGCATTGCTTCACCTTCAAAAGGAAAAATTTCCTAAGGGTGAATACAATGAACTAAAAATAAATAAGGTAGGGTTCCTGTAGAATCCTCAGATATTTTTTAGCTAGTGCCTATGAAATTGACCTTTCTTAAGATTTGGGAATTTCACCTATTTTCAATGTGGCGGACTTAAATCCTTACAAGGGATATGATGAAGAAGGTCTAGCAAGGGTAGAGATACTATTATATTCTTGTAATCATGAATAGGAGCTCATGCCTTTTTTTTGGCAAGGGAGAATGACATAGGGGCATCACCTTCCAAAATTCTAGTTTGTTTATTGATATCCCTATTTTATTTATTAAGAAAAAGAAAGTTTAGTTTTGTTGGTTTCTTGTTAGTCTATTTTGGCAGTTAGGAGTTTAGGGAATTAGTTTTAAATGATAGTTGAAGGATAGAAGAAAACATTTCTTATTCAAGTAAAGGAGAAAGGAAAAATGTAGGGATTTGGTCTGAGAGGGACCATTTGGGAAATGAAGCCTTCATTGGAGAAGTGAAGAAGGAAGGGGGATCACAATTTGAAAAGAGAGAAGGAGAAGGCCACATTTCCAAGTTCGATAATGATTACGAAAACCAACACACATGGAAGGACTTGATAAGAAGGATTTTCAAAGGAGAAATATGATCCTTGAAAAGGATCAAAGCATCTTTAATCCAAACATTCTTAGAATAAATGAAAATTATATTTTTGTTCTTCTATTTTTAGATTCAGTTCTCTAGAGTTCTTTGGTTGTTATGCATGTTGAATTTTTTTGTATTCCATTTTCAATTTCCCGTCACTTCCAAAATTTCCACCCTTAATCTATTTCTAGTCTTGTCAATTAAATTTATGTTGGTTGTGTAGTAGTCTGGTTGCCATCAAACATGCATGTAAGCGTAAAATAATAGTTGAGTCCACAAATTTAATTGTTTGTTCTTTGTCCTTGGCATGCATTCTTTATGTTAACCTCCAAAACAAAGAGCACATGTCAAATAAGAAGCTTCTTTCATGCAAGTGAGAATAAAAATAGTAGCAAGATGAGTTTAATCTTAATGATAATGAGAGAGATATAAGATAGAGTATGGTAGGTCTACAAATCTCATAATGCTAGAGAAAGAAGTTAAACCTAAAGAGAATGGAATCATGTCATAGCATAGAGAATCTTTTATATAACAAATTTTATTTATGATGGTAAATAAATTTTAACTTGAACTACCTTGAAACATACCCTAGGACATCATGATGGAACCTGTGCTAAAGTTGTGAGTGGTTATAGATAATCAAAGAAACCATCGAAACCCTAATACCAAAATTATGCCTTTTATGAAATGAAAAAATATTTTCATAGTCAATTGATAATCCTTCATTCCATGCCTCATATTATATGCCACTTGCCACAACAACATATAATATTACTATTAGAAACCATAATTTAAATTTATTGCAAGTGTAGACAAAATTATATAAATTATTGTCAATTAAATTTTTATTGAGAAATATATGAATGCTCCCACTATCTATTAAGATCAATACTTAAAGAGAAGTTACCCTAAACCCCTGATACAAAAAGAAAATATATCAATTTTTTAGTGATAAAACTATGAGTAGTCCACTATCTATGAAGATCTACATACCCTTGTCTTTTGACATAGTTAATGACCTTGAGTAGTGGAAAAGAGTATCTTACCAAAGTTTGAATAAAAACATGAGCATCAAGAGTAGATTGAACAAAAGGTGCCATCTTATGGTATGCTATGATTGCAAAATATCTAGAATAAAAGTTTATTGAAAAGGTTTGAGAAAGTTTCAAAGCATATACAATTGCTGTTATAAATCTCTTTATTCTTCCTTGCAACAATATGGGAGTGATGGAAAATGCACGAATAAAGGATGAGAGTATTTTTGTTAGATACTGTAGTTGAAAGTGCATTGGGAAATATGCATGTAGATATAGAAGCACATTAAAGACATGTAAACTATTAGGGGAAGCATTTCAAAGAAATATTATTAAGCGCTCTAATTATAGTTTTAATTTGAATGCAAGTGGGGGTTGTAATGCTTGTTTTACAATGTTTCCCAACTTCCTCACATGGCCGTGATGCATTAATATCTTATTCAAGCTGTGCAAAAATTATTTGGCATAACACTTCAACAAAAAAAGGTTTCTTTATGTGATATAATTAGTAAAGAAAACATTTATGAAATTCAGTCATAGGGCCTTCCTTTGTCTAAATCCTAGGGAATCATTCTCTACATTTTTATAAACATAGTGTTTGCACTCTACAAGATTTTTTTTCTCATGCATATTCATTCCTAGGAAGACCTGCAAGCCCAATTTCATCTTTCTCACTCAGATCAATAGAATTTTGGCTTGGATTTTTTGGTACTTCCTCTGAATATGTTACAAAAAACTTGGAATACATTCTATCAAGCAATAGTGGAAATACTGGCAATGGACGTAATTCATTTTGTAACTACAAGCCTAAGATGGATTACCAGTGGCTAGTTCCCTGTGCTTGCCTATGGTTTCCACCCTTAACCAGTGGTAGCATTTGCAATCTTCTCAGAAAGCATGGAGACACATATTTATTATGGTATTGTCTACAATTGTGGAATGTAAGGTGGCTCAATTTTCTTGGTGTATTCTTTTCCAAGGCTTTCCCTTAAGTTCTAGGCTTTGGCATCTTGGTGTGCCATATCCTCGGTGCCCTTTTCATGGGTAGCCTGAGGCTTTTATTCATATCTTCTAGTGTTGTAGAAGAGCCCAACAATATTGGATTTGGATTCATGATTTCTTTTGGTCGTTTAGGCCTGATCCCAAACTCCTAGCATATGGTCTTGTTGGAAGATCCCCCTAGGCTTCCATTCATTTTTTTACAAATATGGCATGCTTTCAAGATGGAAATTCTCTTCACTCTATGGAAGGATAGAAATGTTGTCTTGTTTACTCACATCTTTCTTGATATAAATGTTTCAATTTACACTAAAGCATGTATATGTAATAATGTTATCCTACAGATTCAGGTGCAAGCCAATAAAGTGGCCCTTGAGGTCACCCACTTGTAGGATTTACTTCAACATTGGGGAAATGCCCCTTGCACGCTTGTGAAAGTTCCATCGAATATTTCTATTTCTAGTGATAGATCTCCTCCCCATGGGTGTCGGTATGGCCAAAGTTCCTTCACCTATCGCTCTTATACATCACTTTCCCAGACCCCTTGCCATCACTCTAGTGGAGGAAGAGATTTTTGGAGGCATTTCTCATCTTCTCCACCCCGTGGTGGTTCTTCCTAAGCTTGGATGACTGACAGTGTTTCTCCCGAAGCTCCAGGTGGCTCTAGTTGGTCAGATGCTAGCGATGATTTTGGATGGGCCACTTCTTCCAAGTGGCTCATGTAGCCGGCTTTAGCCATTTATCCAACCAGGAGAGATGCAGAGATCAAGATAACCTTTGAAACCCGAATAGAAATTTTGAAGAAAATTATTTTTCGCCATTTCAGGTGGCCCAACTTCCGAAGACCATAAGTCATCACCAGTTGACCAGCTCGGCTATTATAACCCCATTTCGGAAATGCCACGAAGCGCTCTACAGGCTTGACCAATGCAAGCACCTGTCACCCAAATTTTCGACCTCATCCGGGGCCTCTAAAGCCTTCAAAACTGAGTTCAAAGTTTCTGTACCCTGCTGCCAATACCGAAAATCTTCAATATCTTCCAATATACACTTGATCTGGCAATGAAACTTTACTGGCAGACTTATATGACCAAAATGAACCTCCAAGAAAGAAATTAGATCATTCTGAGAATAGATGAAAATTACCAAAAATAGTAACTTTCCATAAATAGCAGCTCTGCACAAAATAGCCCTTATTGAAAATAAAAATAGAAATATTTTTGGGTGATGCAAGATTCCTCTTACACCCAGGATGCTCCTGCATCAGACACCCGGGGTAATTTGAGAAGTGACCCTGTCACGACTCAGGTGTGTAGAGGAAAACCAAGATGGTTAACCTCCTCCTTTGTTAGCCATGATGAATCTTCAACAGGTCATCCTTTCCACTTGACCAGATATTCTTCATATGTCCTGTTCCTTGTGCTTCTGCCAACACGACTGTCCAGTATATCTTTGATCTCCTTAGTGTCTGAACTAGTTGCTGGAATACTCCACTGTGTTGCTGTGATCTCATCTTCAACACCTCCTTCATGATACTCTGTCAGATCTGAAATGTTAAACACTGGTGAAATATTTATCTCAGTAGGTAATTCTACCTCATATGCGTTTCCTGAATCATGTTTCTTCAATATCCTGCATGGTCCAAACTTCTTCATTTTCAGCTTGTTATATGTACCAACTGGAAACCGCTCCTTCCGCAAATGAACCATGACTTCATCACCAACCTGAAATTCCTTATACCTCCTTTTCTCATCTGCCTTAGCCTTATACTGTGCGTTCATCTTGGTAATATGCTTCCTCACCTCCCCATGGATGTTCTTCAAGTGTTCTGCAAAATCTTCAGCTTCAGCACTACTTATTTCTCCTTTATCTATCTTCCTTAATTCAGATGCATTTCATGGACTACTTCCATATACAATCTGGAATGGTGATTTACCAGTGCTCCTGTTGACAGAATTATTGTATGCAAATTCCGCCTGTGGTAAAATCAAATCCCATCCTGTTGGCTTATCTCCAACCAAACATCTCAGCAAATTTCCCAAACTCCTATTCACCACCTCTGTCTGTCCATCGGTCTGTGGATGATGTGATGAACTAAACTTCAAATCTGTCTTCAACTTCTTCCACAACGTACGCCAGAAATATCCAACAAAATTAGTGTTCCGATCTGAAACTATGGTCTTTGGCAAACCATGAAGTCTCACTACTTCTCTGAAAAACAATTTTGCTACATGAACAGCATCATTAGTCTTCTTGCAGGGAATGAAATGTGCCATCTTTGAAAATCTGTCAACCACCACAAAAATTGAATCATGTCCCCGCTGAGTCCTCGGAAAACCAAGAACAAAGTCCATGCTGATATCCTCCCAAGGCTTCTCTGGTACGGGTAATGGCTGATACAACCCTGTATTCTGCTTCACTCCTTTCGCCATCTGACATACTCTGCAACTTTGTACAAACTTCTTCACATCTTGCTGCAATTGTGGCCAATAATAATTTTCACTAAATAAAGAAAGGGTTTTGTCACGACCAAAATGTCCAGCCAATCCTCCGCTATGCTTCTCCTTGATGAGATTCTCCCTCATAGAACTTCGTGGAATGCACAACTGACTCCCTCTGAATAGCATATCATCCTGGATGATGAAATCCAACCATTTCGTCCTGTCTAGAGTAACAGCTTCTGTACAAGCTTTCCAAGATTCACCAAAATCAGGATCCTCTGGATACAAATTCTTGAGTTCTTTGAACCCAACCACTTCAATCTGCATTTCTATCAGCAATAGTTGTCTTCTGCTAAGAGCATCTGCAACCCTATTAGACTTTCCACTCCTGTGTTTCAAAATAAATGTATAACTCTGCAAAAACTCAACCCATTTCAAATGTCTTTGATTCAATTTTCCTTGACTATTCAAATATTGCAAAGCTTGATGATCAGTATAAAAAACAAACTCTTTAGGAAGTAGATAATGTCTCCACTTTTTTAATGCCTGAACTATAGCATAAAATTCCTGATCATAAACAGAATATTTCCTCTTGGCATCATTTAACTTCTCACTGAAATAAGCAACAGGTTTACCTTCTTGGCTCATAACAGCTCCTATTGCAGTACCACTAGCATCACAATCTACTTGAAACACCTTATTAAAATCTGGAAGTGCTAAAACGGGTTGTTCTGTAACTCTTTGTTTCAACAACTGAAAACTATTTTCTGCCCCCTTAGTCCACTTAAACTCTTTTCTATCCCCTCTCATTGTTTCAGTCAAGGGTCCACAAATACTGCTAAAATTTCTGATAAACTTTCTGTAAAAGCTAGCTAGACCATGAAAAGATCTTACCTCAGTAGCACTCCTTGGAGTAGGCCATTCAAAGATAGCCTGCACCTTCTCTGGGTCCATTTTTAGACCTTCTGCTGAAACTACAAATCCCAAATACACTAACTCTTTCTTCACAAAACTGCACTTCTTCAAATTAATCAACAATTTCTCTTCTCTCAACTTCTCAAATGCCATACGAATATGCATCATATGCTCATCCAATGTCTTACTAAAGATCAAAATATCATCTAGGTAAACAATGACAAACTTACCCAAAAATTCTTTCAGAACCTCGTTCATGAGCCGCATGAAAGTGCTCGGTGCATTGGTTAGCCCAAAAGGCATGACTAACCACTCATATAGTCCTTCTTTTGTTTTGAAGGCAGTCTTCCATTCATCTCCTTCTCTGATCCGAATCTGATGATATCCACTTTTCAGATCTATCTTTGAGAAATACACAGCTCCACTCAAACAGTCCATAATATCATCCATTCGTGGCAATGGAAACCTATACTTGATTGTGATCTTGTTTATTTCTCTGGAATCTGTACACATCCTCCATTCTCCATTCTTCTTTGGTGCTAATACCACTGGTATAGCACAGGGACTCAGACTCTCACGGATCAAACTTTTCTGTAACAGTTCATGTACTTGTCTGTTCAACTCCTCACTTTCTGTAGGTGTCATTCTATGTGCTGCCTTATTTGGCAAACTCGCTCCTGGGATCAAGTCCATCTGATGACTGATCTTCTTGACTGGTGGTAATCCATCAGGCACGTTATCGGATACAATATCCTGAAACTCATTCAACAAATCTACAACTTCTACAGGAACATCTTCTACTTCCTCTTTACCAGCTTTTGGAATTAAAGCAAAACATACATGCTCATGCCTCATACCATATAGAAAATTTCTTCAATCAACAAAAGTTATCCTTGCATTACCACATACCTTTTCTTCAGTCTCCTTCAATGGCTTTAGCTTATGCCGCACTCCATCCTTTGTCAGGGAATAGGTATTCGCATGGCCATCGTGTACAGCACATCTGTCAAACTGCCATGGTCTACCCAACAACATATGACATGCATCCATAGATATGATATCACACAATACCTCATCTTGGTATCCGCCAATCTTGAACTTCACCAGGCATTGTTCATTGACCATGACCTTGTGGTCATCCTGTACCCAGGCAATCCGATATGGATGTGGGTGTTTCTATCTCTTGAGCTTCAACTTTGTCACCATCTCTTCTGACACCAAATTGTCAGTGCTTCCACTATCAATGATCACATCACAACATTTACCTTCACACTTGCACCTGGTGCGAAACAGGCTCCTCCTTTGCTCAGGTTCATTCTCACCACTCAACAGGACTCTCCTGTTAATCAACGTTTCTCCTCTTTCAGCATCTTCAGAATTTGATGATCTGGTATCTTCATCTACATGTGCAACTCTGGCTGGCCTTCATTTCTCCTGTCCGTTCTGCCTTGGCGCTGAGGACATTCAAATGCCCTATGACCTTCTTCTCCACAGTGAAAACATGTTCCATGGAAGCCACCTCTTCCAGATCCTTGTCCTCTTCCTCTTCCTCTCTGATCTCTATTATTCTGATCCTGTAAGCGATTGGAATTATTTCCTCGCTGATTCTGACTACTACTGGCCTCATCCTTCTTTTTCGAATCCTCATTTCGGCCACCATATGACCATCCACCAGATCGTCCACCGCGACCTCTTCCGTTTTGTCTGCTCTCAAACTTATTGTTCAGCTTTTCCTCTACTTTTAGGGCAAATTGGTATGCCTCCTCAATACTGTTCATTCAAACCAGATTTAACTCCTCCTGAATGCTTGGCCTTAACCCATTAAGGTATCGGGCAACTTTCTCCTTATCAGCTTCAGCATGGCCTGTTCTGATGAGGAGTCGATAAAACTCCTCTGTATACTCCTGAACAGATTTTCCTGCTTGCTTCAAACTTTGCATTTTCTTCAGTAGGTCAAGCTCATAATCAACAGGAATGAACTGTCGCTTCAATTTTTCCACCATCCGATCCCATCTTGTGATTTTATCTTTCCCTCTTCTATTTCGCTCCAATTGAATTTCTTGCCACCAGATCTTCGCATGACCTTTCAGTCTGGCCTTCGCAAATTTGACCCTATCAGGATCCTCAACATCTTCATAATCAAAATACTCCTCGCATTCATTGATCCAGTCGATCAATTCCTCTGGGTTAAGATTTCTAGAAAATGTAGGAACCTCAATCTTAGGTCTTTTCCCAATCTTAGAAATGGACCGAAAAAGTCTTTCTTCCTCCTGGTTCACAATTTTGACTTCTCCTTCTTGATATTCTTCTTCGGCTTCATCCTCTCTTTCATCTCTGACATTAAGATTCATTCCTCTGCGAATCTCTTCTTGCAATACTCGCACTTGTCTCTGCAGCTCTCTAACCTCAGGTGTTACAACACCAGCTGTTCTGCCACGTTCCCTTCGTGGAGGCATTTTCACGATGCGCGTTGAAACCCTAGCCACGGTCCTGGTGCAAACTGCCTCACAGTCGGCGATCTGTTTACACACTCAAGAACTCCTGCTCTGATACCACTTGATGAAGGGTGCTCCCCTTAATACCACAAACACATAACAAAAATAGAGAAACAACAACAATATGCAAGAACAAAAAATTGGCTTCTTATTATCTCCATAAATGTGGAATTAAAAACTTTCAGAATTACAATATGCAAAGCCACATGAGCATTCCCTTACAATATTCTGTAGGACAAAGCCTCGAGCTATTACCCAGATCTACTACCCAAAACTATTCTGAACTGCCTAAGACAATAATACAGCCTTCCTTAAATAGGCAATTATCCACCGCCTGGGAAGGTTCCAGAATTTTAGCCAATAAGGCCGACCAAACTTAGAATTATTTTATTTTACATTTTATTACATCATAGTCGGCTCAAGATAACCTTTGAAACCCGAACAAAAATTTTGAAGAAAATTATTTTTCGCCATTTCAGGTGGCCCAACTTCCGAAGACCATAAGTCATCACCAGTTGACCCGCTCGGCTATTATAACCCCATTTCAGAAATGCCACGAAGCGCTCTACAGGCTTGACCCGCGCAAGCGCCCGTCACCCAAATTTTTGACCTCATCCGGGGCCTCTAAAGCCTTCAAAACTGAGTTCGAAGTTTCTGTACCCTGCTGCCAATACTGAAAATCTTCAATATCTTCCAATATACACTTGATCTGGCAATGAAACTTTACTGGCAGACTTATATGACCAAAATGAACCTCCAAGAAAGAAATTAGATCATTCTGAGCACAGATGAAAATTACCAAAAATAGTAACTTTCTATAAATAGCAGCTCTGCACAAAATAGCCCATATTGAAAATAAAAACAGAAATATTTTTGGGTGATGCAAGATTTCTCTTACACCCAGGATGCTCCTGGATCAGACACCCGGGGTAATTTGAGAAGTGACCCTGTCACGACTCAGGTGTGTAGAGGAAAACCAAGATGGTTAACCTCCTCCTTTGTTAGCCATGATGAATCTTCAACAGGTCGTCCTTTCCACTTGACCAGATATTCTTCATATGTCCTGTTCCTTGTGCTTCTGCCAACACGACCGTCTAGTATATCTTCGATCTCCTTAGTGTTTGAACTAGTTGCTGGAATACTCCAATGTGTTGCTGTGATCTCATCTTCAACACCTCCTTCATGATACTCTGTCAGATCTGAAATGTTAAACACTAGTGAAATATTTAGCTCAGTAGGTAATTCTACCTCATATGCATTTTCTGAATCATGTTTCTTCAATATCCTGCATGGTCCAAACTTCTTCATTTTTAGCTTGTTATATGTACCAACTGGAAACCGCTCCTTCCGCAAATGAACCATGACTTCATCACCAACCTGAAATTCCTTATACCTCCTCTTCTCATCTACCTTAGCCTTATACTGTGCGTTCATCTTGGTAATATGCTTCCTCACCTCCCCATGGATGTTTTTCAAGTCTTCTGCAAAATCTTCAGCTTCAGCACTACTTATTTCTCCTTTATCTATCTTCCTCAATTCAGATGCATTTCTTGGACTACTTCCATATACAATCTGGAATGGTGATTTACCAGTGCTCCTGTTGACAGAATTATTATATGCAAATTCTGCCTGTGGTAAAATCAAATCCCATCCTATTGTCTTATCTCCAACCAAACATCTCAGCAAATTTCTCAAACTCCTATTCACCACCTCTGTCTGTCCATCGGTCTGTGGATGATGTGATGAACTAAACTTCAAATCTATCTTCAACTTCTTCCACAACGTACGCCAGAAATATTCAACAAACTTAGTGTCCCGATCTGAAACTATGGTCTTTGGCAAACCATGAAGTCTCACTACTTCTCTGAAAAATAATTCTGCTACATGAACAACATCATTAGTCTTCTTGCAGGGAATGAAATGTGCCATCTTTAAAAATCTGTCAACCACCACAAAAATTGAATCATGTCCCCGCTGAGTCCTTG
This sequence comes from Chamaecyparis obtusa, assembly GCA_027943335.1. NCBI lineage: Eukaryota > Viridiplantae > Streptophyta > Pinopsida > Cupressales > Cupressaceae > Chamaecyparis > Chamaecyparis obtusa. The sequence goes on from BSBK01004873.1 coordinate 28,496, forward strand.
GTAAACCAAGAACAAAGTCCATGCTGATATCCTCCCAAGGCTTCTCTGGTACGGGTAATGGCTGATACAACCCTGTATTCTGCTTCACTCCTTTCGCCATCTGACATACTCTGCAACTTTGTACAAACTTCTTCACATCTTGCTGCAATTGTGGCCAATAATAATTTTCACTAAATAAAGAAAGGGTTTTGTCACGACCAAAATGTCCAGCCAATCCTCCGCTATGCTTCTCCTTGATGAGATTCTCCCTCATAGAACTTCGTGGAATGCACAACTGACTCCCTCTGAATAGCATATCATCCTTGATGATGAAATCCAACCATTTTGTCCTGTCTAGAGTAACAGGTTCTGCACAAGCTTTCCAAGCTTCACCAAAATTAAGATCCTCTGGATACAAATTCTTGAGTTCCTTGAACCCAACCACTTCAATCTGCATTTCTATCAGCAATAGTTGCCTTCTGCTAAGAGCATCTGCAACCCTATTAGACTTTCCACTCCTGTGTTTCAAAACAAATGTATAACTCTGCAAAAACTCAACCCATTTCAAATGTCTTTGATTCAATTTTCCTTGACTATTCAAATATTGCAAAGCTTGATGATCAGTATACAAAACAAAATCTTTAGGAAGTAGATAATGTCTCCACTTCTTTAATGCCTGAACTATAGCATAAAATTTCTGATCATAAACAGAATATTTCCTCTTGGCATCATTTAACTTCTCATTGAAATAAGCAACAGGTTTACCTTCTTGGCTCATAACAGCTCCTATTGCAGTACCACTAGCATCACAATCTACTTGAAACACCTTATTAAAATCTGGAAGTGCTAAAACGAGTTGTTCTGTAACTTTTTGTTTCAACAACTGAAAACTATTTTCTGCCCCCTTAGTCCACTTAAACTCTTTTCTATCCCATCTCATTGTTTCAGTCAAGGGTCCACAAATACTGCTAAAATTTCTGATAAACTTTCTGTAAAAGCTAGCTAGACCATGAAAAGATCTTACCTCAGTAGCACTCCTTGGAGTAGGCCATTCAAGGATAGCCTGCACCTTCTCTGGGTCCATTTTTAGACCTTCTGCTGAAACTACAAATCCCAAATATACTAACTCTTTCTTCACAAAACTGCACTTCTTCAAATTAATCAACAATTTCTCTTCTCTCAACTTCTTAAATGCCATACGAATATGCATCATATGCTCATCCAATGTCTTACTAAAGATCAAAATATCATCTACGTAAACAATGACAAACTTACCCAAAAATTCTTTTAGAACCTCGTTCATGAGCCGCATGAAAGTGCTCGGTGCATTGGTTAGACCAAAAGGCATGACTAACCACTCATATAGTCCTGCTTTTGTCTTGAAGGCAGTCTTCCATTCATCTCCTTCTCTGATCCGAATCTGATGATATCCACTTTTCAGATCTATCTTTGAGAAATACACAGCTCCACTCAAACAGTCCATAATATCATCCATTCGTGGCAATGGAAACCTATACTTGATTGTGATCTTGTTTATTGCTCTGGAATCTGTACACATCCTCCATTCTCCATTCTTCTTTGGTGCTAATACCACTGGTACAGCACAGGGACTCAGACTCTCACGGATCAAACCTTTCTGTAACAGTTCATGTACTTGTCTGTTCAACTCCTCACTTTCTGTAGGTATCATTCTGTGTGCTACCTTATTTGGCAAACTCGCTCATGGGATCAAATCCATCTGATGACTGATCTTTCTGACTGGTGGTAATCCATCAGGCACGTTATCGGATACAATATCTTGAAACTCATTCAACAAATCTGCAACTTCTACAGGAACATCTTCTACTTCCTCTTTACCAGCTTTTGGAATTAAAACAAAACATACATGCTCATGCCTCATACCATCTAGAAAATTTCTTCCATCAACAAAAGTTATCCTTGCATTACCACATACATTTTCTTCAGTCTCCTTCAATGGCTTTAGCTTATGCCGCACTCCATCCTTTGTCAGGGAATAGGTATTCGCATGGCCATCGTGTACAACACATCTGTCAAACTGTCATGGTCTACCCAACAACATATGACATGCATCCATAGATATGATATCACACAATACCTCATCTTGGTATCCGCCAATCTTGAACTTCACCAGGCATTGTTCATTGACCATGACCTTATGGTCATCCTGTACCCAGGCAATCCGATATGGATGTGGGTGTTTCTGTCTCTTGAGCTTCAACTTTGTCACCATCTCTTCTGACACCAAATTGTCAGTGCTTCCACTATCAATGATCACATCACAACATTTACCTTCACACTTGCACTTGGTGCGAAACAGGCTCCTCCTTTGCTCAGGTTCATTCTCACCACTCAATAGGACTCTCCTGTTAATCAACATTTCTCCTCTTTCAGCATCTTCAGAATTTGATGATCTGGTATCTTCATCTACATGTGCAACTCTGGCCTGGCCTTCATTTCTCCTGTCCGTTCTGCCTTGGCGCTGAGGACATTCAAATGCCATATGACCTTCTTCTCCACAGTGAAAACATGTTCCACGGAAGCCACCTCTTCCAGATCCTTGTCCTCTTCCTCTTCCTCTCTGATCTCTATTATTCTGATCCTGGAAGCGATTGGAATTATTTCCTCGCTGATTCTAACTACTACTGGCCTCATCCTTCTTTTTCGAATCTTCATTTCGGCCACCATATGACTGTCCACCAGATCGTCCACCGCGACCTCTTCCGTTTTGTCTGCTCTCAAACTTCTTGTTCAGCTTTTCCTCTACTTTTAGGGCAAATTGGTATGCCTCCTCAATACTGTTCATTCGAACCAGATTTAACTCCTCCTGAATGCTTGGCTTTAACCCATTAAGGTATCGGGCAACTTTCTCCTTATCAGCTTCAGCATGGCCTGTTCTAATGAGGAGTTGATAGAACTCTTCTGTATACTCCTGAACAGATTTTCCTGCTTGCTTCAAACTTTGTATTTTCTTCAGTAGGTCAAGCTCATAATCAACAGGAATGAACTGTCGCTTCAATTTTTCCACCATCCGATCCCATCTTGTGATTTTAACTTTCCCTCTTCTATTTCGCTCCAATTGAATTTCTTGCCACCAGATCTTCGCATGACCTTTCAGTCTGGCCTTCGCAAATTTGACTATATCAGGATCCTCAACATCTTCATACTCAAAATACTCATCGCATTCATTGATCCAGTCGATCAATTCCTCTGGGTTAAGATTTCCAGAAAATGTAAGAACCTCAATCTTAGGTCTTTTTCCAATCTTAGAAATGGACCGAAAAAGTCTTTCTTCCTCCTGGTTCACAATTTCGACTTCTCCTTCTTGATATTCTTCTTCGGCTTCATCCTCGCTTTCATCTTTGACATTAAGATTCATTCCTCTACGAATCTCTTCTTGCAATGCTCGCACTTGTCTCTGCAGCTCTCTAACCTCATGTGTTACAACACCAGCTCTTTCGCCACGTTCCCTTCGTGGAGGCATTTTCACGATGCGCGCTGAAACCCTGGCCACGGTCCTAGTGCAAACTGCCTCACAGTCGGTGATCTGTTTAGACACTCAAGAACTCCTGCTCTGATACCACTTGATGAAGGGTGCTCCCCTTAATACCACAAACACATAACAGAAATAGAGAAACAACAACAATATGCAAGAACAGAAAATTGGCTTCTTATTATCTCCACAAATGTGAAATTAAAAACTTTCAGAATTACAATATGCAAAGCCACAAGGGCATTCCCTTACAATATTCTGTAGGACAAAGCCTCGAGCTATTACCCAGATCTACTACCCAGAACTATTCTGAACTGCCTAAGACAATAATACAGCCTTCCTTATATAGGCAATTATCCACCGCCTAGGAAGGTTCCAGAATTTTAGCCAATAAGGCCGACCAAACTTAGAATTATTTTATTTTACATTTTATTACATCATAGTCGGCTCAAGATAACCTTTGAAACTCGAACAGAAATTTTGAAGAAAATTATTTTTCGCCATTTCAGGTGGCCCAACTTTCGAAGACCATAAGTCATCACCAGTTGACCCGCTCGGCTATTATAACCCCATTTTGAAAATGCCACGAAGCGCTCTACAGGCTTGACCCGCGAAAGCGCCCGTCACCCAAATTTTCGACCTCATCCGAGGCCTCTAAAGCCTTCAAAACTGAGTTTGAAGTTTCTGTACCCTGCTGCCAATACCGAAAATCTTCAATATCTTCCAATATACAATTGATCTAGCAATGAAACTTTACTGGCAGACTTATATGACCAAAATGAACCTCCAAGAAAGAAATTAGATCATTCTGAGCACAGATGAAAATTACCAAAAATAGTAACTTTCCATAAATAATAGCTCTGCACAAAATAGCCCTTATTGAAAATAAAAACAAAAATATTTTTGGGTGATGCAAGATTGCTCTTACACCCAGGATGCTCCTGCATCAGACACCCGGGGTAATTTGAGAAGTGACCCTGTCACGACTCAGGTGTGTAGAGGAAAACCAAGATGGTTAACCTCCTCTTTTGTTAGCCATGATGAATCTTCAACAGGTCGTCCTTTCCACTTGACCAGATATTCTTCATATGTCCTGTTCCTTGTGCTTCTGCCAACACGACTATCCAGTATATCTTCGATCTCCTTAGTGTTTGAACTAGTTGCTGGAATACTCCACTGTGTTGCTGTGATCTCATCTTCAACACCTCCTTCATGATACTCTGTCAGATCTGAAATGTTAAACACTGGTGAAATATTTAGCTCAGTAGGTAATTCTACCTCATATGCGTTTCCTGAATCATGTTTCTTCAATATCCTGCATGGTCCAAACTTCTTCATTTTCAGCTTGTTATATGTACCAACTGGAAACCGCTCCTTCCGCAAATGAACCATGACTTCATCACCAACCTGAAATTCCTTATACCTCCTTTTCTCATCTGCCTTAGCTTTATACTGTGCGTTTATTTTGGTAATATACTTCCTCACCTCCCCATGGATGTTCTTCAAGTGTTCTGCAAAATCTTCAGCTTCAGCACTACTTATTTCTTCTTTATCTATCTTCCTCAATTCAGATGCATTTCTTGGACTACTTCCATATACAATCTGGAATGGTGATTTACCAGTGCTCCTGTTGACATAATTATTGTATGCAAATTCTGCCTGTGGTAAAATCAAATCCCATCCTGTTGGCTTATCTCCAACCAAACATCTCAGCAAATTTCCCAAACTCCTATTCACCACCTTTGTCTGTCCATCGGTCTGTGGATGATGTGATGAACTAAACTTCAAATCTATCTTCAACTTCTTCCACAACGTACGCCAGAAATATCCAACAAACTTAGTGTCCCGATCTGAAACTATGGTCTTTGGCAAACCATGAAGTCTCACTACTTCTCTGAAAAACAATTCTGCTACATGAACAGCATCATTAGTCTTCTTGCAGAGAATGAAATGTGCCATCTTTGAAAATCTGTCAACCACCACAAAAATTGAATCATGTCCCCGCTGAGTCCTCGGTAAATCAAGAATAAAGTCCATGCTGATATCCTCGCAAGGCTTCTCTGGTACGGGTAATGGCTGATACAACCCTGTATTCTGCTTCACTCCTTTCGCCATCTGACATACTCTGCAACTTTGTACAAACTTCTTCACATCTTGCTGCAATTATGGCCAATAATAATTTTTACTAAATAAAGAAAGGGTTTTGTCACGACCAAAATATCCAGCCAATCCTCCGCTATGCTTCTCCTTGATGAGATTCTCCCTCATAGAACTTCGTGGAATGCACAACTGACTCCCTCTGAATAGCATATCATCCTGGATGATGAAATCCAACCATTTCGTCCTGTCTAGAGTAACAGGTTCTGTACAAGCTTTCCAAGCTTCACCAAAATCAGGATCCTCTGGATACAAATTCTTGAGTTCCTTGAACCCAACCACTTCAATCTGCATTTCTATCAGCAATAGTTGCCTTCTGCTAAGAGCATCTGCAACCCTATTAGACTTTCCACTCCTGTGTTTCAAAACAAATGTATAACTCTGCAAAAACTCAACCCATTTCAAATGTCTTTGATTCAATTTTCCTTGACTATTCAAATATTGCAAAGCTTGATGATCAGTATACAAAACAAACTCTTTAGGAAGTAGATAATGTCTCCACTTTTTTAATGCCTGAACTATAGCATAAAATTCTTGATCATAAACAGAATATTTCCTCTTGGCATCATTTAACTTCCCACTGAAATAATCAACAGGTTTACCTTCTTGGCTCATAACAGTTGCTATTGTAGTACCACTAGCATCACAATCTACTTGAAACACCTTATTAAAATCTGGAAGTGCTAAAACGAGTTATTCTATAACTTTTTGTTTCAACAACTGAAAACTATTTTCTGCCCCCTTAGTCCACTTAAACTCTTTTCTATCCCATCTCATTGTTTTAGTCAAGGGTCCACAAATACTGCTAAAATTTCTGATAAACTTTCTGTAAAAGCTAGCTAGATCATGAAAAGATCTTACCTCAGTAGCACTCCTTGGAGTAGGCCATTCAAGGATAGCCTGCACCTTCTCTGGGTCCATTTTTAGACCTTCTGCTGAAACTACAAATCCCAAATACACTAACTCTTTCTTCACAAAACTGCACTTCTTCAAATTAATCAACAATTTCTCTTCTCTCAACTTCTCAAATGCCATACGAATATGCATCATATGCTCATCCAATGTATTACTAAAGATCAAAATATCATCTACGTAAACAATGACAAACTTACTTAAAAATTCTTTCAGAACCTCGTTCATGAGCCGCATGAAAGTGCTCGGTGCATTGGTTAGCCCAAAAGGCATGACTAACCACTCATATAGTCCTTCTTTTGTCTTGAAGGCAGTCTTCCATTCATCTCCTTCTCTGATCCGAATCTGATGATATCCACTTTTCAGATCTATCTTTGAGAAATACACAGCTCCACTCAAACAGTCCATAATATCATCCATTCGTGGCAATGGAAACCTATACTTGATTGTGATCTTGTTTATTGCTCTGGAATCTGTACACATCCTCCATTCTTTATTCTTCTTTGGTGCTAATACCGCTGGTACAGCACAGGGACTCAGACTCTCACGGATCAAACTTTTCTGTAACAGTTCATGTACTTGTCTGTTCAACTCTTCACTTTCTGTAGGTGTCATTCTGTGTGCTGCCTTATTTGGAAAACTCACTCCTGGGATCAAGTCCATCTGATGACTGATCTTCTTGACTGGTGGTAATCCATCAGGCACGTTATCGGATACAATATCTTGAAACTCATTCAACAAATCTGCAACTTCTACAGGAACATCTTCTACTTCCTCTTTACCAGCTTTTGGAATTAAAGCAAAACATACATGCTCATGCCTCATAGCATCTAGAAAATTTCTTCCATCAACAAAAGTTATCCTTGCATTACCACATACCTTTTCTTCAGTCTCCTTCAATGGCTTTAGCTTATGCTGCACTCCATTCTTTGTCAGGGAATAGGTATTCGCATGGCCATCGTGTACAGCACATCTGTCAAACTGCCATGGTCTACCCAACAACATATGACATGCATCCATAGATATGATATCACACAATACCTCATCTTGGTATCCGCCAATCTTGAACTTCACCAGGCATTGTTCATTGACCATGACCTTGTGGTCATCCTGTACCCAGGCAATCCGATATGGATGTGGGTGTTTCTGTCTCTTGAGCTTCAACTTTGTCACCATCTCTTCTGACACCAAATTGTCAGTGCTTCCACTATCAATCATCACATCACAACATTTACCTTCACACTTGCACCTGGTGCGAAACAGACTCCTCCTTTGCTCAGGTTCATTCTCACCACTCAACAGGACTCTCTTGTTAATCAACATTTCTCCTCTTTCAGCATCTTCAGAATTTGATGATTTGGTATCTTCATCTACATGTGCAACTCTGGCCTGACCTTCATTTCTCCTGTCCATTCTGCCTTGGCACTGAGGACATTGAAATGCCCTATGACCTTCTTCTCCACAGTGAAAACATGTTCCACGGAAGCCACCTCTTCCAGATCCTTGTCCTCTTCCTCTTCCTCTCTGATCTCTATTATTCTGATCCTGGAAGCGATTGGAATTATTTCCTCGCTGATTCTGACTACTACTGGCCTCATCCTTCTTTTTCGAATCCTCATTTCGGCCACCATATGACCGTCCACCAGATTGTCCACCGCGACCTCTTCCGTTTTGTCTGCTCTCAAACTTTTTGTTCATCTTTTCCTCTACTTTTAGGGCAAATTGGTATGCCTCCTCAATACTGTTCATTCAAACCAGATTTAACTCCTCCTAAATGCTTGGCCTTAACCCATTAAGGTATCGGGCAACTTTCTCATTATCAGCTTTAGCATGGCCTGTTCTGATGAGGAGTCGATAGAACTCCTCTGTATACTCATGAACAAATTTTCCTACTTGCTTCAAACTTTGCATTTTCTTCAGTAGGTCAAGCTCATAATCAACAGGAATGAACTGTCGCTTCAATTTTTCCACCATCCAATCCCATCTTGTGATTTTATCTTTCCATCTTCTATTTCGCTCCAATTGAATTTCTTGGCACCAGATCTTCGCATGATCTTTCAGTCTGGCCTTCGCAAATTTGACCCTATCAGGATCCTCAACATCTTCATACTCAAAATACTCCTCGCATTCATTGATCTAGTCGATCAATTCATCTGGGTTAAGATTTCTAGAAAATGTAGAAACCTCAATCTTATGTCTTTTCCCAATCTTAGAAATGGCCTAAAAAAGTCTTTCTTCCTCCTGGTTCACAATTTCAACTTCTCCTTCTTGATATTCTTCTTCGGCTTCATCCTCGCTTTCATCTCTGACATTAAGATTCATTCCTCTGCGAATCTCTTCTTGCAATGCTCGCACTTGTCTCTGCAGCTCTCTAACCTCAGGTGTTATAACACCAGCTCTTCCGCCACGTTCCCTTCCTGGAGGCATTTTCACGATGCGCACTGAAACCCTAGCCACGGTCCTGGTGCAAACTGCCTCACAGTCGGCGATCTGTTTACACACTCAAGAACTCCTGCTCTGATACCACTTGATGAAGGGTGCTCCCCTTAATACCACAAACACATAACCGAAATAGAGAAACAACAACAATATGCAAGAACAGAAAATTCGCTTCTTATTATCTCCACAAATGTGGAATTACAAACTTTCAGAATTACAATATGCAAAGCCACATGGGCATTCCCTTACAATATTATGTAGGACAAAGCCTCGAGCTATTACCCAGATCTACTACCCAGAACTATTCTGAACTGCCTAAGACAATAATACAGCTTTCCTTATATAGGCAATTATCCACCGCCTGGGAAGGTTCCAGAATTTTAGCCAATAAGGCCGACCAAACTTAGAATTATTTTATTTTACATTTTATTACATCATAGTCGGCTCAAGATAACCTTTGAAACCTGAACAGAAATTTTGAAGAAAATTATTTTTTGCCATTTCAGGTGGCCCAACTTCCGAAGACCATAAGTCATCACCAGTTGACCCGCTCGGCTATTATAACCCCATTTTGGAAATGTCACGAAAGGCTCTACAGGCTTGACATGCGCAAGCGCCCGTCACCCAAATTTTTGACCTCATCCGTGGCCTCTAAAGCCTTCAAAACTGAGTTCGAAGTTTCTGTACCCTGCTGCCAATACCGAAAATCTTCAATATCTTCCAATATACACTTGATCTGGCAATGAAACTTTACTGGCAAACTTATATGACCAAAATGAACCTCCAAGAAAGAAATTAGATCATTCTGAGCACAGATGAAAATTACCAAAAATAGTAACTTTCTATAAATAGCAGCTCTGCACAAAATAGCCCTTACTGAAAATAAAAACAGAAATATTTTTGGGTGATGCAAGATTGCTCTTACACCCAGGATGCTCCTGCATCAGACACCCGGGGTAATTTGAGAAGTGACCCTGTCACGACTCAGGTGTGTAGAGGAAAACCAAGACGGTTAACCTCCTCATTTGTTAGCCATGATGAATCTTCAACAGGTCATCCTTTCCACTTGACCAGATATTCTTCATATGTCCTATTCCTTGTGCTTCTGCCAACATGACTGTCCAGTATATCTTCGATCTCCTTAGTGTCTGAACTAGTTGCTGGAATACTCCACTGTGTTGCTGTGATCTCATCTTCAACACCTCCTTCATGATACTCTGTCAGATCTGAAATGTTAAACACTGGTGAAATATTTAGCTCAGTAGGTAATTCTACCTCATATGCATTTCCTGAATCATGTTTCTTCAATATCCTGCATGGTCCAAACTTCTTTATTTTCAGCTTGTTATATGTACCAACTGGAAACCGCTCCTTCTGCAAATGAACCATGACTTCATCACCAACCTGAAATTCCGTATACCTCCTTTTCTCATCTGCCTTAGCCTTATACTGTGCGTTCATCTTGGTAATATGCTTCCTCACCTCCCCATGGATGTTCTTCAAGTGTTCTGCAAAATCTTCAGCTTCAGCACTACTTATTTCTCCTTTATCTATCTTCCTTAATTCAGATGCATTTCTTGGACTACTTCCATATACAATCTGGAATGGTGATTTACCAGTGCTCCTGTTGACAGAATTATTGTATGCAAATTCCGCCTGTGGTAAAATCAAATCCCATCCTGTTGGCTTATCTCCAACCAAACATCTCAGCAAATTTCCCAACCTCCTATTCACCACCTCTGTCTGTCCATCAGTCTGTGGATGATGTGATGAACTAAACTTCAAATCTATCTTCAACTTCTTCCACAACGTACGCCAGAAATATCCAACAAACTTAGTGTCCCGATCTGAAACTATGGTCTTTGGCAAACCATGAAGTCTCACTACTTCTCTGAAAAACAATTCTGCTACATGAACAGCATCATTAGTCTTCTTGCAGGGAATGAAATGTGCCATCTTTGAAAATCTGTCAACCACCACAAAAATTGAATCATGTCCCCGCTGAGTCCTCGGTAAACCAAGAACAAAGTCCATGCTGATATCCTCCCAAGGCTTCTCTGGTACGGGTAATGGCTGATACAACCCTGTATTCTGCTTCACTCCTTTCGCCATCTGACATACTCTGCAACTTTGTACAAACTTCTTCACATCTTGCTACAATTATGGCTAATAATAATTTTCACTAAATAAAGAAAGGGTTTTGTCACGACCAAAATGTCCAGCCAATCCTCCGCTATGCTTCTCCTTGATGAGATTCTCCCTCATAGAACTTCATGGAATGCACAACTGACTCCCTCTGAATAGCATATCCTCCTGTCTAGAGTAACAGGTTCTGTACAAGCTTTCCAAGCTTCACCAAAATCAGGATCCTCTGGATACAAATTCTTGAGTTCCTTGAACCCAACCACTTCAATCTGCATTTCTATCAGCAATAGTTGCCTTCTGCTAAGAGCATCTGCAACCCTATTAGACTTTCCACTCATGTGTTTCAAAACAAATGTATAACTCTGCAAAAACTCAACCCATTTCAAATGTCTTTGATTCAATTTTCCTTGACTATTCAAATATTGCAAAGCTTGATGATCAGTATACAAAACAAACTCTTTAGGAAGTAGATAATGTCTCCACTTTTTTAATGCCTGAACTATAGCATAAAATTTCTGATCATAAACAGAATATTTCCTCTTGGCATCATTTAACTTCTCATTGAAATAAGCAACAGGTTTACCTTCTTGGCTCATAACAGCTCCTATTGCAGTACCACTAGCATCACAATCTACTTGAAACACCTTATTAAAATCTGGAAGTGCTAAAACGAGTTGTTCTGTAACTTTTTGTTTCAACAACTGAAAACTATTTTCTGCCCCCTTAGTCCACTTAAACTCTTTTCTATCCCATCTCATTGTTTCAGTCAAGGGTCCACAAATACTGCTAAAATTTCTGATAAACTTTCTGTAAAAGCTAGCTAGACCATGAAAAGATCTTACCTCAGTAGCACTCCTTGGAGTAGGCCATTCAAGGATAGCCTGCACCTTCTCTGGGTCCATTTTTAGACCTTCTGCTGAAACTACAAATCCCAAATACACTAACTCTTTCTTCACAAAATAACACTTCTTCAAATTAATCAACAATTTCTCTTCTCTCAACTTCTCAAATGCCATACGAATATGCATCATATGCTCATCCAATGTCTTACTAAAGATCAAAATATCATCTACGTAAACAATGACAAACTTACCCAAAAATTCTTTCAGAACCTCGTTCATGAGCCGCATGAAAGTGCTCGGTGCATTGGTTAGCCCAAAAGGCATGACTAACCACTCATATAGTCCTTCTTTTGTCTTGAAGGCAGTCTTCCATTCATCTCCTTTTCTGATCCGAATCTGATGATATCCACTTTTCAGATCTATCTTTGAGAAATACACAGCTCCACTCAAATAGTCCATAATATCATCCATTCGTGGCAATGGAAACCTATACTTGATTGTGATCTTGTTTATTACTCTGGAATCTATACACATCCTCCATTCTCCATTCTTCTTTGGTGCTAATACCGCTGGTACAGCACAGGGACTCAGACTCTCACGGATCAAACCTTTCTGTAACAGTTCATGTACTTGTCTGTTCAACTCCTCACTTTCTGTAGGTGTCATTCTGTGTGCTGCCTTATTTGGCAAACTCGCTCCTGGGATCAAGTCCATCTGATGACTGATCTTCCTGACTGGTGGTAATCCATCAGGCACGTTATCGGATACAATATCCTGAAACTCATTCAACAAATCTGCAACTTCTACAGGAACATCTTCTACTTCCTCTTTACCAGCTTTTGGAATTAAAGCAAAACATACATGCTCATGCCTCATACCATCTAGAAAATTTCTTCCATCAACAAAAGTTATCCTTGCATTACCACATACCTTTTCTTCAGTCTCCTTCAATGGCTTTAGCTTATGCCGCACTCCATCCTTTGTCAGGGAATAGGTATTCGCATGGCCATCGTGTACAGCACATCTGTCAAACTGCCATGGTCTACCCAACAACATATGACATGCATCCATAGATATGATATCACACAATAACTCATCTTGGTATCCGCTAATCTTGAACTTCACCATGCATTGTTCATTGACCATGATCTTGTGGTCATCTTGTACCCAGACAATTCGATATGGATGTGGGTGTTTCTGTCTCTTGAGCTTCAACTTTGTCACCATCTCTTCTGACACCAAATTGTCAGTGCTTCTACTATCAATGATCACATCACAACATTTACCTTCACACTTGCACCTCGTGCGAAACAGGCTCCTCGTTTGCTCAGGTTCATTCTCACCACTCAACAGGACTCTCCTGTTAATCAACGTTTCTCCTCTTTCAGCATCTTCAAAATTTGATGATCTGGTATCTTCATCTACATGTGCAACTCTGGCCTGGCCTTCATTTCTCCTGTCTGTTCTGCCTTGGCGCTGAGGACATTCAAATGCCCTATGACCTTCTTCTCCACAGTGAAAACATGTTCCACAGAAGCCACCTCTTCCAGATCCTTGTCCTCTTCCTTTTCCTCTCTGATCTTTATTATTCTGATTCTGGAAGCGATTGGAATTATTTCCTCGCTGATTCTGACTACTACTGGCCTCATCCTTCTTTTTCGAATCCTCATTTCGGCCACCATATGACCGTCCACCAGATCGTCCACTGCGACCTCTTCCGTTTTGTCTGCTCTCAAACTTTTTGTTCAGCTTTTCCTCTACTTTTAGGGCAAATTGGTATGCCTCCTCAATACTGTTCATTCGAACCAGATTTAACTCCTCCTGAATGCTTGGCCTTAACCCATTAAGGTATTGGGCAACTTTCTCCTTATCAGCTTCAGCATGGCCTGTTCTGATGAGGAGTCGATAGAACTCCTCTGTATACTCCTGAACAGATTTTCCTGCTTGCTTCAAACTTTGCATTTTCTTCAGTAGGTCAAGCTCATAATCAACAGGAATGAACTGTCGCTTCAATTTTTCCACCATCCGATCCCATCTTGTGATTTTATCTTTCCCTCTTCTATTTCGCTCTAAATGAATTTCTTGCCACCAGATCTTCACATGACCTTTCAGTCTGGCCTTCGCAAATTTGACCCTATCAGGATCCTCAACATCTTCATACTCAAAATACTCCTCGCATTCATTGATCCAGTCGATCAATTCCTCTGGGTTAAGATTTTCAGAAAATGTAGGAACCTCAATCTTAGGTCTTTTTCCAATCTTAGAAATGGACCGAAAAAGTCTTTCTTCCTCCTGGTTCACAATTTCAACTTCTCCTTCTTGATATTCTTCTTCGGCTTCATCCTCGCTTTCATCTCTGACATTAAGATTCATTCCTCTCCGAATCTCTTCTTGCAATGCTCGCACTTGTCTCTGCAGCTCTCTAACCTCAGGTGTTACAACACCAGCTCTTCCGCCACGTTCCCTTCGTGGAGGCATTTTCACGATGCGCGCTGAAACCCTAACCACGGTCCTGGTGCAAACTGCCTCACAGTCGGCGATCTGTTTACACACTCAAGAACTCCTGCTCTGATACCACTTGATGAAGGGTGCTCCCCTTAATACCACAAACACATAACAGAAATAGAGAAACAACAATAATATGCAAGAACAGAAAATTGGCTTCTTATTATCTCCACAAATGTGGAATTACAAACTTTTAGAATTACAATATGCAAAGCCACATGAGCATTCCCTTACAATATTCTGTAGGACAAAGCCTCGAGCTATTACCCAGATCTACTACCCAGAACTATTCTGAACTGCCTAAGACAATAATATAGCCTTCCTTATATAGGCAATTATCCACCGCTTGGGAAGGTTCCAGAATTTTAGCCAATAAGGCCGACCAAACTTAGAATTATTTTATTTTATATTTTATTACATCATAGTCGGCTCAAGATAACCTTTGAAACCCGAACAGAAATTTTGAGGAAAATTATTTTTCGCCATTTCAGGTAGCCCAACTTCCGAAGACCATAAGTCACCACCAATTGACCCGCTCGGCTATTATAACCCCATTTCAGAAACGCCACGAAGCGCTCTACAGGCTTGACCTGCGCAAATGCCTGTCACCCAAATTTTTGACCTCATCCGGGGCCTCTAAAGCCTTCAAAACTGAGTTTGAAGTTTCTGTACCCTGCTGCCAATATCGAAAATCTTCAATATCTTCCAATATACACTTGATCTGGCAATGAAACTTTACTGGCAGACTTATATGACCAAAATGAACCTCCAAGAAAGAAATTAGATCATTCTGAGCACAGATGAAAATTACCAAAAATAGTAACTTTCTATAAATAGCAGCTCTGTACAAAATAGCCCTTATCGAAAATAAAAACATAAATATTTTTGGGTGATGCAAGATTGCTCTTACACCCAGGATGCTCCTGCATCAGACACCCGGGGTAATTTGAGAAGTGACCCTGTCACGACTCAGGTGTGTAGAGGAAAATCAAGATGGTTAACCTCCTCCTTTGTTAGCCATGATGAATCTTCAACAGGTCATCCTTTCCACTTGACCAGATATTCTTCATATGTCCTGTTCCTTGTGCTTCTGCCAACACGACTGTCTAGTATATCTTCGATCTCCTTAGTGTCTGAACTAGTTGCTGGAATACTCCACTGTGTTGCTATGATCTCATCTTCAACACCTCCTTCATGATACTCTGTCAGATCTGAAATGTTAAACACTAGTGAAATATTTAGCACAGTAGGTAATTCTACCTCATATGCATTTCCTGAATCATGTTTCTTCAATATCCTGCATGGTCCAAACTTCTTCATTTTCAGCTTGTTATATGTACCAACTGGAAACCGCTCCTTCCGCAAATGAACCATGACTTCATCACCAACCTGAAATTCCTTATACCTCCTTTTCTCATCTGCCTTAGCCTTATACTGTGCGTTCATCTTGGTAATATGCTTCCTCACCTCCCCATGGATGTTCTTCAAGTGTTCTACAAAATCTTCAGCTTCAGTACTACTTATTTCTCCTTTATCTATCTTCCTCAATTCAGATGCATTTCTTGGACTACTTCCATATACAATCTGGAATGGTGATTTACCAGTGCTCCTGTTGACAGAATTATTGTATGCAAATTCCGCCTGTGGTAAAATCAAATCCCATCCTGTTGGCTTATCTCCAACCAAACATCTCAGCAAATTTCTCAAACTCCTATTCACCACCTCTGTCTGTCCATCGGTCTGTGGATGATGTGATGAACTAAACTTCAAATCTGTCTTCAACTTCTTCCACAACGTACGCCAGAAATATCCAACAAACTTAGTGTCCCGATCTGAAACTATGGTCTTTGGCAAACCACGAAGTCTCACTACTTCTCTGAAAAACAATTCTGCTACATGAACAACATCATTAGTCTTCTTGCAGGGAATGAAATGTGCCATCTTTGAAAATCTGTCAACCACCACAAAAATTGAATCATGTCCCCGCTGAGTCCTCGATAAACCAAGAACAAAGTCCATGCTGATATCCTCCCAAGGCTTCTCTGGTACGGGTAATGGCTGATACAACCCTGTATTCTGCTTCACTCCTTTCGCCATCTGACATACTCTGTAACTTTGTACAAACTTCTTCACATCTTGCTGCAATTGTGGCCAATAATAATTTTCACTAAATAAAAAAAGGGTTTTGTCACGACCAAAATGTCCAGCCAATCCTCCGCTATGCTTCTCCTTGATGAGATTCTCCCTCATAGAACTTCGTGGAATGCACAACTGACTCCCTCTGAATAGCATATCATCCTGGATGATGAAATCCAACCATTTCGTCCTGTCTAGAGTAACAGGTTCTGTACAAGCTTTCCAAGCTTCACCAAAATCAGGATCCTCTAGATACAAATTCTTGAGTTCCTTGAACCCAACCACTTCAATCTGCATTTCTATCAGCAATAGTTGCCTTCTGCTAAGAGCATCTACAACCCTATTAGACTTTCCACTCCTGTGTTTCAAAAAAAATGTATAACTCTGCAAAAACTCAACCCATTTCAAATGTCTTTGATTCAATTTTCCTTGACTATTCAAATATTGCAAAGCTTGATGATCAGTATACAAAACAAACTCTTTAGGAAGTAGATAATGTCTCCACTTTTTTAATGCCTGAACTATAGCATAAAATTCCTGATCATAAACAAAATATTTCCTCTTGGCATCATTTAACTTCTCATTGAAATAAGCAACAGGTTTACCTTCTTGGCTCATAACAGCTCCTATTGCAGTACCACTAGCATCACAATCTACTTGAAACACCTTATTAAAATCTGGAAGTGCTAAAATGAGTTATTCTGTAACTTTTTGTTTCAACAACTGAAAACTATTTTCTGCCCCCTTAGTCCACTTAAACTCTTTTCTATCCCATCTCATTGTTTCAGTCAAGGGTCCACAAATACTGCTAAAATTTCTGATAAACTTTCTGTAAAAGCTAGCTAGACCATGAAAAGATCTTACCTCAGTAGCACTCCTTGGAGTAGGCCATTCAAGGATAGCCTGCACCTTCTCTGGGTCCATTTTTAGACCTTCTGCTGAAACTAAAAATCCCAAATACACTAACTCTTTCTTCACAAAATAGCACTTCTTCAAATTAATCAACAATTTCTCTTCTCTCAACTTCTCAAATGCCATACGAATATGCATCATATGCTCATCCAATGTCTTACTAAAGATCAAAATATCATCTAGGTAAACAATGACAAAATTACCCAAAAATTTTTTCAGAACCTCGTTCATGAGCCGCATGAAAGTGCTCGGTGCATTGGTTAGCCCAAAAGGCATGACTAACCACTCATATAGTCCTTCTTTTGTCTTGAAGGCAGTCTTCCATTCATCTCCTTCTCTGATCCGAATCTGATGATATCCACTTTTCAGATCTATCTTTGAGAAATACACAGCTCCACTCAAACAGTCCATAATATCATCCATTCGTGGCAATGGAAACCTATACTTGATTGTGATCTTGTTTATTGCTCTGGAATCTGTACACATCCTCCATTCTCCATTCTTCTTTGGTGCTAATACCGCTGGTACAGCACAGGGACTCAGACTCTCATGGATCAAACCTTTCTGTAACAGTTCATGTACTTGTCTGTTCAACTCCTCACTTTCTGTAGGTGTCATTCTGTGTGCTGCCTTATTTGGAAAACTCGCTCCTGGGATCAAATCCATCTGATGACTGATCTTCCTGACTGGTGGTAATCCATCAGGTACGTTATCGGATACAATATCTTGAAACTCATTCAACAAATCTGCAACTTCTACAGGAACATCTTCTACTTCCTCTTTACCAGCTTTTGGAATTAAAGCAAAACATACATGCTCATGCCTCATACCATCTAGAAAATTTCTTCCATCAACAAAAGTTATCCTTGCATTACCACATACCTTTTCTTCAGTCTCCTTCAATGGCTTTAGCTTATGCCGCACTCCATCCTTTGTTAGGGAATAGGTATTCGCATGGCCATCGTGTACAGCACATCTGTCAAACTGCCATGGTCTACCCAACAACATATGACATGCATCCATAGATATGATATCACACAATACCTCATCTTGGTATCCGCCAATCTTGAACTTCACCAGGCATTGTTCATTGACCATGACCTTGTGGTCATCCTGTACCTAGGCAATCCGATATGGATGTGGGTGTTTCTATCTCTTGAGCTTCAACTTTGTCACCATCTCTTCTGACACCAAATTGTCAGTGCTTCCACTATCAATGATCACATCACAACATTTACCTTCACACTTGCACTTGGTGCGAAACAGGCTCCTCCTTTGCTCAGGTTCATTCTCACCACTCAACAGGACTCTCCTATTAATCAACATTTCTCCTCTTTCAGCATCTTCAAAATTTGATGATCTGGTATCTTCATCTACATGTGCAACTCTGGCCTGGCCTTCATTTCTCCTGTCCGTTTTGCCTTGGCGCTGAGGACATTCAAATGCCCTATGACCTTCTTTTCCACAGTGAAAACATGTTCCACGGAAGCCACCTCTTCCAGATCCTTGTCCTCTTCCTCTTCCTCTCTGATCTCTATTATTCTGATCCTGGAAGCGATTGGAATTATTTCCTCGCTGATTCTGACTACTACTGGCCTCATCCTTCTTTTTCGAATCCTCATTTCGGCCACCATATGACTGTCCACCAGATCGTCCACCGCGACCTCTTCCGTTTTGTCTGCTCTCAAACTTCTTGTTCAGCTTTTCCTCTACTTTTAGGGCAAATTGGTATGCCTCCTCAATACTGTTCATTCGAACCAGATTTAACTCCTCCTGAATGCTTGGCCTTAACCCATTAAGGTATCGGGCAACTTTCTCCTTATCAGCTTCAGCATGGCTTGTTCTGATGAGGAGTCGATAGAACTCCTCTGTATACTCCTGAACAGATTTTCCTGCTTGCTTCAAACTTTGCATTTTCTTCAGTAGGTCAAGCTCATAATCAACAGGAATGAACTGTCGCTTCAATTTTTCCACCATCCGATCCCATCTTGTGATTTTATCTTTCCCTTTTCTATTTTGCTCCAATTGAATTTCTTGCCACCAGATCTTCGCATGACCTTTCAGTCTGGCCTTCGCAAATTTGACCATATCAGGATCCTCAACATCTTCATACTCAAAATACTCCTCGAATTCATTGATCCAGTCGATCAATTCCTCTGGGTTAAGATTTCTTGAAAATGTAGGAACCTCAATCTTAGGTCTTTTCCCAATCTTAGAAATGGCGCGAAAAAGTCTTTCTTCCTCCTGGTTCACAATTTTGACTTCTCCTTCTTGATATTCTTCTTCGGCTTCATCCTCGCTTTCATCTCTGACATTAAGATTCATTCTTCTGCGAATCTCTTCTTGCAATGCTCGCACTTGTCTCTGCAGCTCTCTAACCTCAAGTGTTACAACACCAGCTCTTCCGCCACGTTCCCTTCGTGGAGGCATTTTCACGATGCACGCTGAAACCCTAGCCACGGTCCTGGTGCAAACTGTCTCACAGTCGACGATCTATTTACACACTCAAGAACTCCTGCTCTGATACCACTTGATGAAGGGTGCTCCCCTTAATACCACAAACACATAACAGAAATAGAGAAACAACAACAATATGCAAGAACAAAAAATTGGCTTCTTATTATCTCCACAAATGTGGAATTACAAACTTTCAGAATTACAATATGCAAAGCCACATGGGCATTCCCTTACAATATTCTGTAGGACAAAGCCTCGAGCTATTACCCAGATTTACTACCAAGAACTATTCTGAACTGCCTAAGACAATAATACAGCCTTCCTTATATAGGCAATTATCCACCGCCTGGGAAGGTTCCAGAATTTTAGCCAATAAGGCCGACCAAACTTAGAATTATTTTATTTTACATTTTATTACATCATAGTCGGCTCAAGATAACCTTTGAAACCCGAACAAAAATTTTGAAGAAAATTATTTTTCGCCATTTCAAGTGGCCCAACTTCCGAAGACCATAAGTCATCACCAGTTGACCCGCTCGGCTATTATAACCCCATTTCAGAAATGCCACGAAGCGCTCTACAGGCTTGACCCGCGCAAGCGCCCGTCACCTAAATTTTCGACCTCATCCGAGGCCTCTAAAGCCTTCAAAACTAAGTTCGAAGTTTCTGTACCCTGCTGCCAATACCGAAAATCTTCAATATCTTCCAATATACACTTGATCTGGCAATGAAACTTTACTGGCAGACTTATATGACCAAAATGAACCTCCAAGAAAGAAATTAGATCATTCTGAGCACAGATGAAAATTACCAAAAATAGTAACTTTCCATAAATAGCAGCTCTGCACAAAATAGCCCTTATTGAAAATAAAAACAGAAATATTTTTGGGTGATGCAAGATTGCTCTTACACCCAGGATGCTCCTGCATCATACTCATAGGATATAAGGATAATTGCACATAAGTATAAGATCAATTGTACAAATTTTTTTATTGTCAAAGAAAATGGAAAATAGAACAATAGAGATTATGTTTTAAATGACATGATCACTATTTAACCCTTCCACGTATTACAAATCCTACAACATTTGCCTTTGCGGTCTAGAAGTCAAAATAATAGCTATAAAAAGTTAAGTTGCATATGAAGGCAACCAAAAAACATTGAAATCTGATGTACTATATAAGAGGTTAAAATGTACAAAATTAGGTATTACGACTTTTGGTGCTCTGCCTTCAATACTGGAAGTTTATCCTAAAATAAAAGATCCTAAGTGCTCAATTGGAGATCTCTCATATGAAAAATAAGGGATGGTCAATTTATTTTGGAAGTGTAGTTCAAAAAAATGAAATAAAATATTTGAACTAAAAGAGCATGATGATGAATACCATAATAGAAGTGATTGATTGACAGGTTTAAGACTCTGCTTCTGGATTCAACTGTATGCAATTTTTTACCATACACATTTTGGATCACACTCTGTGATCCTTCGTCACAATGAAAGAGCTGACAAATTTTCTTTGTTTGTTTGATCCTTAGCAGCTCAAAGTGTTTTTCTTTGAAACATAATTCCTTCCCATGAAGGGTATCAATTAAAGATACTAGGTTTCTATAGTTCATAATCAATACATGCATTTACTCTTCTTTTGGATTCAACTATGTGCAAATTTTTAACATCAACACTTCAGATCACACTCCGTGATCCTTCATCAAAATGAAAGAGTTGAAAGATCTTCTTTGCTAGTTTGATCCTTAGTAGCTCCAAGTGTTTTGCTTTGAAACACAATTCCCGCCAATAGAGGGCATCAATGAAAGATACTAGATTTCCACAGTCCATAGTCCATAATCAATATGTATCTAATTTGCTTCTAGATTCAACTATGTGCAATTGTAAACATCATTGTTTCTCATTACACTCCATAATTCTTCATCAAGATAAAATAACTAAAAAATATACATTACTAATTTAATCTTACCCATTCAAAACATTTTGCACACAGAGATTCAACATGCGAACAAATAAGATTCAACATGCGCACACAAAAGACTTATGACTTAAGGGTCAACATGCGCACAACTAAGGCAAACATAAGGGACGCAGCTATCTTCCCGAAGGAATGCACCGCCGTACTATTTTTGAAAAATAAAAAATGCAGTGAATTTTTTTAAAATTTTCAGGATCTGTTCTTGTTAATCTGCTCATTCTGGATCGAAAACAACCAGAAATTTTTGAAAAAAAACACAGGATATTTACGGATTTGGGAAAAAAAAAAATCTCAGTAGTGGTGCATTCCTTCGGGAGGAGAGACACCGCCAAACATAAGTACCTGCCAATAACTAGGTTGAGCACAAAAAGTAGGCTGCCGTTCATTAAATGATAGTGGACAACGTGATTGACTCACCGATCTTGGTAGTCATAAATTTAACTGTCCTTGTTGCTTTTATATAAGTAAGAACATTTATGGATTCATAGACCCATTTATCCTCTATTTAGAGAGCAAATGTAATCATGCAAGACAGATAGACACACTCGTTTCCCTTCCACAATGAAGAAAATCCATAATACCTGCCCTTGGATATCCTCACTCACTCTTCCTCCATCTCACAATCTCCCTCTATCAAATCCATCATTTCTCAAGGAAATTCCAACGATAACAGAGGATTCCATGGGCCATGATAATACTTTCATGGAGGAGAATGTTGAGATAATTTCCTGGAACTTGGATGATTTTCAGGAAGAAATATGAACGTAAATTTAATGGTGTTCAGGGGCGTGAGTTATATTAAATGTGTATCCGCCATGTATTGTGATAGATACTGTCTTGACAACTCTTTCAACTCTTTTCTTTTTGGTATACTATCTTAACAACTTTTCTCAAGCATTGCCTATGTTTGCCATCGTTCCAGTGGTTTTAAATGGAAGATTGTTTGTTCCATATTCGAATAGTAGTTGTTCACAAGTATTTATTTGAATGGTTTATTTAGCATTGATCTCCATTGATATTTATGATAGTCTAAAATTATAATTTTCTAGGAGGCCTTTCATTCTAGTACTATTCTATTATAAGAGTATTTTGTAATCTTAGTATTGTATTTTCATATTTAAATAGTAGTTGTTGATAAGTATTTATCTGAATGGTTTATTTACCATTTATCTTAGGTGACATTTATGATGGTCGAATATTAGATCATTCATTCTACTACTATTTCGCAATCTTAGCATTATGTCAGTCATATTATTCAACTTCTAGTCTTTATATTTGTATAATCTATTCAAACATCAAATATTTTAACGGTCAAAAAGTTAGTTTTTTTTCTTATTCATATAAAAAAGTTGTAATATTTAGTTTATATTATTTTTATATTAATAACTAGCCGCCTAATTTTTACAAATGTTGATTTAATATACAAGTAAATGTATGAGAATATAACCGTACATTGACTTATTTCAAATATGTAGAAGGATATGGGAAGAGACCTGAATTTACTCAAGCTTTTGTCATTTATTGATATGCCATTGTATTTTAACATTTTATCAAGATGGGTCCAAATTATACGAGAATTGACATGGGTATACAAATTTAATCATTATACTTTAACTCGCATTGATGTGTGAGTGAATCCTAACTTGAGCATGTATCAACAAACATAACAAAAGATACAAATGAACTAAAGACATAATATTTCTACAATCCATTATAATAATAAAATTTAAAATATTATTCTAGAAAAAAAATATTACTCATAAACATGTTATCTAAAGTGAACAAGGACTAGCAAATAGGCGTGCAAAATAAATATTAAAACATAAAAGAACATTAGATTCTATTACAAAACATTCATAGACATGCATGTAAAATAATATTAAGATGTAAATGATTATTTAAAGATTCTAATATTTATTTATTTATTCTTTTTCCTTTGCATGCATGCTCTATATGAACCTCCAAACAAATAAAAAATGGTGAAAATAATTAGCTTCTATCATGCAAGTGAGAATAAAATAGTTACATGATAATTTTAATTTTAATTTTAATGATCTTGAGAAGGATAGAAGATAGAGTAAGGTGACTCTGCAGATCCTATAAAGCTAAATAAACAGAAAAAAACTTTAAAAGAGTAGAATTATGTTAAGAGATTAAACCGCCAAGAGAGTAAAATTATGTCATTATGGCACACACGTACGTAGGTGCACACACATTTCAAAAGTTATTAATGATAAATTACATAAAGAAAATGAAAAAGATTATTAGCTTACATTATCTTTAAATTTTAGACAATTAATATGTTATTAATCAAAATGTATAAAATATTGAAAAATGTTAATTTATATGACCTAACAATAATAATTAATGGGAAAAAATAGCTTGTATTTTGTTGGAGTACAGTGATTACTAAAATGAGGGAGTGAATTAGTAATCATAGGAAAAAAAATCTATTAATACTTTTTAAAACAAATCAATTCATATAATGCAAATAAAAATACGTACACAAAACATGTCACAAAAAAAGAAACACATGGATTGTCTTCAGTGGAAACCCTTCAGGTAAAAACCACTCAAACTTAGCCTCACCAACTTTATCCTTAAATCAATTTGTACATATCGCTAATGTTATCTTACTGACAATTACTAATGCCTCATTGGCTATTATTACAATCTTCCTTATAGGATTTACAATACTTTCACAACTTTCAACAATAAAGATAAAAAAATATCATTGCTACTAGATCCTATAAATACATATCATTTTATGCTCAACTGTATACAATACATAATCACAAACTCTAGACAATTAAACTTTTCTATTAACAATCAATTGTGGACATCTGATGAAAAATGAATATATTGTTGGATATTGCTAATGCATGAGGAGGTGATTGAGACATTTTATATGTTTAATCACTATTTTACTGAATGGGTACTCATGTTGTTGTCATTTATGTTTTGTCACTGATGTCAACATATGTTTCTGTGAGGAGAACAGGCTAGTTATCATAGTGTATGGACACTGTACAGATATTTCAGATGCTGTGAAGTCAGATGAGAGTTTAGGAAGGTGTTGTGATCTTATATCCAAGATCGCATCATGTAATGTTTCATATTGGATGAGTTAGAGATGTTTTGGTGAAGACTGGTCACTGGTCTGTGAAAGTGAGAAATGATAGAGTTAGTCTCTATGTTTCTGGTATATCTTCTAGATAATATTGATTCAAGGTATGTGAGCTTGAGGGACGATAGACAAGGTACTGAAGGATGTCCATTGGTCAGTGCAAGGTATAGAATGCTTGGTGATGTAAGCTGTGGCATGTATTTTGGAGAAGACCTATTTGGAAGCCGACTTAGGAGATGTAGGGTGTGTTTTGCTTAGCAAACATAAATTAAGGATGTTAGTCCTTAAATATTGTAATGTAATCATTGCATAATTGTTTTAGATACCGTGTGTATCTTAGCAAGGGTTTATATAATTATTTTTAATTAGGAAAGGCTTATGGTCCAATCTGATCATGAGAATTGTAATAAGGTATAAATGAGAGGTATTTTCTTTGGAAAATATATGGATGGAAAAATGTGATATAAAGAGGTTGTGAAAGTTGTGAGCTTGTGTCTGTTGTATGTAGATAAGAGGTTTACTGGTGGACTTCATTGAACCTAATCAAACAAAGACAATTGCTGCCAAACAGTTCAAAAAGATTGTGTATTTCTTCATATACACTTGTGTTGTGAACAGTTAGTTCTGAAGGTGGTTTAACCTTCTTTGGCCAGTGAACCCTCCCTTTCTTCTTGACTCCTAATAGGGTCTATCCTCTAACAAGGACTATGTACTGTAATGTTTCAATAAGCTCCTAATAGGGCTAAATCTTCTAACAAGGATACTATACTCTCAATACATCATTTGTGGGTGCTAATTCCCACCGAGGTTTTTTACCTTTAACGAGGTTTCCCCAACACCAAAATATTGTGTTATTGTGTTGGGTTTTACTGTGTTCATTAGATTTGATATTGCTGCTACTTAAAGTTTAAAGTTTAATAATCTTTCACACAACTGATTCATCCCCCCTCTTAGTTGTATTGTGGACTGTTATTCCTAACAATTTGTATTAGAGCTTGTGGTCCTCAGAGAGAAAGCTTAACAACTTGAGGTGATCTTGGAGATGGCATTCTATAGGAAGGATAGTTCAAAGTTTGATCCTAAGAATTTTGACAGTTGGAAGAACAAGATGCGAACTCATTTTCTATGTTTGGGCATCGACTGTTGGCTAATTATAAAGAATAAGGTAGCTATGAAGACTGAGAGTGATTTTCCATCAGCTACTAATGATGAAAAGAAGGTATTCTCATACAACATGGTCGCAAGGAAAGAACTGATAAGTGCACTATCTGAAGGTGATTTTACTGAAGTTAGAGACTTGGATTCGACATATGAGATTTGGAGAAGATTAGAAGCATTATATGAAGGACATAAATATGCCAAGCAAGTGAAGTTACAGAATTGGAAAACCAAGATGGAGAAGCTGCAAATGAAGGATGATGAAAGCATTAGGGCTTATGTTCAAAGGGTTACAGAAGTTGTGGTTGGAATTAGAAATTGTCGAGGCACTTATGATGAAGAAGAAGTTGTTGCGAAGATCATTAGATCATTGACACCTATATTCAAGTTCAAGGCTATGTCTATTCAAGAGACTATACCCTTAACTCCAAATTTTAGCAGAGAGATTTTGATTGCAAAGATAACTACCTTTGAGGCTACTGAAATGGGAGATTCGGTACCTAAAGTGGAATTTGCATCCAAGGCATCTGCACACAAGAAAATATCTGCACTTCTGAGCACCAACAGTGAAGACCTAAAAGAAGAGCTTGGTGAGTATGTTGAGGAATGGGAACAAATAATGGTAGAAGAAAGAAAGATGGATGAACTTGTTGCACTGATTGCTAGAAGAGAAAAGAGAGGTAAGGGAAAATTAGAAGGCAAGTTACCCTTGAATTTTTTTTCATGCAATAAGTTGGGTCATTTTGCATCTAGATATCCTACAAGAGTTCCTAAGTACAAATCTAAGTTTTTCAAGTCTAAAAGGGATAAAGAATGTTATTATGCTAGTGAAGGCATTTCTGATGATGATGATTTAGATTATGAAGAGATTGGATTTGTTTCTATTAGAGATGAACCAGTGCATGAGGAAAAGGCTTTAGTATTTCATGTTGACAAGAAAACTAAATGGATAATAGACAGTGGTTGTTCACATCATATGGCTAGAGATAGAAACAAGTTTGTTAAATTAATGAAGTATGATAGTGGTGTTGTGAGATTCTGAGACAATCTTCCTAAACCTATCATAGGCGTAGGATCTATTACTTTGGATGGAAAGACTAATACAGATAATGTGTTGCTTGTTGATGGATTGAAACATAACTTTTTGAGTGTTGGAAAGTTAATGAATAAAGAGTTTCAATTAAGTTTTTTTAATGGTAAATGCTTTATTAGAAGTAAGGAGGGTATGCTGATTGCAATTGGTAGTAAATCTAGAGGTAATGTGTTTGAATTAAATACATATGGAGCCTCTTGTTTTGTTGCGAAGGTAGATGAGAGTTAGTAATGGCATATAAGATTTTGTCATGTTAATTTTGATAACATTGTAAAGGAAAGTATGGCTAATGCAATAGGAGATCTGTCAAAGATTATAAAACCATCTAATACTATATGCAAATAATGTGTTATGGGAAAAAAGACTAGAAGTAGTTACAAAATAAAAGCATATACATCAAAAGAAAAGCTAAATTTGGTACATATAGATCTATGTGGACCTACAAGGACAAGATCATACTATGGCATACTTTTTGTTGATGAATTTTCTAGAATGATGTGGGTTACTTATTTGAAATAAAAATTAGAAGCATTTAATAAATTCAAGTTGTTCAAAGAAAAAGTAGAGAATGAATCAGGTTTAAAGATTAAGTGTCTAAGGTCAGAAAGAGGTGGAGAGTTTACTTCAGAATTATTCAATTCATACTGTGAAGAGCATGGAATAAAGAGACATACATCTACTCCTAGGACTCCACAACAGAATGCGATAATAGAGCAAAGAAATGAGACTATACTTGATGCTGCTAGGACAATGTTGCTTGAAGGAAATGTATCTCATGTACATTGGAGAGAGGTTGTTGGGACAACAATGTATACATTGAACAAAATTCAAATAAGAGAAGGTACAAGTAATACTCCTTATGAATTGTGCTTTGATCATACTCCTACTATAAAATCCTTTAGAATATTTGGTACTAAGTGTTATATCAAAAGAGATGATGAGATAGGAAAGTTTGATGCTAGAAGTGATGAAGGAATTTTTCTTGGTTACTCCACCAAGAGCAAGGCTTACAAATGGTTCAATATGAGATTAAGAAAGATGATTGAAAGTAACAATGTAAGGATAGATGAAAAGTTTTAGATACAAGAAAGAATGTATGACAGTAATCAGATTACAAAGATCAAAGAGGCTACTACTGTTGCAGAAGAAGAAGAACTTGTTGAAGAAGAATGTGAAAAAGAGACTTGTGATGTTGACACAAGTGAGGCTACTAAGGTTCCTAAGACTGCGATGTATGTAAAGAATTATAAACATCTTGAAAATCAAATTATTGGTGATTCTAATCAAGGAGTAATAACTAGATCAAAAGCTAGAGAAGAAATTTGTTTGATTTCTTAAGTTGATCCAAAGACTACAAATGAAGAATGTAGAGATGAATCTTGGATAAATACTATGAAGGAAGAGTTAGATCAGAAAAAGAAGAATAACACTTGGGAATTGGTTCCTAGACCTAAAAAAAATGTAATAGGACCAAAATGTGTTTTCAGAAACAAAATGAATGAAGAAGGAATTTTTGTAAGAAACAAAGTAAGAGTGGTATGTAAGGGATATTCACAGCAAGAAGGCATAGACTTTGAAGAAAAATTTGCTCATGTTGCTAGAATAGAGGTAGTGAGATTTTTCTTGGCTTATGCTACACATAAAGACTTCAAGGTGTATCAAATGGATGTGAAATCTGCATTCTTGAATGGGGATCTTGAAGAAGAAGTATACATAGAACAACCAAATGGATTTCCCCTATCTGAAGATAGAGACATGGTATGCAAGTTGAAGAAGGCACTGTATGAACTAAAGAAAGCTCCAAGGGCTTGGTATGCAAGGTTTGACAAATACTTACTTCTCCTTGGATTTAGAAAAGGTAATTCTGACAACAATTTATACTTAAGAACTAGTGAAGATAGAGTTGTGATAATTGAAGTTTTTGTTGATGATATTATCTTTGGAGGCAATGATGAATTATGCAAGAAATTCTCTAAGGAGATGGAAAATGAATTTGAAATGTCCATGATAGGTGAAATGAAATTCTTTCTTGGACTGCACATAATTTAGAATGAGAATGGTATCTTTATTTCTCAGACTAAGTATCTCAAATAAATGCTAAAGAAGTTTGGAATGGAAGATTGTAAATCAGTAGGAACACCCATGGTGACCGGTAATAAGCTATCATGTAATGATGAGACTTAGTGTGTATTTCAGACCAAGTACAAATCAATGGTTGGAGGATTAAAATATCTTACTCATACCAGACCGGATATTGCTAATGTTGTTGGAATTGTGGCTACATATCAGGCATAGCCAAAGGAGACACACCTAACTGCTCTAAAAAGGATATTAAGATATATGAAAGGGATAATTGAATATGGCCTGTGGTATGATAGGAAATGATAGTTTTTTACTTCATGCTTATACTAATGTTGATTGGGCAGGAAACATTGATGAAAGAAAGAATACTAGTGGTGGTGCATTTTTTCTTGGGAAAAAGTTGGTTTCATGGCTAAGTAAGAAGCAAGATTGTATAGCTCAATCTACTGCGGAGTCAGATTATGTTGCTGCTACTAATAACAACACTCAAATTATTTGGATGAAGCAAATGCTGAAGGATATTGGAATAACTTTTGATGAGCCAATGGTTATCCATTGTGATAACACTAGTATAGTGAATATGTCAAAGAATCTGGTGATACACTCTAAAACCAAACATATTTCTATCAAATATCACTTCTTGAGAGACAATGTGGCAGAGAAGGAAATAAAATTAGAATATATTAGTACAAAAGAGCAGATTGCAAACATCTTCACAAAGCCACTTCCAAAAGATACCTTTGAATATCTTAGAGGTATGTTGGGAGTTCAGGCCCCTCCTAGTCATAATTAAATAATGCAGAGATGCATCAGTCCAGAGGTTTTCAGAGCCTTATCATATTCTAGATTGGATGTAGGGATCTACTCCTCAGGGGGAGTGACCATGGAAGAAAGATGTTGGAAAATAGTTGATGACTCATGGTACCCTTTTCCATTGTTGTCAAAGGGGGAGTGTTGCTATGAGAAAATCCCTACTATATGGGGAGATTGTATGTAGTATTGTTTGGTTGCATAACTTTGGATTGATATAACTTTGGGATGCTGGATTTTGCCATATGTTGACATGATCAATGCCAAAGGGGGAGATTGTTGGATATTGCTAATGCATGGGGAGGTGATTGAGATATTTTATATGTTTCTATGTTACTGAATGGACACTCATACTGTTGTCATATGTGTTTTGTCATTGATGTCCACATATGTTTCTGTGAGGAGAACATGCTAGCTATCACAATGTATGGACACTGTACGGATGTTTCAGATGTTGCAAAGTTAGATGAGATTTCACAAAGGTGTTGTGATCTTATATCCAAGATTGCATCATGTAATGTTTCATATTGGATGAGTTATAGATGTTTT
The DNA here is from genome assembly GCA_027943335.1 of Chamaecyparis obtusa. Lineage (NCBI taxonomy): Eukaryota > Viridiplantae > Streptophyta > Pinopsida > Cupressales > Cupressaceae > Chamaecyparis > Chamaecyparis obtusa. The sequence continues at coordinate 59,292 of BSBK01004873.1, forward strand.
GGTGAAGACTGGTCACTGGACTGTGACAGTGAGAAATGATAGAGTTAGTCTTTGTGTTTCTAGTATATCTTCTAGATACTATGGATTCAAGGTATGTGAGCTTGAGTGATGATAGAAAAGGTACTAAATAATGTTCATTGGTCAGTGCAAGGTACAGAATCCTTGGTGACCTCATATGTGGCGTGTGTTCTGGAGAAGACCTATTTGGAAGCCGACTTAGGAGATGTAGCATGTTTTTTGCTTGGCAAACATAAATTAAGGATGTCGGTCCTTAAATATTGTAATGTAATTATTGTATACTTGGTTTAGATACCGTGTGTATCCTAGCAAGGGTTTATGTAATTATTTGTAATTAGGTAAGGCTTATGGGATGACCTGATCATGAGAATTGTAATAAGGTATAAATGAGAGGTCTTTTCTTTGGAAAAGATATGGATGAAAAAAAGTGATATAAAGAGGTTGTGAAAGCTCTAAGCTTGTGTCTATTGTATGTAGAGAAGAGGTTTACTGGTGGACTTCATTGGAACTGATCAATCAAAGACAGTTGTTGTAGAACAGTTCAAAAAGATTGTATATTTTTTCATATACACTTGTGTTCTGAATAGTGAGTTCTGAAGGTGGATTTAACCTTATTTGGGTAGTGAGCCCTCCCTTTCTTCTTGAATCCTAATAGGGTATGTCCTCTAACAAGAACTATGTACTGTAATGTTTCAATAAGCTCCTAACAGGGCTAAATCTTCTAACAAGGATACTATACTCTCAATACATCATTTGTGGGTGCTAATTCCCACTGGGGTTTTTACCTTTAATAGTGTTTCCCCGACACCAAAATATTGTGTTATTGTGTTGGGATTTATTGTGTTCATTGGATATGATATTGCTGCTACTTAAAGTTTAAAGTTTAATAATCTTCCATACAATTGATTCACACCTCCCTCTCAGTTGTATTGTGGACTGTTATTCCTAACATATATGAACTCAATAATGTTCCTTTGTCTATCACTAAATCTTTCTACCTCTGTAATATAAATAATGTATCACAATAAAACTGATTCCAAACTGTATAAGAAAAGAACTAAATACAATTATTTCAAAATAATTTACTTTCATCATGTATATAATTAATGCTTCTCAAGAATAAATATCATATCTTTTCTTCTAGAGAATAATCATAAATGAAATAAACATATTATAAACTGTATTACAAATGTTCTTGTCAAGGCTAATCATTACCATGTATGATAATGTCACCACCCCTACATAGAATACCAAATCAACTGACAACAACTGAAATCAATAACAAATTTTTCATTCAAAAAATATAATGAATGCTTAATCAGAGATATGCCATGATGTTAGAGTAACCCATATTAAACCAACTATGTATGTATGCAATATGCCTATAACACAAATGATATGTAAACTTTTACTCTTCATAACCTCTTCTATCTTGTTCACGAGTACCTCATCTTATTATTTTCAAATGAATTAATCTATGTATGTAGTTGTTATCTCATGCAAGGACTGACCCACATGATGAACATAGACATTAATAATACAATTTGGAGCCAATATGACTGCACATAAAAAACATGTTCAATGTTACATACGCAACCATACCAATGTCAAAGATGCATGATAATGACCTAATTATCAAATGACAATCAAGAACTAACACATACTACAGTGATAAGATAAACTCACAAAATGGTATTTATTGATGAATAAATTCAAATCCTACATACCATATAAACTTGGTATGAATATAAATGTATATGAATGTAAAAACATGAATGCCCTCATTAGGATTTTGACAAATAAACTTTATTTAACAACCCAGAAAAAATAACAATAATCTTTTACAAACTAAAACTTATTTATGCAAGAGATAAAAATGATTCAACTAGCCAACAACAAATGAACTCAAAATGAAAGGATTAAGAGTTTTATACTCTTGATTGAGATTTTTAATCTTTTCCAACAAAACCAAGTCCCTCAACTGATTCATCTTTTTATTCAAGTTGTCATTCCCAACCAACAATGTCTCTTGCAAGTGTCATCATGTCACAGTGTGATGCCCTAGCTCGGTAGAGCTAGGGTTAATGCATAGTTAACAAAAATTCAAGAACAAAATGCAACATAACTACAACAGCTCTTGAGGCTCAAGAAAAATGGGCTCGAGATACATCCATAATTAATGCCATTAACTGTCCCATTAATGTGACAAATTTACACCTTTTATCATGGCATATTTACATCTTGTTCATATTTTAAATGTATTGCAAGTTTTCCTCTATTCACATTTGAAAGACATGGCTAGGGACTGAACAAAGGTCCTAGCTAAAAAAACTTTGCTAATACTATGGTCACAATTTGTGACTTAAACTTTCTTTTAATCAAATGCTTGTTTTTGAAATTGAACCAAAGATATTGTTAATATGAAATGCAAATGTTGTAGAGCCATGACATTGATCTAGAATGCGAAGATATTTTCATTAATTTCTCTGGCACTGATATGAAAGACTTAAAAATTACATTGTGATAAAACTGAACCTTTTCCAACTAATATCATCGTGTGAAAGAAGTTGATGATCAATATTATACTGATAACAAGTAATCCAAATGTATCAATCTTTATCCTTGACATCAAAATTAAACTAATTAACATGATGAGTTGAGTTTGAAAATTGGTTAGCTTATTTTTGACATCGAGGACAACGAAGATACTCAAATCAACAATGTTTATCCTTGTAAACTTGTGCTGAGTGTGATTACAATTTGTGCATTAAAACATAATTTTGTTTAAAGGTGCATATTTGGTCCCCTATTTGACTATTATCCATTTTATTGTTTTACTACTGAATTTCACAATGTGAATGTTGTTTCCATCATTAAAACCTAGAAGTTAATGCAATAGTCAATATGAATTGTGCTATCTATTTTGTCATTTTATTAATTGGTATCTTATAATTAGTGTGGAAGAACTAGAATTTGAAAAATACAATGCCTAAAAATTAGGGCAAAACACACACACCAATTTGTTTTTAAAACACAAACAACTAGGTTGCACACTAAGGTGCACTAAAACTTGAAACATAAAACTCCAACCAACACTCTTAACTCACAAGGGAAATCATGGCATGTGTTGGCTTGCCAACATCCCTTGCTTGTTAAGTGCATTAGTTTGACAAAACCCTAACTAGGGTTAAACATAGAAAGAATACGAGGGGTTAATCCTCAGTCTATGAATTCAAAACAAGACAAATAAGTAAGGGGAACTATTAGGATAACAAGCCTAGGGGCTCCTTCGAAGATGAACAACCCATAAATTAAATCGTAACCCTAATGGCCCCTAACAAAATCCAAGGAACCATTTAGGGTCGAGTGCAGAATTTGAGTTTATGGTTAAAAAGGGTTTAAATGAGAACATGGGAATAACCCTAACACAAACTAGGCTTAACTTATAATAAAACAAGGTTTGAATAAATGAGTTAAAATTATAATCCCCTTAGATTTAATTATAAATTAATTAATGTCCAAAATTTGTAAATATTATTCCAACTTAGAGATATTAAACATTTAATAACATTATATATATTTAAACAAATTAATATTAATAAGGAGTAGTATCTTACCTAGGCCCCACCTAGGGATTATAAGATTATTAATCTCCCTAATAATATAATATTCAAGAGAAATGCAATAGGGCATTATATTTTTAAAAATCAATTAATCCTTAAATAAAACAATAATAAATGTTCAAATAAAATTAAAATATAATAATATAAAATCCAATATCTCAAATCTCAATAAATCAATAAAATAAAAGAAAGGACCATAAATTACTCCCATCATTTAAAATTTTGAAAATAAGTTAAAATATCATTAATGTCCAAAATTATTTCAAAATCCCAATGGAAGGAATCTTGGGATTAAAAGGCAAAGTTAAATAATAAATTGGAATTCAAATTTTAAAAGATAAAGGGAAAAGTCAACATTATAAAAAGGTCAATAACTTCCCAGAATTAAATGAAATTTCAAAATAAAATTTAAAAAATGATTCTTTTGGCTCCATTGGCCAACCTTAACCCTAATTCAAAATTAGGGTTTGGGCCGAAAATAAAACATGGCCCAAAACCCTAATTTCATTGTTTTGGATTTGCAAGTTTGGGACAAGGGCTAAGGGAATGGAAGACACCAAGGAACTATACTCACAAGTATACATGGTTGTATATACACACACAAGTGTGTACATACCTCCATATATATACTTTGTGTATATACAACATCAAGGGTTTCCTTAATGGAGGAAAATAATTTTGAATTTCCTCATGAGTCTGCCATCAGGTCAACAAGGTAAACTATTATTTAGCTTAATGTTGGGTTTTCTGGTTTGCATAAAGATAATAGAAATGTTTTTATTTTCAGATGTATACCACTCTTAGGACATAGAACTAGTTCTCTGTGATTCCCTAACTGGGTAAATCTTTGTTTACATGCCAAGGGATGCATTTCCAAATTTCACTAAGAAAGTTTGTCTATTCTTATTACTAAAATCTCCACTCTACTATTAACAGAGTTTGCCCAGAAAATCTAAGGAATAGATTTAAATACTACTGGCATTTTTATGCCAGTATATAATCTATTTAATTTACTGTTCCAATTCATATATTATTTACTAGACTATGTATTAATAAGTTGCAGATTAATATTTTTATTTTTGTGTTATGGCATAGTCTGCCCTTTTTTTCTTGGGGGCAGGGGGGGGGCAAGGAGTGGAGTTAGCAAGGAAGAAGGTGTGTAAGAAGAGACCTCTTCTCAACCCACTTTTCCATAATCTTGGATTAAGGTTCATGGATCTTGAAGGATCTTGTTCTCTTTGTTGTAATATGAAAATTTTATTTACTATGTGTGTTAGGAATAGTCCCAAGAGACAACTGAGAGGGGGGGGGGGGTGAATCAGTTATCTACAAGTTTCAATTCTTTATCCAATTAATTATAATTAAACATAAAGCATAAACACAATGAAAGAACACTTGAAATCAACACAATATTTTGGTTACGGGGAAACCCAAATAGGTAAAAACCCCGGTGGGAATTGACACCCACTAATATTCTGCACTAGTGTATTATGATCCTTGTTAGAAGATCCTTAACCCTGTTAGGAGTTTCTTTACAATATATTTAGTACAGTAGACCTGGTCAAGGGTCGCACCCTATTAGGAGTCTTTTACAATAGTCCCTATTAGGGGAGATGACACACTGTCTGAGAGCTCACTACTCAAAGGGGCGAAGGCTACAACCTTCTGAATAACAGATACACACTATATCTGGATCTTGTTGAACTGTACTTAGACCTACTATCTAGATCAGTTCCAATGGCACAAACACTTTACTTGGTCACATAGACCTTCTTCCGATGGCTCAACACTTCGCACACTCTACTCTGCTCTGCTTAATCAACTATGAACCACACTCAAGCAATCACAAATGACTACCTATAAATATCTTTCCTCTAAATGATATAATCAATTTGGCCTATTAGAACCACCTTGAAATCATATTAGAGAAGCCATAACAAACTCCAATAATAATTTAGTCATCTCTACTAAGGACGCAACACATTCTGGGACCTGTTCAATAAGATAATTGTAGACGCATGCTACACACTGTCGGCTCTACCAAAACAACTGGATCTTTCTCCTCAAGCTAAATTACTTCATGCACTCTTAACCAAACATTGATAACTCTCCTCTAAGATTAAATCCAAGGGTGAAAACCCAGAGGATAGGCGCAACTCTAGAACCAATAAAATCTCTGTCAGCTCTTCTGAACAAACACAGGAAACTACTACTAGCGAATAGTGACTGCATAAATTTACTTCTACTGATCAACAGGCTATGCGTCCATGACTAAAAAATCACTAACATGTCTTCAAAATATATCCAAGTGTGTAAGGCTCCATGATAACTATATGGACAACCATACAAAGAACAATGTTTGTTACTCTATCAGGAACACTGCTAACACAAGCTGATATATAACTGTTTGTACTAACAGTTAACCTCTATGCCCATGATATCATGTTGATATCATGTCCATACTATATATACTGAAATATTACTACATAAGACTTCCACGCATGCTACTTTCCATATGTTGTCATCAATGACAAATATACAATCAGTACTGGCCTGCTGGCAAATCTCCAACAATCTCCCCCTTTGGCATTGATGGCAACATGTGGAATGAAAAACCACCACCAACCCAAATGAACTTTATTTTAGAACATTCTCCATTTCCTCTTCAAAACTCCCCCAAAGATGAGTCCTCCATCTGCTGCAATATTTTCTAACATTCTCCATTTCCTCAACTGAACTATTGTCATAACAGAATACTACTCCCCCTTAGTATAATACTCCTCCTTTTTACTTATGTTTTTCATGACTATATATTACTCCCACTTTGACATCAATGGAAAAGGGTGCCATTCAATTTATGCACCGGTACTACTCCTGAGGTAGACTAGTCAACCTTCCATCAGTCCCTAAGGACTGATGCCTTTCCTTCTTCTTTTAAGCAGAATCAGGGAAGGGAATTACTCCCAACTTCTCCTTGAGATACTCAAAAGTATCTTTAGGCAAGGGCTTTGTGAATATATCTGCCAACTGATCTTTAGTATTCACATAGTCCATCTTGACTTTTTTCTTTGCCACTTTCTCTCTTAGGAAGTGATACTTGATCTCAATGTGTTTTGTCTTTGCATGCATCATAGGGTTCTTAGACATATTAATGGTGCTAGTGTTATCACAATGAATAACAATAAGATCATGAATCTTAATTCCAAAATTCTTTATCATCTGTTTGATCCAAACAATTGTAGAACAATTTAGGGCTACTGCAACATACTCTGCTTCTGTTGTTGATTGAGAAATACAATTCTATTTCTTTCTTGTCCAAGTGACAAGTCTATTACCAAGAAACACTGCTCCACCTTGTTGGTGTTCAAAATGGACGCTTATGCTCTTAGGCTACCAATATATCCTCAGGTTGATTTTAGGATTGGTTAGTTCCAAAATGTATAAGGATTTTAGGGTAACTAGACCAACTATAGGGACAAGACTACCCTCTTCACTTGTGGCTCTGCAAAACCAAGGTGGGTGCACCTAACCCAGTGAAAACTATACTTCACACACCAAAGACTGGGTCCAAACAACAGATTGAATAGTAAGAAAGTGCTAAATGCTAACCTCACATTCATTGAGTCTCCATTACTATAGGGTGTTACTACTATCAACCAAATACAATTAAAACTTGAAAAGGTGTTGATATATGAAGATGGAAAGAAGTAAACAAGAGCCAATCAAGCATTGAACTCAACTGAAAATACTAATCCTTGATCAGTGCCATTATCCATTGGGCAGATCTCAGATACACACATTGAATATGAACCAACTATTGTCAAAGACTCATAGCCATAAATATAAACATTCCAACCCATCCACTACTTATAAGATCCTTTTGTAGACAAAACAAATGAATCTATGTCCCTTCTAAAGTATATTTCACCTGATCCTAAATCAAGAACTAAAGAAAAGAACATATGCAAAGATAATCCTATGCAACGGATCAAAAAATCCAAAACTCACAATATTGGCACCAAGGAGAGACTTGAAAGCTTGAAACATTTATATTAAGTATGATGAGGCATGTACATATTCAAAGTAGGACAAAGAATCAAACCACTTTAATAACCTGCAAAAGACTACAAGGATTTTCTATTCAACCTCATACAATGTGATCAACCTTGCTACAACCTCCTAGAACTAATCCAAATCAGAACCTCTGGACTGATTAAAATTTGAACCTTGACTCTATCAAAAACTAACAACTTATACCACTAGCCACCTTGGGAATCTTAAAGAGATTGCATGAAGCTTAGGGTGACTAGGGTTAGGGTTTCAACAACCTGACCAACTAGGAACAGCTACAAATTTATTATAGCGGAAGAAAACTAGCTGGCCATGCCTGAGCAAGACCTGCACTCATGATAAATCTCTGGGAAAGTACTGCAATTCATGAAAACTCAAAATTGTCAACCCTTTGTGTCCACCTGCAACACACCTTGAGCATAAAACCACATGGTACAGACCTTGCAAACGAACACAGCACACCTTGGACCACACTATAATGGAAAATAGATCATCTCCTAGCAGCACCAGTCACCTTTGCATTGAATTTTAGTCCTTTTGGTCACAGGAAACCCTCTACAAATTCAAATTTGAAATCAAATGGTCAATTCCATGGCGCCAGCAGCAAATCGGCGGTCAAAATTTGAAATCAGGCTAACTTTAAGTCATGGCCATTAGATCTCTCCCTTTTCACAGTCTTTATGACTTATCTCTTAAAAAGGGCCCCAGTCAAATTTAGCGAACTTGTGACAAAGGTTTTCGCCAATTTGTAGAACACTTTTAACTTCCACCAAATGATTTAGCGATTACACGACCTTGTTCGTTGAATCACCAAGACTTTTAAAACATCACCATTTTATCATGTGAATGAGTGAACCCTTCATAAATTTGTCGGTCACTAAAACACTTTGTCAGGACTGCTAAAAGACTGAGAAACTTGACCGGGCCCACATCAGGAAGATCGATAGTTGTCGCAAGTTCGCATACCCATCTAAGATTCTATCAGATTACATGCCCACCATTGGATAAAGAAACTTCCCCCATCTCTAACAACCAACTAACAAGAAACAAAATCAATGGCCGTCGCAAGATCTTGAGGCTCTGACAAAACCCATTGACACATCCGAAAGCTCAGGTCCCACTGATAGGATTCCACCTCATACTACGTGGACCAATGACAAACCTCCAAATCAGCTCCACCTAACACCGGGACCACCACCAAAGATACATTTGAGACAAATGAGATCAACGGCTAGCGTAAGATCTCAAACCTCTAATAGATTCGATGAGAACTTACGCCTGTCATTAGATGGATTACGTATGTCAGAACCCCCTGACCCATCAAAAAATTAGGTCCCACTGACACATGCTAAGTTGGATTCAAAATCAATGGATGGCACATGATCTCAAAGGGGAAGAATATTCCTTAAGATCATGTGCTAACCATAGATTGAAAAGCCTTAACTGCAAGCCCCACATTTAGGATCCCTCTCAGCAACACACTGACCAATGAGAGAATGCCAACTATGCCAACATGGCAGTGGACCCACTCAAAAAGAAAGGCTATGTGATTAGGAAAAATCAATGACTGGCGTAATATCTCAAGCGTCTGACACATCCTATGAGAATTTACGCTAACTGTTAGATGGAAATGCTATCAGAAGACCGGGCCTAGAAAACACTAAGGCCAAAACATAGGAAAAATTAAACAATGAGACTTAGGCTTTCGGGAAAAATATTAGGCGTAGGGGACTTTAGGAAATATTAAAATTGCCGAGGGTAGAAACTTAGGAAAATTTAACACTGGGGCCGACCAAAATATAAAGCACGTGCATCTAATAGTTTTAAGTGACCCGAAAAGGTAACATGAAATTAGAAAAGGGCCAGGATGTTCAAAGGGTTTCGCATGTAACGACTAGTTTTTGAAAAATTTGAACTAGGGCTAAAGACAAAGACCTAAAAATAACTGTAGGGACCAGGGGAAAAGTGCTAGAGCCATGAAATTTTTTGCACGTGCTAACAGTGGCTCATACTCAGGGACGTGTATCTCTTGCAGATACAATGAGCAAGCTAGAATCTCCTAGAAGAGCAGACCAACTCAAAACTTTGACACACAAAAAGCAAAAACAAATGACTGCACAAGGGAAAACCTAAACTACTGCTCATGGAAAAGATACTTCAGGAGAAGTAAAACTTTAGGAATTGTCCATGAACAGGAAATTCAAAAGTACCACTAGTTAAATCTGTTAGAACATAAGAATCTATCCCCCATTTGCTTTCAATAAGATAAGGGCCCAACCAAATTGGATCAAACTTTCCATGCTTCCCCTTATCTTCCAACCTTGCATTCCACATTAAGACGAGGTCATCAATTTCAAAACTTCTTTGGGTGGCCCTCCTATCAAACAAATTCTTACATTATCTCTATAATGCCTCATTTCTTTCATGTGCATCCCTCCTTACCTCTTCCAATTGGATCAGTTCATCCATTCTTACTCTCATTTCATCATTCAAGTCTTCATCATATGCTTGGATAAATTTGTACATCTACAATAGATTATTTTGAGGCAATCTAGCACCTATTCCATATACCAAATCAAATGGAGCACAACCTATGGCCCTCTTTACAGTTACCCTATTAGCTCATAGTGCCCACCATAACTTTGAGTCCCAGCCTTTCTTATTCTTGTCCAACACTCTCTTTGAATCTTAATCAAACTTTTATTACTGGACTCAGCCTGGCCATTTCCTTGTGGATGATATGAAGAAGAAAATGAAATGTGTATCCCATACTGCTGACAAAAATTACTAAAATCCTATGATCTAAAACACATTGCATTATCAACCATAATTACCTCTGGGCAACCAAACCTGGTAAGGATGTTTTGCATCATAAAATTTGTAACCACTCTGCTAGTAGCCTTTCTAGTGGGGATAGCTTCAACCCACTTAGTAAAATAGTCTGTTGCCACTAGTATGTAAGAATGTCCACCACTAGACTTATTTGGAATTTCCCTAATGAAGTCAATACCCCACTTCTAGAATGGAGCCTGAACTGTAATAGGTCTGAGTGGTAAATTCCCATTAAACTTCAACTTTCCAGCAAATCTCTGACATGCATCACATTTTCTTACAAACTGATGGGTATCCTTAAAAATTGTAGGCCACCAAAATCCAAACCAAAGGATCTTGTGGGCTGTGGTCTTTGCCATATAATGTCCTCCACATACACCTTGGTGCATTTCCTTTATCAGAGTCTCAGACCTCTCATGGTCTATGCATTTTAGCAATACTCCTTCATTGCTTCTCCACCACAACTTACCATGTAGAATGGCATACCTTGCAGATTGCAACTTGATAGTTCTCCTTCTATTTTTATCCATCTCAGGGGGAAGGACCAATTTTTGCAAGTAGCCAATAGCATCTTTTTACCAATCACAATAATCCATATCACAAATGTATGGCCTTTGTTCTTCTTCTAACACATTCACATGATTTGCAACTAAATTGCTTTGTGCCATTAACTTTGCAAGACCTAAGCCTCTTACCAATTTTTTAATTTTGATATCAATATTAAATTCTTGGATCCTATTGATCCATCTACATCTTTTTCCTGAAACTTCTTGCTGCACTAATATACCCTTAACTGCAGCACTAGGAACATAAGCAACCACCTTAGCTCCTACAAGATAACATCTAAAAGCCTTGACTGCTTTGACTAAGGCATAAGCCTGTTTCTCAATGATATCATATTTCAATTCTACTGCTTGTAAGGATTTACTAAAAAATGATATGGGTTGTTCATATCCATTTGAATTCTTTTGTAATAAAACTGATGCAACTATATGATAAGAAGCAAAAGAAAAAATCTGCATGGGCTTACCATAATCAGGTGTCCTTAAAACTGGAGCATCCTTGATGGCCCTTTTGATACTTCTAAAAGATTCATCTGCTTCTTCATTCCACTCAATATTTTCCTTCTTTTTCAACATCCTAGAGATAGGGATACTGATTTTTGCAAAATTTGTAACAAATCTCCTTAGGAAATTTACCTGCCCAAAGAAAAACTGTATTCCTTTAACATTTCTAGGTGGTGAAAGTTTATCTATAGCCATAACCCTTTCAGGATCAATTCTCACTCCATCCTTGGAAACAATATGTCCTAAGAGCTTGCCTTCCACAACACCAAAAGAGCACTTCTTTGGATTCAAAGAGATCCCATACTCCAAGGCCCTAACAAAATTTTTCTCAAGATGTTCACAATGTTGACTTTCCTTATCTGAATATGCTATGAGATCATCCTGATACACCACTAGAAATTTTTTTATAAAGTCTACAAAGGCTACATCCATAGCTCTCTGAAAAGTGGCTCCTGCATTTGTCAGACCAAAAGGCATTCTAACATAAACATATGTTCCCCAAGGGGTAGTGAATGTAGTCTTAAATTGTTCTGATTCCTTGACCATGACCTGCTTATATCTAGAGAAACCATCCATCATGGACATTAACTCTGATCCAGTAACCTTCTGCAGCATATTCTCCATATTAGGCAAACCATAATTGTCCTTCAAAGAGTTTACATTCAAATTCCTAAAATCAACACATAACCTAATGTCACCATTCTTCTTCCTGACCAGAACCAAATTTGACACCCAAGTAGAATGTGTGACAGGCTTAATAATGCCAGCATCCATCATCTTTTTAAGTTCATCTTGCATTTTTGGTGCCAAAGCAGGGTTCACAGGCCTTAATTTTTTCCTAAAAGGTTTAGTGCCTTCCTTCAATGGTATTTCATGCTGGAATAAATCTTCTCTATAGGCTTTCAAATCATCATAAGACCATGTAAAGACATGTCTGAATCTTTTGAGAAGATCAATCAGATTATTCCTAGTTCTTTGGGATAAACATTTACCTATGTAAACATTTTTGGGCATTTGACTTGTTCCTAAATTTATTTCCTCCAAATCATTTATCTTATCAACAAATTTAGGAAAACAAGTCCTTTCTTTATCATCAAATGCCCTCTCAAGAGCAACCAGTCCCCTTGGGATCCTATTTGATTTTAATTGCAAAACTTCCTTCCCAAGAACATTCTCTTTTCCATTTTTGATGTCAACAAAAGTGTTGAAATCCATCTCCTGACCATCAAAATGAGATTCACATTGCAAAAACCTTAGTATATCCTGATCATCAGAAAATACCTGCCAATTCTCAACATTGTCTGGGATAGAAGGCCAAGACTTGCACTCAATCCTGGATATCCCTGCAAAGGTAATATCCTCTGGCCTTAATGCTATGTTTGCTAGTAAGTCAGCCATCCTATTTTGGCTTCTATCCACCCAATCAATACCAAAGGCACTAAAACCTTCAAATTCATCCCAAACAACATTTCTATACTATTTCAGCCTTTGATTCTTTGATGCATACTTTGATCTAATCTGAGAAACTATTAACTCAGAGTCACCAATAACCTTATATGTTTGATCCCATGTTTTGATGCTTGTCTCAAACCAATCAATAGGGCCTCATATTCAGCAACATTATTTGTGCAAGGGAACAAGAGAGTGAAAGAAAACTTAAAAGTCTTACCACTTGGGGATATCAATAGCACTCCTACTCCAGCACCTTCCTTTGAATTTGCTCCATCAAAATATAGGGTCCATAATACATTACCTTCTGCCATGTTACTCTTATCATCAACTAGAAAGATAGGCCTAACCTTCTCTTGCATCTCTCTCTCCTGAACTTGGAAAGAACCAATGTCAGTGTCCACAAAACAATTTATATTGTCCTCTTCATCCTCCTCAATCATATGTGGAGTTCTAGCTTCCCTTGAAACTTTCACCTTCAATGCTAAAAGTGGCAAAGGACAAGTCACATTGAATACTTCCTCCCATGGAGGTACTCCACTTTCTAGATAACAACATTCCATATTGAAGGGGAATGTCGACTACAAGAACACTCATAGTTAATTGTTTGTCAGGAAATGCGGCTAATTTATAAGGCAAAGCCTTAATGGTACCAATAACTAGCACCTCTCTTGAGTCCATAGCTTGGCATCTTCCATGAGGTGTATCACCCTTTAGTCCCAGTGACTTCATGATCTCTATAGGCATGACAGTGTTTGATGCTCTAGAATCAATCATGCAATTCTTCAATAATTTTCCATTTATCATAAGGGACAAGAAAAAAGGATCAATTGTCCCTGATGCAATATTTATAATGTTTGCATCCAAATACCTCTGAGGAATCTCAGAGACAATTTCTTCATTTTTACTGTCAGGTGTGTCATCTAAAGTAGCCACATGCTTGTCACCTCTATTCATTTCTTGGACCTTTATGGAAGAGGCACCATTTACCCAATCCAAGGCCTTGACCTTGTGCTCTTCTATTCTCATTATTTCTAACAATGGAACCTTGACAGTTATTTGTGAAAGAAATTTAGTCATATCAATGGGAACATAAGAATGGTTTCCCATATCTTCCTTAATCTCAGAGATACCCTTATCCTCCTTTTGGACAATCAAGTTAGAGTTACTCTTTTGTACAAATTCATATTCCTTTTGAGGTATGGGGATAGCTACTTCTGATGTCTTTACTTTACCCTTAGGTATTCCAATAGGCCCACTCTTCTTTTTTATTTTAACCTGACTGACAACACCAGCACCCTTTTCCTTTTCCTCATGTTGTTGTGTGTTCCTTTCAAAATTCTTGATAAACATGCTACCTAGTTTACCACTTGTGCCTCCAACTATCCTACTTCTCAAATTGTAATTACTCCTAGCTTGAGTGACCATGTCTGCAGTGATGTGTGAAATTTCCTCATCAGAGGGTCTCCTTAAGGAAACATGTTCCTCACACTTCACTGCAGCACATCCAACATCATCAAATTCTTCCTCCTCATCATCAGTAGAGTCAACCTCATCCTATGCATGTGAAGAAGTCATTCCACAACCACTCCTATCATACTGCTCAGCTTGTTCTCAAGGTTATCAGGTAAATTCAAAGCAATGACACAATGCTTTGGACTATGAGGGGATTGACAAATAGTACACCATGGGATATCATCACTCAAGTTAACTGAATTTCTTTGCAAAGGATCAGGAATCCTATCATCAGGCCTATCCCTTTTAACTGGAAAAATGGGCTTGCCATCCTTCCACTGAGTATTGTATGGGTAATTCTGCATTCTTGGTTTCCTACTAAAATTACTTGAAGCTCGTCTGTCATTTGTTGCAACCTTATTGTTTCTTTTTTCATCAGGCTTTAGACTCTCTAAACCACTTAGAATCTGCTTTAGATTGTGCTCCTCCTTAGGCTTAAAATTAGCAGACCTTCCCATTTCTTTCTTGTTTTGCACTTGAGGCCTATAATCATCTCTTCTCCCTAATTTTCCTGATATTCTTCTATTACTTTCTATGTTGATAGCCAACTTGTAAGCCTCCCCAATATTTTTAGGGTTCTTATCCCTTAAGAGGTAACCCATCTTTGCATCAAAAGCATTTAAGTATGTCACAAGACATGCCCTATCATCTAATCTAATAACTTGCAGTAGCCTATGCATAGCCTTTTGGAACCTTATATTAAACTCAAGGACCTCTTCATTCTAATTTTTTTTAATGTTATCGAATTCATTCAAAATAAAGCCCTCATTTGTTTTATCTCCATAATGCTCTTTGAAAAAATTCTTAAATTCATTCCAAGATCCTATACTAGCATGGGGCAATCCTCTAAACCAATCCCTAGCATCCTCGGTCAAAGATTGTACAAATAACTTCATTACAACATCATCAGGATCAACATTATAGTCATCTTTACATCTATAAAAAAATTTAGATGTTCTTCACATGTAATGACATTGTTTCCAGTAAACTTAGGGAGTTTCTTTCTAACTTCATCAGGGATAACATTAGGATAACCAGGAATACCAAAAAAAATAAGTTGTTTGTACCTTTCATGAACAGGAACTCCATGTGGCAGATCCATTCCTTGAGATGTAGATGTCCTTGTGTTTGAACCATCAGGAATTTTAGCAGCACCCAGAATGCCATTTGTCTGAGCTGCAAAGTTACCATGATTTCCACCATGCCCCAAGAAAGAAAAAGCAACATTTGAAGGTCCTGAGGTATGCTTGAGAAATCAATCTTCTTCCTCATTTCTACAGTAGTAGCCTCCAACTCTACCTTCTCTAGTTCTTTAGCCCACATTTCTTTCTCTTTTTTGGCCCTCTCAAGGTCTGCATCTAATATAAACCCTTGATCTAATGAGTTTTCCACATGAATCTATTCACTAATCTGCACTCCAACAATTTTTTGTTTGCCCTTATCTCTAGGCCTAGTTGTCTCATATGTTTTATACACAATAGGCTATTCCTTTTCTCTTTCAGGCTCTGGGACAAAATTAATTGCCTCCAAATCTAACAACTGCCTCTTTAGCTGATCAGCCCTTATCATTGCTTGTCTTACTCTGTCCTCTTTGTTCTTTTCTCTTTGTTTCCTAACAGCAACTTGTTCTTGGACTCTTCTTTCCAATTCATAGACCTCCTCAAAGATCTCCTCTGATTTAGGGAGAGTAGTCTCAAACTCATCATCTCCCACTTGAAATTCATCCTCATACTGGTTTAATCCCAAATCAACAGCCTCTTCATATTCTGAAATATTTTCTTCTTGACTAGGCTTGGTATGAGTTTCTTGTCTTGTATCCTTTTTATTTCTCCAAGTATGAGAAAGATTTCTTTTCTTCTTTCCTCCCCTTGTCTGACTAGGCCTGGAAGTGCTTGGAATACCTTCTTCCATTATGTTTTCAGGATGTTCGTTCCTTCGGGACCTAGTACCTCTATAACTCATTTGATAAAAATCTACTGACTAGCACTGCTACAGAGATGTTTGAGTCACCACCCAAGTATATTGGGAATCTTACAATGCCACGTAACAAATATCCAAATGAGACTATAAGACAAGGGACAAGAATAACCCTATTTTTCAATGATGACCTACTGGTTACTATAGACTTGTGTAACACTTCCCCAGTGAAGTCGCCATCTTGTTGGTGTTCAAAATGGACACTTATGCTCTCAGGCTGCCAATATACCCTCAAGTTGATTTTAGGATTGGTTAGTTCCAAAATGTATAAGGATCTTAGGGTAACTAGACCAACTATAGGGACAAGACTGCCCTCTTCACTTCTGGCTCTGCAAAACCAAGGCAGGTGCACCTAACCGAGGAAAACTATACTTCACACACCAACGACTGGGTCCAAACAATAGATTGAATAGTAAGAAAGTGCTAAATGCTAACCTCACATTCATTGAGTCTCCATTACTATAGGGTGTTACTACTATCAACCAAATACAATTAAAACTTGAAAAGGTGTTGATATATGAAGATGGAAAGAAGTAAACAAGAGCCAATCAAGCATTGTACTCAACTGAAAATACTAATCCCTGATGAGTGCCATTATCCATTGGGCAGATCTCAGATACACACATTGAATATGAACCAACTATTGTCAAAGACTCATAGCCATAAATATAAACATTCCAGCCCATCCACTACTTATAAGATCCTTTTGTAGACAAAACAAATGAATCTATGTCCCTTCTAAAGTATATTTCACCTGATCCTAAATCAAGATCTAAAGAAAAGAACATATGCAAAGATAATCCTATGCAACGGATCAAAAAATCCAAAACTCACAATATTGGCACCAAGGAGAGACTTGAAAGCTTGAAACATTTATATTAAGTATGATGAGGCATGTACATATTCAAAGTAGGACAAAGAATCAAACCACTTTAATAACCTGCAAAAGACTACAAGGATTTTCTATTCAACCTCATACAATGTGATCAACCTTGCTACAACCCCCTGGAACTAATCCAAATCAGAACCTTTGGACCAATTAAAATTCGAACCTTGACTCTATCAAAAACTAACAACTTATACCACTAGCCACCTTGGGAATCTCAAAGAGATTGCATGAAGCTTAGGGTGACTAGGGTTAGGGTTTCAACAACCTGACCAACTGGGAATGGCTACAAATTTATTACAGGGGAAGAAAACTAGCTGGCCATGCCTGAGGAAGATCTGCACTCATGATAAATCTCTGGGAAAGTACTGCAAATCATGAAAACTCAAAATTGTCAACCCTTTGTGTCCACCTGCAACACACCTTGAGCACAAAATCACATGGTACAGACCTTGCAAATGAACATGGCACACCCTGGACCACACTGCAATGGAAAACAGATCATCTCCCACTAGCACCAGTCACCTCTGCATTGAATTTTAGTCCTTCTGGTCACAAGAAACCCTTTGCAAATTCAAATTTGAAATCAAAGGGTCAATTCCATGGTTCCAGTAGCAAATCGGTGGTCAAAATTTGAAATCAGGCTAACTTTAAGTCATGGCCATTAGATCTCTCCCTTTTTGCGATCTTTATGACTTATCTCTTAAAAAGGGCCCGAGTCAAATTTAGCGAACTGGCGACAAAGGTTTTCGCTAGTTCGCAAAACACTTTTTACTTCTGCCAAATGATTTAGTGATTACACGACCTTGTTCGCTAAATCGCCAAGACTTTTAGAATGTCACCATTTTATCATGCGAATGAGCGAACCCTTCATAAATTTGTCGGTCGCTAAAAAACTTTGTCAGGACCGCTAAAAGACTGAGAAACTTGACCGGGCCCGCATCAGGAAGATCGATGACCATCACAATTTCGCATACCCATCTGAGATTCTATCAGATTACACGCCCACCGTTGGATAAGGAAACTTCCCCGATCTCTGACAACCAATTGACAAGAAACAAAATCAACGGTCGTCACAAGATCTTGAGCCTCTGACAAAACCCATAAGATTATACATTGTTCGTCGATTCACTGACAGGATCAGGACCTACTGACACATCCAAAAGCTCAGGTTCGACTAATAGGATTTCACCTCATACTACGTGGACCAATAAAAAACCTCCAAATCAGCTCCACCTGACACTGGGACCACCGCCAAAGATACGTTTGAGCCAAATGATATCAATGGCTAGCATAAGATCTCAAACCTCTGACAGATTCCATGAGAACTTACACCCATCATTAGATGGATTACAGATGTCAGAGCCCCCTGACCCATCAAAAAATTAGGTCCCACTAACACATGCTGAGTTGGATTCAAAATCAATGGATGGTGCATGATCTCAAAGGGGAAGAATATTCCTTAAGATCATGCACCGACCATAGATTGAAAAGCCTTAACTGCAGGCCCCACATTTAGGATCCCTCTCAGCAACACACTGACCAATGAGAGAATGCCAACTATGCCAACATGGTAGTGGACCCGCTCGAAAAGAAAGGCCATGTCATTAGGAAAAATCAATGACTGGCGTAAGATCTCAAGCGTCTGACACATCCTATGAGAATTTACGCTAACCATCAGATGGAAATGCTGTCAGAAGATCAGGCCCAGAAAACACTAAGGCCGAAACATAGGAAAAATTAAATGCTGAGACTTAGGCTTTCAAGAAAAATATTAGGCGCAGGGGACTTTAGGAAATATTAAAATCACCGGGGGTAGAAACTTAGGAAAAGTTAACACTGGGGCCGACCAAAATATAAAGCATGTGCATCTAATAGTTTTAAGTGACCTGAAAAGGCAACAAAAAATTAGAAAAGGGCTAGGATTTTCAAAGGGTTTTGCATGTAACGGCTAGTTTTTGAAAAATTTGAACCAAGGCTAAAGGCAGAGACCTAAAAATAACTGCAGAGACTAGGGGAAAATGGCTAGAGCCATTAAATTTTTTGTACGTGCTAACACACCTGATGTACTCTTTCTATCATCTACGCATCCTACCCAATCAGCATCAGTGTATACATGAAGCTCAACATTTTCTGAATTACAATACCATAGACCATAATCTATAGTGCCCTGCAAGTATCTGAATATTTTCTTTACTGCCATGAGGTGACTTTGTTTAGGCTCTACTACAAATATTTCAACTATGCCAACTACATTGGAAATATCAGGTCTAGTCTGAGTAAGATATATGATTTTACCAATCATAGACTTGTACAATGTTGTATCCACTGCTGGTGAGTCATCTTCTTTTGTAAGTTTTCATCCAGTGATTATAGGTGTTCCTACTACCTTGCAATCATCCATCTTGAATTTCTTTAGTATCTCTTTCACATATTTGGACTGATTAATAAAAATCCCTTTTTCTATCTACTACACATTTTGTCCCAAAAAGTATTTGATGGACCAATCATACTCATCTCAAACTCAATCTGCATTTCTTTGGCAAATTCTACACTTAGTTTGTCATTACCTCCAAATATAATGTCATCAAAAAATATAGCTACAAGTAGTAGACCTTCAGATGTCTCTCTAATGAATAGATTACAATATATTGCTCCTTTCTTGAATCCAATCTTTGTTAGATATCCATCTAGTCTCTCATACCATGCTCTAGGGGCTTGCTTTAGTCCATAGAGGACCTTCTTCAATCTGCATACCATATCAAGTTTGTTTGATAAGGTGAATCCTTCTGGTTGTTCAATGTGTACTTCTTCTTTTAAATCTCCATTTAGGAATGCTGACTTGACATCCATCTGATAAAATTTGAAGTTTTTTACTGTAGCATAAGCTAGAAACAACTTAATAGCTTCTAATCTTCTCACAGGTGCAAATGTGTCTGAATAATCAATGCCTTCTCTTTGCGCATATCCCTTACATACTAACCTATCTTTGTTTCTTACTATTGTACCATCTTCAGTCATCTTGTTTCTAAATATCCACTTTGTACCAATCACATTTTTATCACTAGGTCTTGGGACCAGTTCCCAAGTGTCATTCTTAATAATTTGGTCAAGTTCTTATTTCATAGCATCATGCCAATCTGAATCATTACAAGCATCTTCAAGACTTAAAGGTTCAATCTGAGATAGTAAACATACCGCTTCACTACTAGCTGAGTTTTTTTCTTGTGATCTTGTTAAGACTTTTCCACTCTGATCTCTAATGGTGTCTTTCTTGGAATGATTTCTAGATGTAAAATTTGGAACCTTAGGTGATGCTAAATCATCAACCTTAGGAGTACCTTTTTCACTTGTCTTAGGGTCATTGAATAACACATCAATACTGTCAAACATTTCTTCAATAACTATTTCACTAGTGGAGGGTCTGGGTTCTTCTTCAATCATTGGTGAGTAATCATGATATCTTTCTTTAGCCATAAAATTTTCATCAATCTTAACATGAGCACTTTCAATGATCTTTTTCAATCTTAAATTGAAACATCTATAAGCTTTACTTTTAGTAGAGTAACCAAGGAAAATACCTTCATCACTTCTTGCATCAAACTTGCCTACTGCTTCATCCCTCTTGATGTAGCACTTGCTTCCAAAGATTTTGAATTATTTTACTGTGGGAACATTACCAAACCATAGCTCATATGGTGTTTTGTCAACGCCTGGCCTCAATTGAATTCTATTGATGGTGTAGACTATTGTATTGACCACATCTCTCCAATAGGTGTGTGTAACTTTTCCTTCAATTATGACGGTGCACGCTATATCAAGGATGATCCTATTCCTTCTCTCTGCAATTCCATTCTGCTAAAGGGTTCTAGGTGCACTTAACTATCTCTTTATGGCATGTTCTTTGCAATACTCATAGAATCTGTCAGAAGTGAATTCTCCTCCTCTATCTGATCTCAAACATTTTATCTTTAGTCCAAATTTATTCTCAACCTTAGCTTTGAATATTTTGAACTTCTCAAATGCTTTTGACTTATCTTTCAAGAATGCAACCTACATCATCCTAGTATAATCATCAACAAACAAAATTAAATACCTTTCACCATAGTATGATCTTGTTTGAGTTGGACCACATAGGTCTATATGAATTAGATCCAACTTGTTCTTTGCTGAATTATGCTTGCTCCTGAATGAATTTCTCACATGCTTTCCCATCACACATTCCCTACATATAGTATCAACTAGCTTTTCTATGCTAGGTAGATCTCTTACTGCCTTTACATTTCTTATCTTTATGATGTTATCAAAATTGATATGACATAGTCTTTTATGCCACAACCAACTATCATCAACTTTAGCAACAAAACAACTTGCTTCTGAATTGAGTTGGAAAACATTACCTCTATTCTTTGAGCCTGATGCAATCATAACACCATCCTTGTTGTTAATGATGCATTTGTCATCTTTAAACTCCAACTAATAGCCTTTTTCAAGTAACTGTCCAACACTAAGAAGGTTATGTTTCAAACCATCAGCATAAATAACATCATCAGTACTATTCTTTCCATCCAAGGTGATGGCTCCTCTAGCAACTATGGGTTTAGGAGTGTTGTCTCCAAATCTAACCATGCCACCATTTTATTTGTCTAGATGAAAAAATCTATTTTTATCACCTATCATGTGATGTTAACAACCACTATCTATAATTGAGTCTGTCCTTATGTTAGCTTGTGAAATCAATGCTAGCTCTTGTTCCTCTTTCTCATTTTTATGATTTGTCTTATTATTCATTTTGTCTATAATAGAAATGAATCCAATTTCTTCTTCACCTGATTCATCATCTTAAACTCCATCTCCAACATAGTAGCATTCCTTAGAATTCTTAGGCTTGTAATCCTTTTTGAACTTTCTAGCTCTAGTAGGACACTTAGATGCAAAGTGACCAATCTTATTACATGAAAAGCACTTAAATGGCAATTGACCTTCATATTTACCTTTTCCTTTCTTTTCTCTTTTGGAAATCATAGCAATGAAATCATCTAGAGTTTTCTCTTCATCATCATCATCAAAATTACCAGAAGTGTTTGTAGATTTCTTACCATGAACTGTTGCTTTGAAAGTTGTTTCACTCTTTGGTGTTGTCTTCAATCTTGAAATCTCAAAAGTTGAGATTTTTTTGATCAAGGTCTCTCTCTTGAAATTAGATGTAAGATGCATGGTCTCATCAAGGATGTTGATCTTGCTTTCATATTCAGGAGTGAGAGTAGTCATTAACTTGTCCATAATGTCCTCCTCTGAAATCTCTCCATCATTGTTTTTGATTCCAGCAACTACTTCATTTATCCTTTGATTGCAAGCTCTGATATTTTCTTCAAGAAACATCTCTAATGCATTCTATCTTTTCTTCCATGTCTTTCTGTGTGCATCCTTTTCTTGTTTGTCTCCTTCAAATATGTCTTCTAGGTGCTTCCATATTTTGTGGGCTGTATCTACCTTTTTTATTTCTAAAAACTCACCATCAGATAGAGTGTTGATAAGAGCTTCTTTAGCTATAGCATTATGATGAAACAATTCCTTTTGCTTATTAGTAGCATCATCCTTTGCAAGGTCATCCAAGGAAGGTCTCTTGACTGCTTTGATAGTTACATCAAAAACTTCAAAAGAAATGCACTACAAATGAGTCACCATCTTGTTCTTCCAATCAAGATAATTCTCTCCATCAAACTTAGGACTTTCTTTCCCTAAGTATGCCATCTGATCAACCTCATGTTAGAAAGTAAAGTCCACCAAGATTACTAAGAGGGGGGGGGGGGTGGGGGTGAATCAGATATTAGATAATTATAACTTTTATCAACTTCAATAGATTTTAACCATGTAAGAAATATAACCAATAGCCATAGAAAGATATTCATACACAATAACACAATAACACAATGACACAAGATATGTTGACTAGGGAACCTCTTGATCAAAGAGTAAACCCCGGTGGGAATGATGCCCATAAAATATGCACTAATATTAATATTCCTTGTGAAAGGATGGACTCTATTAGGAGTCTTATGAAATACATTCAGTACATATGGATCCCTGTTAGGAGATTTTGAATCCTGCTAAAAGATTCTAACTTTGTTAGGAGTTATGGAAGATAGAAGGACTCACTTCCCAAATAGCTTCAATAGCAAGATCATTGAATACACTGTCCAATTGATCTCTAGATTATTCAAAAGAATAATATCAAATCATTACTAATCTCAACAATATGTTACCTCTTCTCTAACTGTGCCAAATGACACTCACTACTACACCAGATCTCAATTCCAGATCTCTATACCTTGCATATCCTCTTTCACAAATTTTCTTTCACAACTTCATTCACTTCATCATATTAATTCCACATATCTTATTACAACAAGGAAAAAAATTCCTTCCTTTATACCACACTTAACTAATTACAAATGAGTCAGCATCCAACTTACAAAATAAAAGTTTCCACACGTTACATCAAATTTACACAATACTGTCGGCTTCCAATTAGAATAATTCTTCACTTGTGCAACCTCAAAGTTTGCACTATCAACCACATCACTATCAACATGTCTTCAATTTCTCTCTAACTATGCAAAACCAGATTCCATTCCGATTAGGAGATATCATCCAATTTCCACAAACCGCTACTCAGGAACACTACCTGAATATTGCTTCCAACAAAATGCTCATAACTTCCATGAATAAAATAATTACTATCTGCACTCTTAACCATGAACATAAAACATATCAAAAATTAAATCCTCAACATCACATAGCTTGATCTACAATATCCCACGTGCGCTAATCCAAACACTGTCTACTCCTCTGCTAGTCTCCAGTAGATCACTGTGTTGACATCAATGACAATCATAGTCATGAATGCAACAACAAATACTACAAAATGGCTCCCAATACTCCCATAAGATATATTCAACATTCATTCCTAACAATCTCCCCCATTGGCATTGATGGAAACATAGATGAAAAACATCTAATGTTCCATAAATCCAACACTACAACACTGCTGCTCTGAAAAAATACGTTTGAATCCTCTTCATCAATCAAATCTTGCTTCTTTTTCCTATTTGGTTCTCTCCAATAGATGGTACAAATGGTTTTTCATGTACACTTCTCCCCCATTGACATCAATGATAGAGATTTCATCATTATGTCAACAACAACTCCAATGTCAAAAGACACTATTCAAATAATACATTCACTAGAGTCCTTATGACTCAGCTCAGATACACATACTGCCCCATAGAGGAAGTACCAACATCTAGTCCAAAAGAAAGATAAGGCTCATATACCACTAGATGGATGCAACAAACTGCATCACTTCTAAAAAGTAGGCTAGGGCATAACCCCAAGCATACCTCTTAGATACTCAAATGTATCCTTAGGCAAAGGTTTTGTAAATATGTTTTCTATCTGCTCCTTTGTGCTTATGTACTCAAGTCTAACTTATTTCTCAACAACTTTCTCTCTTACTACATGATACTTAATCTCAATATGCTTCATCTTAGAATGTAATACAGGGTTCTTACACATACTAACTATGCTAGTGTTATCACAATGTATAACAATAGGCTCAATGAATATTATTCCAATATCCTTCAGCATCTGCTTCATCCAAATTATCTGGTTACAATTGTTTGCTGCTACAACATATTCTATTTCTATTGTGCTCTATGAAATACAATTATGCTTCTTTCTTAGCCAAGAAACCAATCTTCCTCCAAGGAAAAATGCTCAACCACTGGTGCTCTTTTTATCATCAACACTACCTTCCCAATCAGCATCTGTATATGCACATAGGGTAAAATCATCATATTTTTCATACCACAATCCATACTCAATTGTGCCTCTTAAATATCTTAGTATCCTCTTCACTACTGCATAATGTGATTCTCTAGGTTCAGCTTGAAATCTTGCTACAATTCCAACTGAATGTGATATATTAGGTCTTGTATGTGTCAAGTACCGCAATCCTCCAATCATAGATCTTTACTTTTTTTTTCAACTGCATGATTCTCATTTGTGCTAGATAATTTATGTCTAGTTACCATAGGTGTTCCAACTAGTTTACAGTTCTCCATTCCAAATCTCTTCAATAAATCATTCAAGTACTTTGTCTGACTAACAAAGATACCATCACTATTCTTTGTTATCTGTAATCCCAAAAAGTATTTCATTGCACCAATCATACTCATTTCAAATTCAGTCTTCATTTCATCAGCAAATTTATCATTGGCTTCATCTTCTCCTCCAAAAATAATGTCATCAACAAAAATAACTACAACCAACAAACTATTTTCAATTTATTTTGTGTACAGGTTGCTATCAGTTGTGCCTTTTGTAAATCCAAATTTTAACAAATACTTATCCAATCTTGCATACCAAGTTCTAGGTGCTTGCTTTAGTCCATATAAAGTTTTCCTCAGTTTACATACCATGTCTCCTTCTTGAGTCAAAGGAAAACCTTCACGCTGCTCAATGTAGACTTCTTCTTCCAATTCACCATTCAGAAATGCTGACTTCACATCCACCTTATAGACTTTGAATTTCTTAAAAGCTGCATAGGCTAAAAACATTCTTACTACTTCAATTCTTGCAACTGGTGCAAAAGTTTCTTCATAGTCAATTCCTTCTTGCTGTGAGTATCCTTTACATACCAATCTTTCTTTGTTCCTTACTACTTCTCCTTGTTCATTCATCTTATTTCTGAATACCCATTTAGTTCCAATAACATTCTTATCTTTAGGTCTAGGGACCAATTCCCATGTGTATCATCTTAAAATGGAAGCACTTCCATGTTAAGAGTGTTTATCCCTCTGAGTAAGTGGTTTGGGGTCATATTGGATGCCTTGGATTGATCTTTTCTTTGATCTAGCTTTCTCCCCGCTTTCCACTTCTTTTCTTCTTCATTCTAGGTGAAATTAGGGTTAGGATCCCAAGGATTCTCCTTAATTCCCCTCTCCATGGATCTATTTTCTAGGAAGGACTTAGAAATAGGTCCTCCTATCCTTCATCATAGTCATCATAGGATTTTATGCCTATCCCTGGCATTCTATCTTATTCTGGTATCATTTCTAGGTCTCTAAGCATCCCCGAGACCTCCTGTTCTAATTCTGGCTGCATCTGGGCCCACAAGGTAGAATCGAGGTTGATCCTGACTAGGTCAAAATTGACCTCGATCATGACTAGGTAAGAATCAAGCTTGATCCTGACTAGGTCAATCCCAAGCTTGATTTTTCCCCCCTCTTTCAAATTTCCAAATTCCTTGATTTCTGGGTATTGAGTTTTGGGGATATTTGTTTTCCCACCTCCGGGTTGGCCATTTGGGGTTTTGGAATGGTAAATCCTTAAATTACATTTAATCTAGGTATATTTTCTAAAGGTTAGGACCTAATTGGGATTTAATTCTCCAAGGTGGCCGCTCTAGAGGATTGTGCCCTAGTTCACTATAAAAGGAGGCCTTCCTCTCTCATTTTCTCCATCAAGTTTTGCAATCCATCTCTCAAGCTCTCAAGTTCAAGCAAGCCTTCAAGCATTCAAGTGTTCAAGCATTCATCCATCAAGGAGATCCATTGTTAGCCATTGAAGGATTCAATCTCTTTGGAGCCCCCTTGAAGATCCATCCTCCCACATTCATCCAAGCCTCCTCATATGCAAAGATCAAGTCAAGATTGGTGTTGAAGATCAAATGTCATTGATTGGAGACATCCTACATTCATTCTACATCCATTGAAGCACTCCTACTTGTGGATTTGAGGATTCAAATCCTCTACAAGGACTTCAACATAAGCGAGGTGATTTGTTTTAATTACTTTTTTTATGCACACTACATTTCAATTAAATTTCAATGTTAATTCCTAAATTGGGGTTTGACCAAGGCAAACCCCCCATACAAACAAAAACCCCCATTTTCTTGTAGGTATAGGTGCGGGATTTCGGATCTGAGAGTGGATTTGGATACCCTTTTCAGTGAACATCCAAGATCTACTAAAAAAGTTAGAATCAACCTTCAAATAAAGAATCTAGCCTTTGACCTTTTATGAGGGTCAAAGTCAACTCGATCTCATCTTGGAGAAAGGTTTTTGGGTTTTCTTTGTCTCGACATTTCTAGTCCAAAATAGCTTGCAAAATTGCTTGAAAGTACACACAAACATAAAAAATTGGTATTTTTTAGATTTGCCCTAATTTGAGGTTAGTACTTGTATTTCAATTATTTCAAATTCTAAACACTTCAATTATACCATAAGGGAAATATTGGTTTTTTCTCTCTCTTTCATATTCTCCATAGATTGATTCGATTGTGCATTAACCTTTTGGTTGATCAAATTGGATCTCTCCTTTGGGAATTTTGATTTAGGAGTGAATCTAATATTTCCCCTACACATTTCATACTTTACACATTCCAATAGTGGTAATTCAATTTTACCACTATTCATGGTTTATGTGTTCTTAGTGTAGTTCATTTTCTTTACATTGGTTTATGAGCTTTACTACCACTAGTCCTACTTATAACATTCCGGTTAGAAGAAGTCGTAGACTCATGGGTGCCTTTGAGCCTGAATCTTCCTCTCCTCTCCTTAGGATCCCAGATGAGAACTTGATTCTTCATGATTCCAATCCTACTATGGAGCAAAACTCTTCTCACTCATCTCATGATGAGGATGATGCTTTAAGAGTTCCTCCTGAAGAAGTCCAAAAACTTTCCATTGAACTTGATAAAATGGGTAATTGGATTATTCAAGAGAACCATAATCAAGATTCCATTCAAGCTATAGAGGCTCTTAAGAAAGTTCTCCATGATAGTGATCAAGGTGTTTACCTCTTGCGTGCTATCACTTACCTTGTGCATTCAAATGTTAAACCTTTAGCTCAAGAAGCTCAAGATTTAGGGTTGATTCCTCCTATCACTAGTGTTAAACCTCCTTCTCATCCTTTACCTAGTATTCCTACCTATACTCCTTCTTTGGTGACTATGATGGTTCCCTTTGTTCCTATGAGTGTTTCTCTTGTGTCCCTTCCTACATCACAACCATCATATCATAATGTTCCTTTTACTTATTCCAATCCACTTCCAACTGTAGTTCCTAGTGTTCCTTCAGTTGTGTCTTCTATTTCGGAAGCTTCTTACACTGTACCTAGTGTGTCTAATGTTGCTACTCCTCCTATTTCCTCTAATGATTCAACAATCAACAGTTTGGCTCAGACGGTGTCATCTTTACCACAACAACTTGCTTCCTTAACTCAAAACAAGTTTATTATCCCTACATGTGACATGGTAAGTCCCTTGTCCCAAGACATTATTCATACTCTCATTCCTCAGCAAGGTGAGATGCCTCATCTTGAGAATTATAATGGAAAAGGATATCATGTTCATCATGTTAAAATATTCCAAATCCTTTGTAGTGATTATGCTCATGACCATAGGATTTTAGCCAAACTGTTTGCTAGAACCTTCCATGACAAGGCCTTACAATGGTATTGTTCCTTGCCTCCTTATTCCATTGATTCTTTTCCAAAACTTGCTAATGCCTTTAATCAATAATTTCAAAACAACATTGGCCTGCAAGTGTCTTTGACTAACTTGATGCATTGTAAAAAAAGTGCTAAAGAAAAAGTAACTAAATTCATTGGTAGATTTAAGCATTTGTATGCTCAGATTTCCTATCCTATTCCTGATATTGATATTCAACATATGTTTATTTCAAATTTGCAAAAAGATATTAGAGATAAGATTTTGCTTACTGAATTTACCTCTTTTCAACAACTTTGTGCAGCGCTTCATCATTATCAATTACAAGTGAGTCAATTTTAGACCAACACTCCAATGACTCCTATTCCAGTTGATAAGAGTGATGCTACTCCTAATCCAAACAAATTTAAAAAATTCAACAACTATGTCAAGATAAACAAACAAATGAATGTAGTTGCTAATCAAGTTGTTGTTGCATCTCACAATGCCACTTCTGCATCCACTGCTTTTTGATTAAATCGTGTGTTTACTCCTCTTTCTGAATCTTTACATGCTATTATGAATAGGTTGTTAGCTGCTAATATGATTACTTTACCTCCTATTCTACCTATTTTACCTATTATGATTTCGTCTAAATCTTTTGATCAAAATGCTTTTTTTCAATATCATCATCAGAATGGTCATGATACTAAGAGGTGTTATTCTTTAAAACATAAGATTCAAGACTTAATTGATTCTAAGGCTTTATCTATTGATAATCTTGATGGTAGTGGAAACAAATTTGTCTCTCCCCCTAATCAAAATGTTCAAATCTATATGAATCCTTTACCTACGCATGATACTAATACAATTACTCAGCCATCTGCTATGGAAATTGTGTATGATTCAAAGATGGATGATCTCAATCATGTTGTTAATCAAGTGGAGCATGTTGGTCAATCCTTATCTTCACCTCAACCTTAATCTCAGATTCAATCTCAAGTTCAATCTCAACCTCGACCAAAACCTAAACCTAAACTGAAAACTCAACCTAAATCTCAACAACAACCTAAGAATAAATGACCTCGGGAACTCTTGATTACCTTTGATGACTCTGAGACTATTAAAGCTCCTGATGGTCCCCTTTACATTGCTGCTAGGATTTCTCAGATACCTGCTCGTGGTTGTCTTGTTGATCCTACATCCTTAGTAAATATTATTACTGAAGAAAATATTTTTATGAAAAGCTTACAATGTGATTCTTATGATACATTGAATGTGTGGATTAAAACTTGTAATGGTTTTCTTTATCCATCATTTGGTTCTATTACTTTACCAATTGAACTATGTGGAAAAATTGTGAACACTACCTTTGTTGTTGTTCCTACTTCTGATAAATTTCAAGTTAAGCTAGGTTTTCCTTGGTTGACTTCCATGCATGTTGTTGCTTCACCTATCCATAAGTGTCTTAAGTTAATTCATGATGAAGAAGTGAAGATGATTAATCATAGTTTATATCAACCTTCCAAGCCTAGAGATTGTGCTGCTCTTGATTTCTTTTGGCCTTCATTACCTAATTCATGTCCTCCTCAACCTGATAATCTTTTCCGTTCATATCAAGCTTATAAACACCATAAGATTCTTGAATTAATCTTTCCTCCCATGCATCTTAATCATGGTCTTTTGCCTACACCTTCTATACCTCCTTTAACTATGGCTTCTAGTTCTGTTAATCAAGTTCCTTCTACTGAGCCTACCAAAGTGTTAATATGATTTAGAACAACAAAGAGGGGGGGGTGAATCAGTTGTTCTCAGGTCTTGATGTATAATAAAAACTTAAAAATTTTCCTTAAATCAAATCCAATAACCAAAACAAACTTGGTCATCACTGATTCAATAATAGAAACATATAACAATGCAGTCCACTACCCAGCTGTAACTTAACTTGTAAACCACAGAAATGTTCAAACCCAAACATTCACACAAGTATTAACACCAAGATTTATAGTGGAAACCCAATGTGGGAAAAACCACTTTGTAACATGCTACTATTATTTTCACTCTTCTGAAGTGAGTTCGGTTAAAGGCCAACCCTGTCAAAGGTTACAATACACACTGTTAGGTGTGACCCAGTTAAAGGATTTCAATCACCCTATTAAAAGTGAGCCTTGTTATAGGACTTACATACACTCCATTAGAATGCAACCTTGTTCAAAGGATTTAATATATGACTGTTAGGTCAACCTCTGTTAAAAGGATTTTGACTGTTACAATGGTTAGAAAGTAGCAACAATATTGATCTTAAAAACATACAACTCACTTTGCAAATATCAGATCCAATTACGTACACTAATGTTGGTTTATTAACTTTGAATCTTTTCCATCTCCATCTATGATCTGCTTGGAACTTTTCTTCAAGCAACCACCACAATTCTCCTTCAGCATTTCCTGCTTAAACAGAATAAAACTTTACTAATCTTCCAGCATTCTCTTTTTCACCCATGCACACACATATTCAATGCTCAGGTTCCCTTAATACTTTCCTCAATTAGGTTAACTCATCTTATGCCCTTCAATCTCATTCGTAGATCTTAAGGTTAGGTCAGATTCATTGAATCTACCCACTTCATGTTCTTCGGCTTCATTTCTAGAATCATCTCAAATCTCTTAAAGATTTACAATAAAACATTTTACAGTGCATTTAATGCTTTCAAACAATCAATAAATAAAGTCAACATGTTTTACATAATCCAAGAATTCAACAATGTCAGCTCCAAAACTAAATTCTCTTCAAATATAAAAAATGCTGATGCTCGGTCAATACTGTGATCAACTACTCGGTCTTCATGTAGAAAGCTCGGTCATTACTAAAAAAGTTTCCTCAGCTTATACTGTCTTCCTTGACAATTAACTGTTGTTTGATCGACACTAGAATTTTGCTTGGCATACACTAACTCGGTCGACACTAACATTTCTCGGCTTAAACATGATTTCTTCATTCTTGCTCTGTCAAGCCCACCAATTTAGTCTTCAGTCTTACTAGTATAAACAATCCATTGTCTTAGCATTGTACAACATAGTCAAGTACACTTTGTAGTATCAAGATAACTCAACCTTTCCCTAGGTACTATTGTTACTAACCTTGCCCCAATCCTTCACAACAATACAATAGATATAGTACTTTCCTAAGTATCAACATTCTTACCAATTAAGGTTTGACATAAATGACAATACAATAATTGTTTCAATTGCAGTTTCCAACAATCTCCCTTTTTGGAATTGATGGCAACACCATATGATATCGCCTAAATAACACATGGATTACCAACCAATCCAAAAACTTATCTATTCATTAGAGAATTATTTATAATATCCTTAGCTTCATTTTTATTTAGAATCCTATAAGCCTCACTTCTGTGACCGTTAGAAGTATTCAGATCTCCCTCTATCCTGATCCTTCATTTCAGTTCATCACCCTTACTTTTTAGTGTCATGTGTTATCATATCAGTTCATCTCCCTCTTTGACAAAAATGCCAAAGCAGTAGCTAAAACATACATCCATCAGATGTAGATAATATTTGTGCAGCTCAGTGTTTCTCCCTCTATCATCTTTCTTATGATTGATTCCTTGTCTTTTCTCCTTTTCACAACTCTAGGCCAGCCCTAAAGTGTAACAATCTTCTGCATCAATTTGTCAAATATTTTGTTGTAGCATATTTGATGCAGTGCTCCTAGCTTGACTAGGCAACCTTAGTTAGGGGAAGGACCCCTAATTGACTTCTCAAATACTCATGAGCTTCTCTGGGTAAAGCTTTAGTGAATATGTCTCATAATTGTTCTTTTGTATTCACATATTCCATTCGGACTTTTTTATCTTGTACTAATTCTCTCAAGTAGTGATACTTGATTTCTATGTGCTTGGTCTTACTGTGCATCATTGGATTCTTAGAAATATTGATAACACTTGTGTTGTCACAGAAAATAACAACAGGTTCAGTGATTTCTTCTTTCATGCCTATCAACAATTATTTTATCCATACCAAATTTGAACAGTTTACTGTAGCAGCAACATACTTGGCCTCAATAGTAGATTGGGAAATGCAATTTTGTTTCTTGCTCATCCAGGAGACTAATCTCTATCCAAGAAAGAAAGCTCCACCACTAGTACTCTTTCTGTCATCTACATTTCCTGCCCAATCAACATTTGTATATACTCTGAGTTGAAATTTGTCATCCTTCTTATAATATAGACCATAGTCAGCAGTTCCTTTCAAGTATCTCATAATTCTTTTTATAGCCATCATGTGTGTTACCTTAGGATTGGCAGAGAATCTTGCCACAATCCCAACAACTAGTGCAATATCTGGTCTACTATGTATATCATACTGCAATTTTCCAATCATAGATTTGTACAAAGTCTGATTCACTTCTGTACCATCATCATTTTTAGATAACTTTTGTCCAGTAACCATAGGAGTACTCACTAGTTTAGCATCTTCCATCCCAAAAGTTTTTAGTATTTCATTAACATACTTAGACTGTGTAATGAAAATTCCTTTCTTCCTCTGATATACTTGTAAACCAACAAAGAATTTGATCTCACTAAACATGCTCATTTCAAATTCAGTTTGCATTTCATTTGAAAATCTTTTGCACAATGCATCTTGTCCACCAAAAATAATGTCATCCACAAATGTTTTTGCCAACAAGATACCTTTACCTTCTTCATCTTTCATGTATAGATTGCTTGTGTCATTTGTTCTTGAAAATCCAATCTATATCAAGTAGTTGTGCAACCTCTTATACCATGCTCTGGG
Organism: Chamaecyparis obtusa; assembly: GCA_027943335.1. Taxonomy (NCBI): domain Eukaryota; kingdom Viridiplantae; phylum Streptophyta; class Pinopsida; order Cupressales; family Cupressaceae; genus Chamaecyparis; species Chamaecyparis obtusa. The sequence continues at coordinate 93,042 of BSBK01004873.1, forward strand.
AGCTTGCTTCAATCCATATAGTGCTTTGTTCAGTTTTCACACCATGTGTCTTTTTTTTGGATCAATAAAACCTTTTGGCTGTTCTATGTAAACTTCTTCTTCTAGTATACCATTTAAAAATGCAGACTTGACATCCATTTGATATACCTTGAAATCTTTATAAGCAGCATATGCAAGTAGAGTTCTTACTCCTTCCAATCTAGCTACAGGGGAAAATGTCTCCCTGTAATCTATTCCTTCTTCTTGTGCGTAGCCTTTGTATACTAGCCTAGCTTTGTTCCTAGTTATTTCACCATTTTCATTCATCTTATTTCGAAACACCCACTTAGTTCCTATAACATTTTTGTTTTCAGGTCTCAGCACTAGAGTCCAAGTATCATTCTTCTCAATCTGGTCAACCTCTTCATTCATTGCTTGTATCCAGTCTTCATTCTCCAATGCCTCACTAGTTGACTTGGGTTCAAATTCACATAGTAGGCATGTTGGATCCTTAGTCTTACTTCAGGTCTAAATTCCAGTATTTTTTTCTCCAATCTTCTATTTAGGCTTGTGATGTCTTCTTACATATTTTACCAAAAAAGGTTCAGCTCTTCTCTCTTCTATGTACACAAAAGATCTATAATCTTCTGGTTCTCTTTAGATGTTAGCTTCATTTCTTTTTGCATACTCATTAATTTTGATGTTCACAGTTTCCAAAATTTTGTTAGTGTTAGAGTTCAAACACTTATAAGCTTTACTTTTTGTGGAATATCCTAGGAATATGCCTTCATCACTCTTAGCATCAAACTTTCAATTTCTAGTGTCTTTTAATATATAGCACTTACTCCCAAAGATTCTAAAGTATTTAACACTTGGTGCATGCCCATACCATAATTCATAGGGTGTCAGATTTGTACCTTTCTTGATTTGTACCTGGTTAAGAGTGTAGATAGCAGTGCTTATAGCTTCTTTCTAGTATTTCTATGCCACATTCTTTTCAATCAACAATGTCCTTGCACAATCCAAGATAGATCTATTTCTTCTTTTTGCTATACCATTCTGTGGAGGTGTTCTAGGTGCAGACATCTATCTTTTAATTCCTCTATCATTGCAAAATAGATTGAATTCATTTGATGTAAATTCTCCACCTTGGTCAGATCTAAGACATTTCATGTCCCTACCCATCTCCTTCTCAACCTTAGCCAAATACCACTTAAAGAATTGAAAAGCTTCAGGTTTTTCTTTTAGAAACATTACATGCATCATCCTAGTATGATCATCAACAAACAAGATAAAATATCTAGCACCACAGTAACTTTGTACACCCATAGGTCCACAAAGGTCAGTATGAACCAAATCTAAAATGTTTTCAGAAGTAAAGGATTTTCTCTTAAAACTTGACTTTGTCATTTTTCCTAACTGGCATTCCTTGTACATCACATTCTTAGGTTTCTTCAATCTAGGTAGACCTCTTACCTTTTTCTTCTTACTTATCTCTACCAGATTGTCAAAGTTAACATGACATAGCCTTTTATACCATAACCAAATATCATCAAGTTGTGCAATTATACATGTTTCTTCAGATAGGTCAAGATAGAACAAATTACCTCTAGTCTGATCTCCGCTTCCAGTTAGTTCTCCAGTAGCATCAAGTATTTTAGCTTTCTTGTGATGAAATTCCACTCGGTAACCAGTTCTGTTGACCTGAGCAACACTTAACAAATTATAATTAAGACCTTCAACCCAATATGCATTTTCACAAGATATCTTATCAGTCAGTTTAATCAAACATTTTCCTCTAACAAGACATGGTGCATCATTACCAAATTTTACACTTTTACCTCTGTAATGATGTAAGGTCTCAAACTTATTTTTGTCACCAGTCATGTGATGTGAACAACCACTATCAATAATCCATTTATCATTCTTGTTCACATAGGATATCAATGCATTTTTCTCATCCTCATCAAATTCATCTTTCATTGCAACATAGACTACCTCAATTTCAAAATCATCACTATCAGTGTCAGTTTCTTCTTCAGCAATGTAACAAGATTTCTTACCTTTTCCTTTGTAGTCCTTGTTCCTTGGGTAGCTTATGTCATCTCTTATGTCTTCATGTTTTCTTTTTCTTTCATCATCTTTATCCTTCTTGTTAGGACATTTAGTAGCTATATGACCAACTTTATTACATGCAAAACATATAATAAGGAGTTTACCTTTATACTTTCCTTTTCCTCTTCTCAGTCTTCTAGCCATAAGAGCTTCTAGATCTTCCAGTTCTTCATCAGAAGTGTCACTTTCACTTTCACTAATGCATCTTTCTTTTTCTTTCTTTGGCTTGTTCAGAACTAGTTGTGACTTGAAAGTAGATTCAACATTACCAATGCTTTCAACAGTGAAATTATCATAGTTAGAGAGTTCAAAAGCAGTCAACTTACCAACCAAACTTTCTAAAGTAAGCACATTAGCAGAGTTGCATCTAGATTCCTGAATAGTTGAGATCTTAATAGCATATATAGGATGTAGGGTTCTTAGTACTTTCCCAATTATAGTTTCATTATCAATAACCCCATTTGCTCCTCTAATAGCATTCACAACTTCTTTTATTCTACAACAATATTGTGCAATTTTTTCACCTTCTTGCATTCTCATTTCATTAAACTTACCTCTAAGACTATCAGCCTTTGCTTTCAGTACATTTAAGTCACCACCATAGATCCTTGCAAGAGTGTCCCACATCTCCTTAGCATTTGTGCAATCCTTAATGTCCTCAAATTCTGGATAGCTTAGGGAAGATGGAATTTCTAGCATTGCCTGATTATGTTCTTGCTTAGCTCTCATTTCTTCAGTAGTCAAAGGTGTGACAAGTGAGACATAGCCATTCTCAATGTAGTACTTTGTAGAGTCATCAATACTAGCCAGATGCAGCTTCATCAAGCTTTGCCATGCAGGGAATTTTTCCTTATTCAGCTTCGATACCTCCTTCTGATACATCCTGATCATTTGCTTCAAGTCCCTTTAAACTTGACATCTGTAAACACTAATAATAAGCAACAAAGCTATGATACCAATTGTTAATATGATTTAGAACAATAGAGAGGGGGGGGTGAATCAGTTGTTCTCAGGTCCTGATGTATAAGACAAACTTAAAAATTTTCCTTAAATCAGATCCAATAACCAAAACAAACTTGGTCATCACTGATTCAATAATAGAAACATATAACAATGCAGTCCACTACCCAGCTGTAACTTAACTTGTAAAACACAGAAATGTTCAAACCAAAAAATTCACACAAGTATTAACACCAAGATTTATAGTGGAAACCCAATGTGGGAAAAACCACTTTGTAACATGCTACTATTATTTTCACTCTTCTGACATGAGCTCGGTTAAAAGCCAACCCTGTCAAAAGTTACAATACACACTGTTAGGTGTGACCTAGTTAAAGGATTTCAATCACCCTATTAAAAGTGAGCCTTGTTATAGGACTTATATACACTCCATTAGAATGCAACCTTGTTCAAAGGATTTAACATATGACTATTAGGTCAACCTCTATTAAAAAGATTTTGACTGTTACAATGGTTAGAAAGTAGCAGCAATATTGATCTGAAAAACATACAACTCACTTTGCAAATATTAGATCTGATTCCATAGACTAATGGTATTTTATTGACCTTGAATCTTTTCCATCTCCATCTCTAATCTGCTCGAAACTTTTCTTCAAGCATCCACCATAATTCTCCTTCAGCCTTTCCTACTTAAACAGTCAATAAAACTTTACTGATCTTCCAGCATTCTCTTTTTCACCCATGCACACGCATATCCAATGCTTAGGTTCCCTTAATACTTTCCTCAATTAGGTTAACTCATCTTATGTCGTTCAATCTCATTCGTAGATCTTAGGGTTAGGTCAGATTCATTGAATCTACCTGCTTCATGTTCTTCGGCTTCATTTCTAGAATCATCTCAAATCTCTTAAAGATTTACAATAAAATGTTTTCAGTGCATTTAATGCTTTCAAACAGTCAATAAATAAAGTCAACACATTTTAAATAATCCAAGAATTCAGCAATGTCAGCTCCAAAACTAAATTCTCTTCAAATATAAAAATGATGATGCTCGGTCAATACTGTGATCAACTACTCAGTCTTCATGTAGAAAGCTCGGTCATTACTAAAAATGTTTCCTTGGCTTATACTATCTTCCTCGACAATTAACTATTGTTTGGTCGACACTAAAATTTTGCTCGACATACACTGACTCAGTCGACACTAACATTGCTTGGCTTAAACATGATTTCTTCATTCTTTCTCGGTCAAGCCTACTAGTTTAGTCTTCAGTCTTACTAGTATAAATAATACATTGTCTCATCATTATACAACATAGTCAAGTACACTTTGTAGTATCAAGATAACTCAACCTTTCCCTAGGTGCTATTGTTACCGACCTTGCCCCAATCCTTCACAACAATACAATAGATATAGTCCTTTCCTAAGTAGCAACAATCTTACCAATTAAGGTTTGACATCAATGACAATACAACAATTGTTTCAATTGCAATTTCCAACACAAAGATCTTGTGATTGTTTCTCCTACTGTTAATAATCCTATTGATCTTCCTAAAGAACTTGTGAAGGATCCTGCAATTGCTCTTCCTAATTCTCAACCTATTTCAAATAAATCAAAATGTAATCGATCTACTAATGAACATCATAAAAAGCATCATGCTCATGCTAAAATTCATAATTATATTCTTCAAGGATCTCTACCTTCCTTGAATAAACCTATGTATGATATTTTAGAAGAGGTTGTTACTTATAATGATGTTCACATGCATGCTTATGATGATTCTATTCATATCTTAGATCCTATTTTGATTAATTTGGATGAAGAAGATACTCTTGATGATACTAATGATGTTAATGATAAAAATGAGACTATTGACATTTACATTGATTTACCTAATATGCTTTCATCACAATTAACTCTTACACCTAGTGTCAAACATTGTGATTCTCAAGAGGATCATTGTTTGGAATTGGCTATCATTCCCATTGTGTTGGATATAGTCACTCTTGTGAGTTACCCACCTTCCCTAAATGATATACAATGAGATGGGGAGAGTAGGCGACATGCTTGATCAGCTTGTCTTTCATGGTAGCTTTGTTGTGTGTTTTCCTGCTATACTGTGTTTCTCCTGTAATGTGTTTGCTAAATGTTGTTAAATTCTTTTATATGATCCTTGTTACTCAGTTGGTATAAGGTGATAAAAGAATTGATACTGTTGTTCAAATTCTTCTATATGTATCTCTATTCTTCTATGCGTTGTTCAATGTTATGTTGTAATTATGCTTATTGTTCATAATTTTTTCCTTGTGTAATCTGCTTGGATTCGAGATATGGTAGCACTAATTCTTTTTGGTCTCCATGTCATGGTCTGAAAATATTCTCCTTCGTATATCTTATGTGATCTTTCCTTCTTTGTGATCATAATTCTACTTTCTTTGGGGAATGATGTCAATTCATTTGCAATAATATCATATATATATTATCCTATGATCATACTGACCCCATGGTAGGTAGATCCCTTATGTGTTCTCTGTATGTTTCTGTGATATTTCCCTTGATTTGTCTTCATCTAGGGGCATCTCAACGTGGAAATGTAATCAGCGGAGTTGTTTATGTTTCCATTAAAGTCATTGCTCTTGTTAAAGTGTAAGCAATGACTTTAACGTGGGGGCATACACTCTACTCACCTGTTACACACATGCACTTTTCAATACACACATTTTTTTTTTCAAGATACCTTTTACCCTTTTTGGATTAGTAAATAATCCTTAAAGCATGGATTTATATTTTAGGATCTCTTGATCCCTCTAGTTTCAAATATACATATATTTTGATCCCTTAAGGTCAGAGGTGTCCTTAAGATTGGATCTCTTTATTGTTTTATTTTGGTTTTATTCTTATGGAATAGGATATTCCTAAGGATGAATCCTTGATGGGTTGACTAGTGAGTAGCCACATTCACTAGGTGGTTCAATTCCATCTTTCCAACTACCCTATTTCCTTGTGTGGTTCACAATGGGACATAATTTCTCATTGGGTGAGGTAATCACACCTTTCTCTCTCTAGAGATGTCTCTCTTATTTTGATTTAGGAGTCAATGAAGACTTGAGTCCTTGGGGGCTTAAGGTTTCTCTTTGTCCCTTGGATTATAATAAGATTATCTTTTCATTATGATCTCCTTTACCAAGAGTTTGCATCGAGTCCATACTCTTGCTAAAGTGGGGGCTTAATGTATCATATTAAAATGGAAGCACTTCCATGTTAAGATAATTTAGCCCTTTGAGTAAGTGGTTTTGGGTCATATTGGACACCTTGGATTGATCTTTTCTTTGATCTGGCTTTCTCCCCGCTTTCCACTTCTTTTCTTCTTCATTCTAGGTGAAATTAGGGTTAGGATCCAAAGGATTCTCGTTAATTCCCCTCTCCATGGCTCTATTTTCTAGGTAGGACTTAGAAATAGGTCCTCCTAGCCTTCATCATAGTCATCATAGTATTTTATGCCTATCCCTAGCATTTTGTCTTATTCTGGTATCATTTCTAAGTCTTCGGGCATCCCCGAGACCTCCTGTCCTGATTTAGTCTAGATCTGGGCCCACAGGGTCAGAATTGAGGTTGATCCTGACTAGGTCAGAATTGACCTCGATCCTAACTAGGTCAAAATTGAGCTCAATCCTAACTAGGTTAGTCCCAAGCTAGATTTTTCCCCCCTCTTTCAAATTTCCAAATTCCTTGATTTTCGGGTATCGAGTTTTAGGGATATTTGTTTTCCCACCTCCGGGTTGGCCATTTCGGGCTTCAAAATGGTAAATCGTTAAATTGAATTTAATCTAGGTATATTTTCTAAAGGTTAGGACCTAATTGGGATTTAATTATCCAAGGTGTCCCCTCTAGAGGATTGTACCCTAGTTCACTATAAAAGGAGGCCTTCCTCTCTCATTTTCTCCATCAAGTTTTGCAATCCATCTATCAAGCTCTCAAGTTCAAGAAAGCATTCAAGAATTCAAGTGTTCAAGCATTCATCCATCAAGGAGATCCATTGTTAGCCATTGAAGGATTCAATCTCTTTGGAGCCCCCTTGAAGATCCATCCTTCCACATTCATCCAAGCCTCCTCATATGCAAAGATCAAGTCAAGATTGGTGTTGAAGATCAAATGCCATTGATTGGAGACATCCTACATTCATTCTACATCCATTGAAGCACTCCTACTTGTGGATTTGAGGATTTGAATCCTCTATAAGGACTTCAACATAAGTGAGGTGATTTGTTTCAATTACTTTGGTTATGCACACTACATTTCAATTCAATTTCAAGGCTAATTCTTAAATTGGGGTTTGACCAAGGCAAACCCCCCATACAAACAAAAACCCCCATTTTCATGTAGGTACAGGTGCGGGATTTTGGATCTGAGAGTGGTTTTGGATACCCTTTTCAGTGAACTTTTGAGATCTACAAACAAAGTCAGAATCGATTTTCAAATAAAGAATCTAGCCTTTGACCTTTTATGAGGGTCAAAGTCGACCTGATCTCATATTGGAAAAAGGTTTATAGGTTTTCTTCATCTCGGCATTTCCAGTTTGAAATAGGTTGTAGAATTGCTTGAAAGTACACACAGACATCAGAAATTGGCATTTTCCAGATTTTCCCTAATTTGATGTTAGTACTTGTATTTCAATTATTTCAAATTCTAAACACTTCAATTCTACCATAGGGAAATATAGGGTTTCTCTCTCTCTTTCATATTCTTCATAGATTGATTCGATTGTGCATTAGCCTTTTGGTTGTTCAAATTGGATCTCTCCTTTGGGAATTTGGATTTAGGAGTGGATCTAATATTTCCCCCATACACATTACACACATCATACACATTCGAATAGAGGTGATTCCATTTTACCATTGTTCACCATGTCTTGTTCTTTTCAATCTGATCTAGTTATTCTTTCATAGCTTTACTCCAATGTTCATTTTCACAAGCTTCACTAGTAGATTTAGGTTCAATTTGAGAAATCAAACATAACTATTCTTGTACCTTATTTCGAGTCTGAACTCCTCTGTCTATGCTTCCAATAATCTTCTCAATAGGATGATTTCTTGATAAATTCTTGTTAGGTGTCACTGTCTCAAATCTTACTTCACATGTCAGTTCTTCAATGATCTTGTGGCTTTCATTGAACAAGTCACTATCTATTTCATAGAATAATTTAGTAGTTTCAGTGTTTTTTCTAGGATGAGTTCCTTCATCTGATTCATAATCAAGCATTCTTTCCTGAATTTTGAACTTTTCATCAACTTTAACATTTGTGTTCTCAACAATAGTCTTAGTTCTCTTATTATAACATCTATAAGCTTTAATTTTCAAAGAATATCCAAGAAATATACCTTCATCACTTCTAGGATCAAAGTTTCCAATGTCATCATCTCTCTTTATATAACATTTGCTTCCAAAAATTATAAAATACTTAATTGAGAGTGCATGTCCAAACCATAATTTGTAGGGCGTCTTGTCTATGTCTACTCTAATTTGTACTTTGTTCATCGTATACACTGTTATGTTCACTGCTTCTCTCCAGAATATCTTCACCAAGTCATTCTCAAATAACATAGCTCTTGTTGCTTCAGTCACTGATCTGTTCCTACTTTCTGCAATACCATTTTGTTTCATTGTTCTAGGCACTAAAAACTATCTCTTAATACCATTCACTTCACAAAAAGTGTTAAACTCTCTAGAAGTAAATTCTCCACCTCAATCTGATCTCAAACATTTAGTTTTCATTCCAGATTCATTCTCAACTTTATTCTTTATGATCTTAAACTTATCAAATGCTTCAGACTTTTCTTTAATAAATGCAATCCACATCATTCTTGTAAAATCATCAACAAGAATCATAAAATACCTTTCTCCATAGAATCCTCTAGTCCTTGTAGGACCGCTCAAGTCTGTATGAACAATCTCCAACTTCTTTGCAGATGTAAACTTCTTACTAGGAAATGACCTTCTCTTTTGTTTAGCCATCCCACATTCCTTGCAAATCATGTTAGTAGGCTTCCTAATTCTAGGCAAATCTCTTATTGCAAGTGTAGTACTCACTTTCACAATGTTATCAAAATTTATATGACAAAATATTTTGTGCCATAAGCAACTATCATCAATATTAGTAATCAAACATGTCATCTCAGTAGGATTCAATTGAAATACATTACCTCTTATTCTAGATCCAGTGCCAATTAAATTTCCATCTTTATCTTTTATCACACAAGTTTTCTTAGTAAACCAAACTTGATATCTGTTATCAACTAACTGTCCAATACTCAAAAGATTATGTTTCAAACCATCCACAAAGTAAACATCATCAGTATTAGTCTTTCCATCAAGAGTAATAGATCATATACCTTTAATCAAACAAGGTGCATTGTTTCCAACTCTAACAACTCCTCCATCATAATTGTTAAACTTTATGAACTTTCTCATGTCTCTAGTCATATGATGTGAACAACCACTATCTATAATCCAATCAGATTTCTTTCCTACTTGAGAAACTAAAGCCTTTTCTTCCTTAACTTTAGTTTTAGGATTTTCTTCCTTAATTGCTACAAATCCTATATCATCATTGTTCTTTGTATCACTTTCACTCAAAGGTTTCTCAAAAATAGCTTCAAGTTCTTCATCATTTGCATAGTAACATTCTTTAGATCTTCTAGGATTGAAATTATTTCTATACTTCTTAACTCTCTTAGGACACTTAGATGTAAAATGACCAAATTCTTGACAAGTCCAACATTTAAAAAATTTCTTACCATCTGGTTCTCTCTTCACAAGAAAGGCAATACCTTCTTCAATCTTCCCATCTTCTTCATTTCTAGATCTATTGCTACCAGCATAATCTCCACTCACATTGATTCTTCTTGATAAAGTAGGGAAAATACTAAGAGCACTGAATGTTGTCTCCATCCTAGGCAAGTCTCCTGATAACTTCAGGTTCATCTCCGCTGCTTCCAATCTTCCAAGAAGAGTCTCTCTTGTAAATTTCAAAGTACAAGGTATAACTTGTTCGATCATATGTGTTGTCTACTTAAATGCAAGAGTCAATGTCCTTAAAATTTTCCATATCACTTCATTCTCTATCTTTGTGCCTCCACAAGATTTTATACCTGCAACAATTTCTTACATTCTACCAATATAGCTTCTAACAGATTCATCTTCCATAATTCTTATGTCTTCAAATGCACATATCTAATTATGTAATCTGACCTTCTTTGCATGTTCATCACCTTCAAAAGTAGAGTGCAAAAATTTCCAAATTTTATGAGATGTTTTTAAAGATTTTACCTGACTGTACTCATTCTTCGGAAGGGCTGACAAAAGTGCTTCCCTGGCAAGTATGTTACACATGAATAGATCTCTCTCATCATTACTACATGTTTCAATATTGTCTTCTTCAATGATAGTCTTCTCATTCTTCGTTATCAACCAATAACTTGGTCCTAAACATAGTAGATGTGTCTTCATCTTTTCTTTCTAGTTGTCAAAATTCATTTCATCAAACTTAGGGCTTTCTTTCCTAAAATTCTCCATGGATCTCCTTAAGCTATTAAACTTTTCTTTCAAGGACTTGCTACTCTAATACCAATTGTTAGAAAGTAAAGTCCACCAAGATAAATGAGAGGGGGGGGGGTGAATCAGTTATTAGATAATTATAACTTTTATCAACTTCAACATATTTTAACCATGTAAGAAATATAACCAACAACCATACAAAGATATTCATACACAATAACACAATGACACAAGATATGTTGACTAGGGAACCTCTTGATCAAAGAGTAAATCTTGGTGGGAATGATGCCCACAAAAGATTCACTAATATGAATATTCCTTGTGAAAGGATGGACTTTGTTAGGAGTCTTATGAAATACATTCAGTACATATGAATCTCTGTTAGGATATTTTGAATCCCTGCTAAAAGATTCTAACTTTGTTAGGAGTTATGGAAGACAGAAGGACCCACTACCCAAACAACTTCAATGGAAAGATCACTGAACACACTGTCCAACTAATCTCTAGATTATTCAACAAAATAATATAAAATCATTAATGATCTCAAAAATATGTTACCTATTCTCTGACTATGTCAAACTACACTCACTGCTACATGAGATCTCAATTCCAGATCTCTATACCTCACATATCCTCTTTGACAAATTCACTTTCACAAATTCATTCACTTCATCATATTCATTCTAAATATCTTATTACAACAAGGGAAAAAATTCCTTCCTTTATACCATACTCAAGTAATTACTAATGAGTCGGCATCCAAATTACAAAATAAAAGTTTCTACACGTTACATCAAAATTACATAAAACTGTCAGCTTCCAATTAGAATAATTCTTCACTCATGTGACCTCAAAGTTTGCATTGTCAACCATGTCACTATAAAAATATCTTCAAATACTCTCTAACTATGCAAAATTAGATTCCATTTTGATTACGAGATATCATCCAATTTCCACAAATCGCTACTCAGGAACACTGCCTGAATACTGCTTCCACCAAAAGCTCATAACTTCCATGAATAAATAAATTACTATCTACGCTCTTAACCATGAACATAAAACATATCACAAAGTAAATCCTCAACATCATATAGCTTGATCTACAATATCCCACATGCCCTAATCCAAACATTGTTTGCTCCTCTGCTAGTCTCCAGTAGATCACTGTGTTGACATCAATGACAATAATAGTCATGAATGCAACAACAACTGCTGCAGAATGGCTGCCAATACTCCCATAGGATATATTCAGCATTCATTCCTAACACCTCAAATTGTTAAACTTTCTCTTCGAGGCACTTGGCTCTGATACCAATTGTTAGGAATAGTCTCAAGAGATAACTGAGAGGGCGGGGGTGAATCAGTTATCTACAAGTTTCAATTGTTTATCCAATTAAGTATACTTAAACATAAAGCATAAACATAATGAAGGAACACTTGAACTGATGCAGGAGCATCCTGGGTGTAAGAGCAATCTTGCATCACCCAAAAAAAAAAAATTTCTATTTTTATATTCAATAAGGGCTATTTTGTGCAGAGCTGCTATTTATGGAAAGTTACTATTTTTGGTAATTTTTGTATGTGCTCAGAATGATCTGATTTCTTTCTTGGAGGTTCATTTTGGTCATATAAGTCTACCAGTAAATTTTTATTGCCAGATCAAGTGTATATTGGAAGATATTGAAGATTTTTAGTATTGGCAGTAGGGTACAGAAACTTTGAACTCAGTTTTGAAGGCTTTAGAGGCCCCGAATAAGGTCAAAAATTTGGGTGATGGGCACTTGCGTGAATCAATCCTGTAGAGCGCTTCGTGGCATTTCTGAAATGGGGTTATAATAGCCGATCGGGTCAATTGGTGATGACTTATGGTCTTTGAAAGTTGGGCCACTTGAAATGGCGGAAAATAATTTTCTTCAAAATTTCTGTTCGGGTTTCAAAGGTTATCTTGAGCGACTATGATGTAATAAAATGTAAAATAAAATAATTCTAAGTTTGGTCGGCCTTATTGGCTAAAATTCTGGAACCTTCTTAGGTGGTGGAAAATTGCCTATATAAGGAAGGCTGTATTATTGTCTTAGGCAGTTCAGAATAGTTCCGGGTAATAGTTTGAGGCTTTGTCCTACAGAATATTATAATTCTGAAAGTTTGTAATTCCACATTTGTGGAGATAATAAGAAGCCAATTTTCTGTTCTTGCATATTGTTGTTGTTTCTCTATATCTGTTATGTGTTTGTGGTATTAAGGGGAGCACCCTTCATTAAGTGGTATCAGAGCAGGAGTTCCTGAGTGTGTAAATAGATCACCGACTGTGAGGTAGTTTGCACCAGGACCGTGGTTAGGGTTTCAGCACGCATCGTGAAAATGCCTCCATGAAGAGAACGTGGCGGAAGAGCTGGTGCTGTGACACCTGAGGTTAGAGAGCTGCAGAGACAAGTGCGAGCATTCCAAGAAGAGATTCGCAGGGGAATGAATCTTAATGGTAGAGATGAAAGTGAGGATGAAGCCGAAGAAGAATATCAAGAAGGAGAAGCTAAAATTGTGAACCAGGAGGAAGAAAGACTTTTTGAGGCAATTTTCAAGATTGGAAAAAGACCTAAGATTGAGGTTCCTACATTTTCTGAAAATCTTAACCCAGAGGAATTGATTGACTGGATCAATGAATGTGAGGAATATTTTGAGTATAAAGATGTTGAAGATCCTGATAGGGTCAAATTTGCGAAGGCCAGACTGAAAGGTCATGCGAAGATCTGGTGGCAAGAAATTCAGTTGGAGCGAAATAGAAGGGGAAAGGAGAAAATCATGAGATGGGATCGGATGGTGGATAAATTGAAGCGACAGTTCATTCCTGTTGATTATGAGCTTGACCTACTGAAGAAAATGCAGAGTTTGAAGCAAGCAGGAAGATCTGTTGAGGAGTATACAGAGGAGTTCTATCGACTTCTCATCAGAACTGGTCATGCAGAAGCTGATAAGGAGAAAGTTGCCCGATACCTTAATGGGTTAAGGCCAAGCATTTAGGAGGAGTTGAATCTGGTTCGAATGAACAGTATTGAAGAGGCATACCAGTTTGCCCTAAAAGTTGAGGAAAAGTTGAACAAGAAATTTGAGAGAAAACAAAATGGAAGAGGTCACGGTGGATGATCTGGTGGATGGTCATATGGTGGCCGAAATGAAGATCCAAAAAAGAAGGATGAGGCTAGTAGCAGTCAGAATCAGTGAGGAAATAATTCCAATCGCTTCCAGGATCAGAATAATAGAGATCAGAGAGGAAGAGAAAGAGGACAAGGATCTGGAAGAGGTGGCTTCCATGGAACATGTTTTCACTATGGAGAAGAAGGTCATAGGGCATTTGAATGTCCTCAGTGCCAAGGCAGAATAGACAGGAGAAATGAAGGCCAGGCCAGAGTTGCACATGTAGATGAAGATGTCAGATCATCAAATTCTGAAGATGTTGAAAGAGGAGAAATGTTGATTAACAGAAGAGTCCTATTGAGTGGTGAGAATGAACCTGAGCAAAGGAGGAGCCTGTTTCGTACCAGGTGCAAGTGTGAAGGTAAATATTGTGATGTGATTATTGATAGTGGAAGCACTGACAATTTGGTGTCAGAAGAGATGGTGACAAAGTTGAAGCTCAAGAGACAGAAACACCCACATCCATATCGGATTGCCTGGGTACAGGATGACCACAAGGTCATGGTCAATGAACAATGCCTAGTGAAGTTCAAGATTGGCAGATACCAAGATGAGGTATTGTGTGATATCATATCTATGGATGCATGTCATATGTTGTTGGGTAGACCATGACAGTTTGACAGATGAGCTGTACATGATGGCCGTGCAAATACCTATTCCCTGACAAAGGATGGAGTGCGACATAAGCTAAAACCATTGAAGGAGAATGAAGAAAAGGTATGTGATAATGCAAGGATAACTTTTGTTGATGGAAGAAATTTCCTAGATGGTATGAGGCATGAGCATGTATGTTTTGCTTTAATTCCAAAAGCTGGTAAAGAGGAAGTAGAGGATGTTCCTGTAGAAGTTGCAGATTTGTTGAATGAGTTTCAAGATATTGTATCTGATAACATGCCTGATAGATTACCACTAGTCAGGAAGATCAGTCATCAGATGGACTTGATCCCAGAAGCGAGTTTGCCGAATAAGGCAGCACACAGAATGACACCTGCAGAAAGTGAGGAGTTGAACAGACAAGTATATGAACTGTTACAGAAAGGATTGATTCATGAGAGTCTGAGTCCCTGTGCTGTACCAGCAGTATTAGCACCAAAGAAGAATGGAGAATGGAGGATGTGTATAGATTCTAGGGTAATAAATAAGATCACAATCAAGTTTAGGTTTCCATTGCCATGAATGGATGATATTATGGACTATTTGAGTGGAGCTATGTATTTCTCAAAGATAGATCTGAAGAGTGGATATCATCAGATTCAGATCAGAGAAGGAGATGAATGGAAGACTGCCTTCAAGATAAAGGAAGGACTATATGAGTGGTTAGTCATGCCTTTTAGGCTAACCAATGCACCGAGCACTTTCATGCGGCTCATGAACGAGGTTCTGAAAGAATTTCTGGGTAAGTTTGTCATTGTTTACCTAGATGATATTTTGATTTTTAGTAAGACATTGGATGAGCATATGATGCATATTCGTATGGTATTTGAGAAGTTGAGAGAAGAGAAATTGTTGATTAATTTAAAGAAGTGCAGTTTTGTGAAGAAAGAGTTGGTGTATTTGGGGTTTGTAGTTTCAGGAGAAGGTCTAAAAATGGACCCAGAGAAGGTACAGGCTATCCTTGAATGGCCTACTCCAAGGAGTGCTACTGAAATAAGATCTTTTCATGGTTTGGCTAGCTTTTATAGAAATTTTATCAGAAATTTTAGCAGTATTTGTGGACCCTTGACTAAAACAATGAGAGGGGATAGAAAAGAGTTTAAGTGGACTAATGGGGTAGAAAAGAGTTTTCAATTGTTGAAACAAAAAGTTACAGAACAACCAGTTTTAGCACTTCCAGATTTTAATAAGGTGTTTCAAGTAGATTGTGATGCTAGTGGTACTGCAATAGGAGCTGTTATGAGCCAAGAAGGTAAACCTATTGCTTATTTCAGTGAGAAATTAAATGATGCCAAGAGAAAATATTCTATTTATGATCAGAAATTTTATGCTATAGTTCAGGCATTGAAAAAGTGGAGGCACTATCTGCTTCCTAAGGAGTTTGTTTTGTATACTGATCATCAAGCTTTGCAATATTTGAATAGTCAAGGAAAATTGAATCAAAGGCATTTGAAATGGGTTGAGTTTTTGCAGAGTTATACATTTGTTTTGAAACACAAGAGTGGAAAGTCTAATAGGGTTGCAGATGCTCTTAGCAGAAGGCAACTATTGCTGATAGAAATGCAGATTGAAGTGGTTGGGTTCAAGGAACTCAAGAATTTGTATCTAGAGGATCCTGATTTTGGTGAAGCTTGGAAAGCTTGTACAGAACCTGTTACTCTAGACAGGATGAAATGGCTGGATTTTATCATCCAAGATGATATGCTATTCAGAGGGAGTCAGTTGTGCATTCCACGAAGTTCTATGAGGGAGAATATCATCAAGGAGAAGCATAGTGGAGGATTGGCTGGACATTTTGGTCATGATAAAACCCTTGCTTTGGTTGGTGAGAATTATTATTGGCCACAATTGTAGCAAGATGTGAAGAAGTTTGTACAGAGTTGCAGAGTATGTTAGATGGCGAAAGGAGTGAAGGAGAATACAGGGTTGTATCAACCATTACCTATACCAGAGAAGTTTTGGGAGGATATCAGTATGGACTTTGTTCTTGGTTTACCGAGGACTCAGCGGGGACACGATTCAATTTTTGTGGTAGTTGACAGATTTTTGAAGATGGCACATTTCATTCCCTGCAAGAAGACTAATGATGTTGTTCATGTAGCAGAATTGTTTTTCAGAGAAGTAGTGAGACTTCATGGTTTGCCAAAGACCATAGTTTCAGATCGGGACACTAAGTTTGTTGGATATTTCTAGCGTACATTGTAGAAAAAGTTAAAGATAGATTTGAAATTCAGTTCATCACATCATCCACAGACTGATGGACAGACAGAGGTGGTGAATAGGAGTTTGGGAAATTTGCTAAGATGTTTGGTTGGAGATAAGCCAACAGGATGGGATTTGATTTTACCATAGGCGGAATTTGCATACAATAATTCTATCAATAGGAGCATTGGTAAATATGAAGGGTGCTCCCCTTAATACCACAAACACATAATAGATATAGAGAAACAACAACAATATGCAAGAACAAAAAATTGGCTGTTTATTATCTCCACAAATGTGGAATTACAAACTTTCAGAATTAAAATATGCAAAGCCACATGGGCATTCCCTTACAATATTCTGTAGGACAAAGCCTCGAACTATTACCCAGATCTACTACCCAGAACTATTTTGAACTGCCTAAGACAATAATACAGCCTTCCTTATATAGGCAATTTTCCCCCGCCTGGGAAGGTTCCAGAATTTTAGCCAATAAGGCCGACCAAACTTAGAATTATTTTATTTTACATTTTATTACATCATAGTCGCTCAAGATAACCTTTGAAATCTGAACAGAAATTTTGAAGAAAATTATTTTCCGCCATTTCAGGTGGCCCAACTTCTGAAGACCATAAGTCATCACCAGTTGACCCGATCAGCTATTATAACCCCATTTCAGAAATGCCACGAAGTGCTCTACAGGCTTGACCAGTGCAAGCGCCTGTCACCCAAATTTTTGACCTCATCCAGGGCCTCTAAAGCCTTCAAAACTGAGTTCAAAGTTTCTGTACCCTTCTGCCAATACCAAAAATCTTCAATATCTTCCAATATACACTTGATCTGGCAATGAAACTTTACTGGCAGACTTATATGACCAAAATGAACCTCCAAGAAAGAAATCAGATCATTCTGAGCACATACAAAAATTACCAAAAATAGTAACTTTCCATAAATAGCAGCTCTGCGCAAAATAGCCCTTATTGAATATAAAAATAGAAATATTTTTTTTTGGGTGATGCAAGATTGCTCTTACACCTAGGATGCTCGTGCATCATGAACTCAAAAAAATATTTTGGTTACGGGGAAACCCAAATAGGTAAAAACCTCGGTGGGAATTGACACCCACTAATATTCTGCACTAGTGTATTATGATCCTTGTTGGAAGATCCTTAACCCTGTTAGGAGTTTCTTTACAATATATTTAGTACAGTAGACTTGGTCAAGGGTTGGACCCTGTTAGGATTCTTTTACAATAGTCCCTATTAGGGGAGAGGATGCACTGTCTGAGAGCTCACTACTCAAAGGGGCGAAGGCTACAACCTTTTGAATAATAGATACACACTATATCTAGATTTTGGTGAACTGTGCTTTCACCTGTTGTCTGGATCAATTCCAATGTATAGCACAAACACTTTACTTGGTCACATAGACCTTATTCTAATGGCTCAACACTTCGCACACTATGCTCTGCTCTACTTAATCAACTATGAACCACACTCAAGCAGTCACAAATGACTACCTATAAATATCTTTCCTCTAAATGATATAATCAAGTTGGCCTATTATAACCACCTTGAAATCATATTAGAGAAGCCATAACAAACTCCAATAATAATTTAGTCAGCTCTACTAAGCACGCAACACATTCTGGGACCTGCTCAATAAGATCATTGTAGACGCACGCTACACACTGTCAGCTCTACTAAAACAACTGGATCTTTCTCCTCAAGTTGAATTACTTCATGCGCTCTTAACCGAACATAAATAACTCTCATCTAAGCTTAAATTCAATGGAGCATACCTCCAGGATAGGTGCAACTCCAGAACCAATAAAATCTGTGTCAACTCTTCTGAACAAACATAGGAAACTGCTACTGGCGAATATCGACTGCATAACTTCACTTCTACTAATCAATAGACTATGCGTTCATGATTGAAACATCACTAACATGTCATCAACATATGTCCAAGTGCACAAGGATCCATGATAACTATACGGATAACCATACATAGAACACTGTCTATTACTCTGTTAGGAACACTCCTGAGATAAGATGCTATATAATTGTCTATATTAACAGTTAACCTATGCGCCCATGATATCATGCTGATATCATATCTATGCTACATATACTAAAAAATTACTACATAAGACTTCCACACATGCTACTTTCCATATGTTGTCATGAATGGCAAACTTACATTCAGTACTGGCCTGCTAGCAAATCTCCAACAATATAATCGTGTGATTTGCAAATCTTCATGTGTTTTTTGATGACTTCTTAGTAAATGTTTATTTTCTAGATTTTTATTTTTAGTATTGCATTTTGGAGTGTGCAAGGCAAAACTCACCCTTGGGAGGGAAGAGAGCCTTGATGGGTGAAGCGATAGAGTTGGGAATACCCACCTAGTGTAGATTCCTTCCTCAAGGAGGAAGTGGATGAGGCATGGATGTGTCGGCATCCATGTGGCCATTCTTGTAAGATTTTTTTGGGGCTCATAAGGGTATTGATTTTTGTAGAATATTGAAGGGTTGATGCTTGTTGTTATAGCCTTGTGAAGGCATTGTATTTGGTTCATGGCCTTGTTGAAGGCATGTTTCTTAATGTAGAATGGCTTCTCCTATTTGGGTAGATTCCACCTTCACCCCTTTTATGGGTCCAAGGTGACCCATTATGTGAATATCCATGGGAAGGAAATTTTTTGTACTTGGTTTAATTGCTGTTTTTTATGTGAATGTGAATTTTTGTGTGTTTGTAAACCCTATCCATCTTTTTTTCCCCTAGCTCAGGGGTGGTCATGTAATGGCCTAGGTTGGGAGGTGAGCCTCCATGGTCTATTGGCTTTTATTTTGTAGATTTTTCATATCAAGGATTTGTTAGGAATGAATGCTAAATATAAACTATGGGAGTATTGGTAGCCATTCTATAGCAATTTTTGTTGCATTCATGACTATGATTGTCATTGATGTCAACACAGTGATCTATTGGAGATTAGCAGAGGAGTAGACAGTGTTTTTATTAGTGCACATGGGATATTGCAAATCAAGATATGTGATGCTGAAGATTTACTCTTGGATATGTTATATGTTCATGGTTAAGAGTGCATATAGTAATTCATTTATTCATGGAAGTTATCAACATTTTGGTGGAAGTAGTATTCAGGCAGTGTTCCTGAGTAGCAGTTTGTGGAAATCGGATGATATCTCCTAATCAGGATGGAATCTGATTTTGTGCAGTTAAAGGGAAGTTGAAGACATGTTGATAGTGATGTAGATGATAGTGAAAAATTCAAGGTCACATGAGTCAATAATTATTCTAATTGGAAGCTGATAGTTTTGTGTAAATTTGATGTAACGTGTGGAAACTTTTATTTTGTAATTGGATGTTGAATCATTTATAATTACTTGGGTGTGGTATATAGGAAGGAATGTTTTTCCTTGTTGATATATGGAATGTATATGGAATATGTAATTGTCAAAGTGAATTTGTGAAGAGGATATGCGAGGTATAGAGATCTGAAATTGAGATCTAGTGTAGTAGTGGAGTGCAGTTTGGCACAGTTAGAGAAGAGGTAACATATTGTTGAGATCATTAATGAATTGATATTATTCTATTGAATAATCTAGAGATTAGTTGGATAGTGTGTTCACTGATCTTGTCATTGAAGCTATTTGGGTAGTGGGTCCTTCTGTCTTCCATAACTCCTAATAGAGTTAGAATCTTTTAGCAAGGATTCAACATCTCCTAACCGGGATTCATATGTACTGAATGTATTTCATAAGACTCCTAATCAAGTCCATCCTTTCACAAGGAATATTCATATTAGTGCATCTTTTGTGGGCATCATTCCCACTAGGGTTTACTCTTTGATCAAGAGTTTCCCTAGTCAACATATCTTGTGTCATTGTGTTATTGTGTATGAATATCTTTCTATGGTTGGTAATTATATTGGTTACATGGTTAAACTCTGTTGAAGTTGATAAAAGTTATAATTATCAGATAATTGATTCACCCCCCCCTCTCAGTTATCTTGGTGGACTTTACTTTCTAACAATTGGTATCAGAGCAGCAAGTCCTTGAAAGAAAATTTTAACTGCTTAAAGAGATCCATGTCAAATTTTAGGAAAGAAAGCCCTAAGTTTGATGGAATGAATTTTGGCGGCTGGAAAGAAAAGATGAAGACACATCTACTATGTTTAGGACTAGGTTATTGGTTGAATACAAAGAATGAGAAGACTATCATTGATGAGGATAATCTTGAAACTTGTTCTAATGATGAGAGAGATCTATTCATGTGTAACACACTTGCCAGAGAAGCACTTTTGACAGCCCTTCCAGAGAATGAGTATAGTCAGGTAAAATATTTGAAAACATCTCATGAAATTTGGAAAGCTTTACACTCTACTTTTGAAGGTGATGAACATGAAAAGAAAGCTAGATTACATAATTGGATATGTGCATTTGAAGATATAAGAATGATGGAAGATGAATCTATTAGAAGCTATATTGGTAGAATGTCAAAAATTGTTGAGGGCATAAAATCTTGTGGAGGAACAAAGATGAAAAATGAAGTTAGATGAAAAATTCTAAGGACATTGACTCCTGCATTTAAGTAGACAACACAGATGATTGAACAAGTTATACCTTGTACTTTGAACTTTACAAGAGAGACTCTTCTTGGAAGATTGGAAGCAGCAGAAATGAACCTAAGGTTATTAGGAGATTTAAATAGAATGGAGACAACATTCAGTGCTCTTAGTGTTCGCCCTACTTTGTCAAGAAGCATTAGTGTGAGCGGAGATTATGCTGGCGGCAAAAAATCTAGAAATGAAGAAGATAGGAAGATTGAAGAAGGTATTTCCTTACTTGTGAAGAGAGAATCAGACGGTAAGAAAATCTTTAAATGTTGGACTTGTCAAGAATATGGTCATTTTGCATCTAAATGTCCTAAGAGAGTTAAAAAGTATAGAAACAATTTCAAGCCTAGAAGATCTAAGGAATTTTATTATGCTAATGATGAAGATCTTGAAGCTAGTATAGAGAGAACTTTAAGTGAAAGTGATACTGAGAATAATGATGACATAGGATTTGTAGCAATTAAAGAAGAAAATCTTGAAACAGATGTTAAGGAAGAAAAAGCCCTAGTTTCTCACATTGAAAAGAAAGCTGATTGGATTATAGACAGTGGTTGTTCACATCATATGACTGGAGACATGAAAAAGTTTGTAAAGTTTAACAATTATGATGGTGGAGTTGTTAGAGTTGGAAGCAATGCACCTTGTTTGATTAAAGGTATAAGATCTACTACTCTTGATGGAAAGACTAATACTGATAATGTTTACTTTGTGGATGGTTTGAAACATAATCTTTTAAGTGTTGGGAAATTGGTTGATAAGGGATATCAAGTTTTGTTTACTGAGAAAACTTGTGTAATAAAAGATAAAGATGTAAATCTGATTGGAACTGGATCTAGAACCACAAGAAATGTATTTCAGTTGAATCCTACTGAGATGACATGTTTGATTACAAAGATTGATGATAGTTGGCTATGGCACAAAAGATTTTGTCATATAAATTTTGATAACATTGTGCAAATAATTACTACACTTGCAGTAAGAGATTTGTCTAAATTTATGAAGCCTACTAACATGATTTGCAAGGAATGTGTGATGGCAAAATAGAAGAGAAGTTCATTTCTCAATAAGAAGTTTACATCTGCAGAGAAGTTTGAGATTGTTCATACAGATTTGAGCAGTCCTACAAGGACTAGAGGATTCTATGGAGAAAGGAATTTTATGATTCTTGTTGATGATTTTACAAGAATGATGTGGATTGCATTTCTTAAAGAAAAATCTGAAGCATTTGATAAGTTTAAGGTCATTAAGAATAAAGTTAAGAATGAATCTAGAATGAAAATTAAATGTTTGAGATCTGATAGAGGTGGATAATTTACTTCTAGAGAGTTTAACACCTTTTGTGAAGTGAATGGTATTAAGAGACAGTTTTCAGCCCCTAGAACACCAGAACAAAATGGTATTGCAGAAAGGAGATACAGATCAGTGATTGAAGCAGCAAGAGCTATGTTATTTGAGAATGATTTGGTGAAGATATTCTGGAGAGAAGCAGTGAACACAGTAGTGTATACAATGAATAGAGTATAAATTAGAGAAGACACATACAATACACCCTATGAATTATGGTTTGGACATGCACCCTCAGCCTTAGTTAAGTATTTTAGAATTTTTGGAAGCAAATGTTATATAAAGAGAGATGATGATATTGGAAAGTTTGATCCTAGAATTGATGAAGGTATATTTATTGAATATTCTTTGAAGAGAAAAGCCTATATATGTTATAACAAGAGAACTAAGACTATTGTTGAGAGTGCAAATGTTAAAGTTGATAAAAAGTTTAAAATTTAGGAAAGAATGCTTGATTATGAATCTAATGAAGGAACTCATCCTAAACCTAACACTGAAACTACTAAATTATTTTATGAGACTGACAATGACTTGTTGAATGAAAGCCACAGTGAAATCATTGAAGAACAAACACCTGAAGTGAGATCTAAGACAGTGACACCTAACAGGAACTTATCAAGGAATCATCCTATTGAGAAGATTATTGCAAGCATAGACAAAGGAGTTCTAACTCAAAATAAGGTACAATAATAGTTATGTGTAATTTCTCAAATTGAACCCAAATCTACCAGTGAAGCTTGTGAAGATGAACATTGGATTAAAGCTATGAAAGAAGAACTAGATTAGATTGAAAAGAACAAGACATGGGAATTGGTCCCTAGACCTAAAGATAAGAATGTTATAGGAACTAAATGGGTATTTAGAAACAAGATGAATGAACAAGAAGAAGTAGTAAGAAACAAAGTAGGACTGGTGTGCAAGGGATACTCACAACAAGAAGGAATTGACTATGAAGAAAATTTTGCACTAGTAGCAAGAATTGAAGTAGTAAGAATTTTTTTGGCCTATGCAGCTTTTAAAAAATTCAAAGTATATCAAATGGATGTGAAGTCAACATTTTTGAATGGAGAATTGGAAGAAGAAGTCTATATTGAGCAGCTTGAAGGTTTTCCTTTGACTCAAGAAGGAGACATGATATGTAAACTAAAGAAAGCCTTATATGGACTAAAGCAAGCACCTAGAACTTGGTATGCAAGATTGGATAAGTATTTGTTTAAATTGGGATTTACAAAAGGAACAGTTGATAGCAACCTATACACAAAAGAAATTGAAAATGGTTTGCTGATTATAGTTATTTTTGTTGATGACATTATTTTTGGAGGAGAAGATGAAGCTAGTGATAAATTTGTTGATGAAATGAAAACTGAATTCGAAATGAGTATGATTGGTGAAATGAAATACTTTTTGGGATTATAGATAACACAAAACAGTGATGGTATCTTTGTAAGCCAGACAAAGTACTTGAATGATTTGTTAAAGAGATTTGGAATGGAGAACTGTAAACCAGTTAAAACAACTATGGTGACTGGACATAAATTATCTAGCATAGATGAGACTCCTATAGTTGAACAGAAGAAGTACAGATCTATGATTGGAGGATTGTAGTACTTGACACATACAAGACTTGATATAGCACATTCAGTTGGAATTGTAGCAAGATTTCAAGCTGAACTGAGAGAATTGCATTATGCAGTAGTAAAGAGGATACTAAGATATTTAAGAGGCACAATTGAGTATGGATTGTGGTATGAAAAATCTGATGAGTTTACCCTATGCGCATATACAGATGCTAATTGGGGAGATAGTATTGATGATAAAAAGAGCACCAGTGGTGGAGCATTTTTCCTTGGAGGAATATTGGTTTCTTGGCTAAGCAAGAAGCAGAATTGTATTTCACAGAGCACAACAAAAGAAGAATATGTAGCAACAGAAAACAATTGTAACCAAATAATTTGGATGAAGCAAATGCTAAAGGATATTGGAATAAAGTTTTTTGAACTTATTTTTATACACTGTGATAACACCAGCATAGTTAGTATGTTAAAGAACCCTATACTACATTCTCAGACAAAGCATATAGAGATTAAGTATCATGTTGTAAGAGAGAAACTTGCTGAGAAAGAAGTCAGACTTGAGTACATAAGCACAAAGGAGAAGATAGCAGACATATTTACAAAGACTTTGCCTAAGGATATATTTGAGTATCTAAGAGGTATGCTTGGGGTTATGCCCTAGCCTACTTTTGAGAAGTGATGCAGATTGGTTGCATCTTTCTAGTGGTATATGAGCGTTATCTTTCTTCTAGATTAGATGTTGGTACTTCCTCTATGGGGGAGTATGTGTATCTGAGCTAAGTCATGAGGACTCTAGTGAATGTATTTTTCTGAACAATGTCTTTTGACATTAGAGTTGTTGTTGACATAATGATGAAATTTATGTCATTGATGTCAATGGGGGAGAAGTGTGCATGAAAAAACCATTTTTACCATTTGTTGGAGAGAACTGAATAGGAAAACAAAGCAAGATTTGATTGATGAAGAAGACTTGAAAGCATTTTTAGAGCAGCAATGTTGTAGTATTGGATTCATGGAACATTGGATGTTTTTTTCATCTATGTTGCCATCAATGCCAATGGGGGAGATTGTTAGGAATGAATGCTAAATATATCCTATGGGAGTATTGAAATCCATTCTGTAGCAGTTGTTGTTGCATTCATGACTATGATTTTCATTGATGTCAATATAGTGATCTACTAGAGATTAGCAAAGGAGCAGACAATGTTTTGATTAGCGCACATGGGATATTGCAGATCAAGATATGTGATGTTAAGGATTTACTCTTGGATATGTTATATGTTCATGGTTAAGAGCACATATAGTAATTCATTTATTCATGGACGTTATGAGCATTTTTGTGGAAGCAGTATTCAGGCAATGTTCCTGAGTAGCAATTTGTGGAAATCAGATGATATCTCCTAATTGGGATGGAATCTAGTTTTGCACAGTTAAAGGGAAGTTGAAGACATGTTGATAGTGATGTGGATGATAACACAAACTTTGAGGTCGCACGAGTGAAGAATTATTCTAATTGGAAGCTAACAGTTTTGTGTAAATTTGATGTAACGTGTGGAAACTTTTATTTTGTAATTGGATGCTGACTCATTTGTAATTACTTGAGTGTTGTACATAAGAAGGAATATTTTTCCTTGTTGATATATGGAATGTATATGGAATATTTAATTGTGAAAGTGAATTTGTGAAGAGGATATGTGAGGTACAAAGATCTGGAATTGAGATCTGGTGTTGCAGTGGAGTACGGTTCGGCATAGTTAGAGAAGAGGTAACATATTGTTGAGATCAGTAATGACTTGATATTATTCTATTGAATAATCTAGAGATTAGTTGGACAGTGTGTTCAGTGATCTTTCCATTGAAGTTGTTTGGGCAATGGGTCCTTTTGTCTTCCATAACTCCTAACAGAGTTAGAATCTTTTAGCAGAGATTCAAAATCTCCTAACCAGGATTCATATGTACTTAATGTATTTCATAAGGCTCCTAACCAATTCCATCCTTTCACAAGGAATATTTATATTAGTGCATCTTTTGTGGGCATAATTCCCACTGGGGTTTACTCTTTGATCAAGAGGTTCCCTAGTCAACATATCTTGTGTCATTGTGTATGAATATATTTCTATGGTTGGTAATTATATTTCTTACATGGTTAAACTCTATTGAAGTTTATAAAAGTTATAATTATCAGATAACTGATTCACCCCCCCCCCCCCCACCCTCTCAATTATCTTGGTGGACCTTACTTTCTAACAGGCTTGGTGGTTTTTGTGGAGCTAATGGAAGTTTGCTTACTATCTACTTGTATTTGAGTTGTTGTATAGCTAAAATGCCTCATGTAAAAGTTTGGATTCAAGGCCATGTAAATGCCTAGCATGTAATAGTTTTATTTTCCTTCCATTCTTCTATCATCTCCTTGTATTGAAGTGAGAAAAGATTAGGATTTTACAATCTTTATGCTTAAATGGAAAATGCAATGTTGTTGTTTAAATGTTCTTATTATGTGAGGAATGAAAGAAAGAAAAAGTACATTATTTTAAGTAGAAAAAAAAATGTATACCTTCCCTTGTATTTCATTTCATTTTCACAAGTTAGTGTATTTGATCTTGCATATAAAGAAAAAGAAAAAAATTTACTCTTTCAAAGTGTGTAAGGATTAAAAAAAAAAAAAAATTCTATATGTACATCAAGGTTGGAATAGTGTCTTTATTTCCTACTTAGAAAGAAATTGAAAATTTATATTTCCATTGAGTTAACATAAATTTTCCTCTAAATATTTTTGCATTCTTGGTTATATACACATAGGTTTATATAAATAGAAATATGGATATAGTGATTTACATTTTATGATATAAATGCATATACATATAAGAAATATAAATATACACATGTATATCCAAAATAAACATTTCAATGATAGTTGTGTATTCTTTTTTGTCCTTTTGTATATATATCTATATAAGTGCATATATATATATATATATGTGTGTGTGTGTGTGTGTGTGTATTAAAGTGAATATATAAATATATATATTATTAATATATTAATATATACATGTGTTTATATAAATAATATATATTTATATATTCACATTAAAATACATATATATATGTACATATATATATGTACATATATATATATACATATATACATATACATATACATATACATATACATATACATATACATATACATATGTATATGTATATGTATATGTATATGTATATGTATATGTATATGTATATGTATGTATATGTATATGTATATGTATATGTATATGTATATGTATATGTATATATATGTATATGTATATGTATATATGTATATGTATATATATATATATATATGTATGTATGTATGTATGTATGTATGTATGTATGTATTAATGTGTAATTTATAATATATTTTATAAAAGATTTAAATCTAACTAACCAAGCCATATACCTTAATGCACCGAAGTTGTTTTATAAAATAAAGTTTTAAAAAAAAAATGAAATAAGTATTGTTTTGGGGCACCAAGGGCGGGCTCATCCATGATAATCATTTTTTTCTTTTTTTTACATCTTAACCACAAATTTATTAATGTACTATAATCCTTTTGGCATTACTTGGTCGTAAAGTGTATTACTTGAACTAATATTAATGTCTTATAAATCTTATTTGTCTATGTGTGTACATCTTTTGGTACACGTGGGATGCAGAAGAGCACCTTGAGGTTTGTTGAGAAATTTATGAAGCTTCTTTGATTACATGGTCATTCTCATTGTTGATGTAAAAAGACTAAACACACACAAGAAAAATACATAATTCATGAAGTTTTCATAGTCTACAATGATTTATGTAGTTTTTCTTCTTTTGGATTAGGTTATGTAGATTTTTTATTGTCAACATTTGGGGTCAAACTCTATGATCTATCATTACGATAAATATCAAGAGAAGATAATGATGGATCATAGAATTTAATCAAATACATTGACAATAAAAAAATCACATGATTTAATTAAAAAAACAAAAAATACTAAAACCTAATGTATTTATTTAAAAATGTTTTTATTTTATTTTATTTTAATAATAACTAATGTTGTAAGTTCATCCTCAAATAAAAGATCCTAAATGCTCAATTCAAGATCTTTCAACTTGTACCTCAAAAAGATGAGACAAAATATTTGAACTAAAAGTGAAAGACTATATACACTAAGATCATGCATAGCAGAAGTGATTAATTAATTGGTTTAATACTTAAGAGTCAACATGCACACAATTAAGACAAACATAAGTACCAATACCTAGGTTGAACAAAAAAGATGGTTGTCATTCATGAAATGATCAGGAACAACGTGATTGACTCACTGATCAGGAAGTCATAAATTTAACTATCCTTATAGAACATTCTTGGACTATATTACTATTCAATTTGTTTCACATAGGTAAGAACATTTATAAATTTAAACTGACTCACTTATCCTCTATTTAGATAGAAGAATATAATCATGCTTGACATACAAACCCACTCATTTTCCTTCCAAAATGAAGAAAATGAAGAGGATGGGTTCATGAAAAATAAATAAAGTCCAATTTGTGGTGCACCAATTAACAAGAATACTAAATCCAAAGACACATAATAATGATAATGATGATAAATAGTAACCAATCATAGTTATGGTGAGCTTGAGCAATATTTGAGTCAGAGTTTCATGTATCCAAATCCAAATAAGGCATGGTTGATAAACGACCTGCTCATTAAATTTCCATTATCAGCACGAGATCCTACACTACAGTCAGACCTTAACTACTTAAATATGTAAAACAAAATGGAAACATGGATATCAGACACATGTTTTCCTTTCATGAATTGGTTGTTTCCTGTAAACTATGTTTACTGGGTTCCTGTAAAATGGTAGTTTTCTTTTTTTTTCTTTATTAACTAATATACTAGTTTATATTAGTTAATTTTATTTTTTATTTTTACTCCTGTTCTTTTTCATTTTTCTTTTCCTTGGTTTTCTCATTTTTTTGCCTATTTGGATTTTTTTATTTTCCTCTCTTTTGTTTTGTTTTCCACTGTCTTTTAGTTCTTTTTTTACTTGTCTATTTTGTTATTTATTTTTATGGTGGCCTCTCTTTTGGTCTCCGTAGTTATTTTTTCTCCTTGTTTTAAATTTCTTTTTCTTCATTAGGTCTTTTTTTTCTTTCCTAATTTTTTATTACTTTTTATTCTTTTCCTTTCTTTCTTCCTTTTTATTTTTTATTTTTTATTTTTCATTATCTTTCCATGTTTCCTTTTTTTTTTCTTTTTATATTTATTTCTCCTTTTTATTTTATTAGCTTATTTCCTTTTTTTTTCTTTTTTTTTCTTTTTAGTTTTATTTTCCTTTTGCTCTTATTTATTCTTTGGTGGTATTTTTCTTCTTTTATTTTCTTTTGCTTATTCCTTTGTGGCTCTTCTATTTTTTATTTCTTGATTTTTGTAGTATTCTTTGTGGTCCTTGGAGGTCACACTCTTTCCTTCCCTCTCCTCCTCTTATTTAGATTGAAAATCTACAACTGATCACTCACTTTCATCTCCTTGTTCTCTCTTGCATCTTGATGATGGATCACGTAGTGTAATCCAAAATGTTGATTAAAAAATTTGGACACAATCAATTTCCAGAAGTATTTGCATTATATTTGAGTTATGACTGGTTACTAATGTGAACAATAAAGCCCATTTTTAGGATGATGATAATGATGATGATAAGAGAAAGTGGAGCAATGAGTATGTGCTAATAATACTTTCCCTTGGATATCCTCACTTACTCTTCCTTTACCTCACAATCTCCCTCTATCAAACCCATCATTTATCATGGAGATTCCAACAATAACAGAGTATTTCATTACTGATGATAATAGATTCATGTAGGATATTCTAATAACAAGAACATAGTATTCAATGGCTTCACCTCCTCTTATGTTTACCAAATTCAAAGAGGAGAATATTGAGATACTTTCCTGGAGGTTAGCCAAGCCCTTAGAATAGTAGGGGGCTTGGATGATTTCTAGGAAGAAACATGAACATAATTTTAATGATATTTAGGGGCGTGAGCTTCTAAGGGGTGTGTCAAGGGGAGGGTAGTATGAGTGTCTATATCAGTGTGTACATGCATGCGTATGTGTACATACATGCATGTGCATATGCACATGCACATATGACACTATTTAATTTTTTTTTGAATAAACTTATACATACATATGTTTGGCATGAGTTGGTCTAGTGGTGGAGAGCTTGTACTATTGAAAGAGAGTTTTTGGGTTTGAGTCCCATTGGGGGGTACGGTATGTATGCCTCGTTTGTACTGTGTCTCCTGAAAGGAATGCAAGATAGTTCCATATTGTTGTCATCATATGTAGACCAATAAATATAAGGTTGGTATTGTGGACTATAAAAGGACCGTTTCTTTTTTTAAAAATAAATAAATAAATAAATTGTTGTAGTGGTTTATAATAGAATATTAAGTGTTTTAATCAAAGTTTTAAGTATCCAGAGGCTTTTAAAATTAAAAAAAAATTGATATTCAAAGAGTTGAACTTTGTTGAGGAGTATTTATTTCATAAGAATTAATGGTACATTTAGAATTTGTTGCATTTAAGTTCTATTTATGGTAGTGATTGTGAGGGAAAAGTGGTCTTGCCTACAACACCAACACTAAATAGATCATTATGTCAAAGGGGTTAGTAGCATGAAACCATAGTCAAAACAAGAACAAAAACCCTTTTGAAGCTAACTTATTGCTTCTTATTTAGGGTGAGTATAATCTATGAATTTTCTCTCAGATCATAAGCATGTAGATTAGTGACTCGACTGTCCTAAAATGGAAGATTCAAGTGATCATGATGAAATGATTGCATTCTTTGCTCCAAGATCTTGATTAACCATAGAAATACTAAGCTAAGCATTGCGATTCTAAGCTAGAGATGAAGCTAAATGTAAGATTAAACTAGAAATAATATAATTTCAAAGTAAACTAAGATTAGAAATCAAGCTAAGAACAATATTGCATATTAAAACCTAGAATGATTTTAGCATTATAACTCTACTATGCAAATTGTGAATATATGAAATGAGCTTAGGAAAGGCTTGTTTTATAGGAATCCAATGAGAATGAATATTTAAAATTTGAATGTTGAGAGAGGTTGAGATTATTTCTCCCTCAATCCACGTGAGCTTAATCCACGTGAGAAGTCATTGATTGGTCACATTTGTGTTTGTTTACGAGTGGATGAGACAAAAATAGAATTTTACCATTTAATTCATTTTAATTTTTATTTTGGTGCGCACACATGTGTTGAATGGGTTCACTTATTTAAAAAGTGTTAGGACTTTTAATTAAATGAATTGATTTATCACTTTAATAGCCTTGATCCTAGGATTAAATTGATGATTGATTTAATTATGTAAGTTATTTGATTGAATTACTCACACAATTAGGTCTAATATTTTTATACCTTTTATATAGAATCTTTACGATAATTAATTAAGATTGGAGGTCCATAGTTTATTAGACTAATTTTAGGTGATTACAATTTCCCCTCTTTGAATCGATGTGCAAGAAGCACATGAATTCAAAGAACACTTGATGTTGAGACAACAAATAGTTTGATGTGAAGCATTGAAACCATTCCTAATTAGAAATCAATTCCAAAATTGATTGAACGAAGATCGATTGAGGATCTAAAGATACGGGTTCTGAACTTGATTGGATGAAAATCGATAGAGGAAGATCAAAATGTTCAACTTGATGTGAAGAAATGAAACTAAACACCTATTTGATGATGTTTAAAACTAACCAATTTGATGTGAAGCGATGAAATTGATCAATGTCAAAAAAAACTCTTAAACCATATGGTTTTTTTGAATGAATAATCATCTTGATGAAGTGCGATGAAACTGATTACCATTAAGAGACTGATTAGGATAATTAATTTGATATAGGTCTTGATGAAGCCAATTACTTGATTACAAAGACAATACCAAATTGATGTGGTTCGATGAGACTGATACTCCCCTAGAGATTCAATCAAGTTGGAATAGATTAGATGCTTGTTTGAGTAATTTGATGTGAAGCGATGAAATCACTTGTGCAAAAAGATTTGAAGAACCTCAAATTGATATGGAATCTGATGAAGTTGAGATGCCCCTAGCAATGAGGCCTTGCATGATTTGATGGTTAAGTTTGATTTCCAACTTGATGATTTATTTATCCTACACCCTTGGGAGCGAAATCAAAATTTGGTGAAGTACCCCATTCATTTTGGCCTATTTGATTGATGAAAAGTCCTAAATTTTGATTAGAAATGATGAAAAATTTATTTGATTTGAGTTTGAATAGGTTGTAGATGATTGCGAACAAGTTTTGAGCTTAATTGAGATCATTTTGACCAAGTTTGACCAATGTTTGGCCATATTTGACTCAATTTGACCATGGTTTGACCATGTCAATTTGACTAGGTGAGATTTAATTTGAATTGATTCACGACTAATTTTGCAATGAGAAGTTTGATTGCACTAGCAGTCAACTAAATTTGACCAAAACTTTGACTGGGGTGTTTGACTTAAATTTGATATCATATTTCAATTTTGGTCCCAAAAATGGATTCAAGATGCTCAAATTAGAGAATGGGGGTAATTTCAAGGCAATCTGATGACTTTGAAAATTAGGGGAAAATGGCTATGAAAGAGCCTTGAGGGGTCATTTTATTTTATTTTCACATTTGAGTTCTTGAGAAATTGAGTCCCTCTCAAAGAGGAAATGCCTATTCTAGTCCAGAACCACTGATTCCAGCTCCAGAGATGCCACAACTGATATAGGAATTACGGTCCACTAGTAAGTGATCAAATCCAAACCTGATTTTGCAAATTTTTATGTTTTTAGCTCATAGTCACGTTTTATCATACAATAGCCAAGTTCATTTTCTCAGTAGGTGTAAATCCTCGTACGATACTATCATGTTAGATAGTTTATCATTTCATTCTCTAAGTTTTATCATTTCATATATTTCCTTATGTCACATGAGTGTTCTTGTTTTGACCACTTTGTCATATGATTTAGTGTACATTATCATTTCAGAGTGTTTTATTGTACTGTTCAGTGAAGATTATTGTACGATATATTTTTTTTTGTCTTTAATCGTATGGAAAATAGTGGTTTCATTTTGTCCTTTTTTTTCCTTGATTTATTGTTGTACTTTGTATTTTGACTTTTTTGCCTGATTTCTAATGTCCAATGATGCTTTATTATCTTAGATTATTGTGTATATTACTTGATTTGATTGAGTACTAATGCTCTTTTATGTTGTTTTATGATACAAGTGCATTTGAGTGATCCCCAGTTCTCATGCACCTATCCACAGACTATGTGGTTGGTCTAGAACTTGTCTAACCAAGAGAGGGTTGTATTAGATCAGTGTGGGCTTTGGAAGCTCACTAAGATTATAGATATCTGCATTAATTATAGATTTCTCACTACTTTGGTGGAGAGATTCCACTTAGATCATAATACCTTCCACTTACCTACCGACAAGATCACAATGACATCGAAGGACATCTACAACATCCTTCACATTCCTTTTACAATTTATTTGGTGTACTACAATTAGGATCCCGCTTAGGGAATTGCAACATTACAACATGGCTTTAGAGATTATATTATTATGGATAGGCATCTTACCCTCTTTCATGAGTCATTTTCGGTATTATAGGTTGTGTTTTGATGCCAGATCAGAACCAGTGGGTTTCCTTATGCGATTGGAGTAGGATTATACTAGAGATGTTGGCTACTCCAAATATTTTCTTGGGGAGCCTTCCTATTAGCCCATATGTATCATGAGTTTCACAATATAGATTACCGAAAGGGTAAGAGTATAGATGCAGGTGTCTTG
Organism: Chamaecyparis obtusa; assembly: GCA_027943335.1. Lineage (NCBI taxonomy): Eukaryota > Viridiplantae > Streptophyta > Pinopsida > Cupressales > Cupressaceae > Chamaecyparis > Chamaecyparis obtusa. Next base: position 127,166 of record BSBK01004873.1, read on the forward strand.
ATTTTATAGATTTAGGCATGTGAGCATCTTCCCTTTGCTTGTCCTATTATAGATGGAGTTGTTGGATATTGCTAATGCATTGGGGAGATTGTTGGATATGCATTTAATATGTTTAATCACTACATTGAAGGATGTTGTAATTACTACTATTGTCATTTATGTTTTGTCACTGATGTCAACATATGTTTCTATGAAGAAGATAGACAGGTTATTACAGTGTACACACATTGTACAAATGATTCAGAATGTGCGAACACAGTTGTGTATATAGGGAGGTGTTGTGATCGTATATCTAAGATCACATGATGTAATATTTCATATTGGCTAAGTTAAAAAAAGATTTAGTGAAGACTGGTCACTGGACTATGACAGTGGAAGGTGATAGAGTTAGTCTCTGAGTTTTGAGTATATCTTACAAGCGATGGGGATTCAGTGTATGTGAGATTAAGGGATGACAGATAGAATACAAAGGAATTTTAGTTGATCTTAGCAAGTCATGGGATGCATGATGATGTCAGATGTGGCATATGTTCTAGAGGAGAACTGTCAAGGGCTAACTTCAGAAGTGTAGCGTGTATTATGGATTGCGAGCATGGATTACAGATATTGGATCATAATTATTGAATTGTAATTATTGTATACTTGTTTTAGATACCATGTGTATCTTATCAAAGGGTTAGATGATTATTTGTATATTAGGAAAGCCTAATTGATCAACCTAATCATTTATTTTGTAATAGGTTATATATGTAAGATCTTTTCTTTTGAAAAGATGTGGCAGTATGTATGTGATGTAAAAGAGGATTGTGGAAGCTGCGAGCTTGTGTCAGATGGTGTAATACCCCAAAAATAGGCTATAGATTCATTAATCTCTTACATCAACAAATCAAACGAAATCAACACAAAAGTCCTAACCTAAGGCACATCTGCACATCAGTTTATCAAAAATTGATTATCTTAATTCTACATTGGGGAATATTCCTTGAATATTCCTAATTTATCATAATTATCTTTAATTGAATATTATTTGGTGATAAATGTCATTATTTATCTTAAAGTTGATTAATTGAATATGATGAATATTTAATTAATTAATTTAATTCTGCCACTTAATTATTTAATTAGATTTAATTGCATTTATTCCTAATCAATATTGTTTTTATTTTGACAATAAATCAAAATTCCTACAAACAATCACTTGAATATTTATTTAATTGATTTAAAATCAAAGTTGTCAAATTTAATGATTTAATTGGAATGAAGTTTGATTTAATAATTGATTAACCCATAAATCAATTGTTTTAATTCAAAATCAGTTAAGTGGAAAATAAATCACTTTATTTATTAAATTAATTCATATTAAATCATGCACAATCAAAAAAGCAGTTAACTTTAAATCAATTTTCAATTTCAATTTGTTAACTTTTTAAAATCAACATCTGATGATGGGTTGAGAAAGAGAACTAAACACTATTTTGAGATAAGAACTTCTTTTGCATGATTTTATGAGTTATTTATTCTTAATTTCTTGTTAACTCAAAAATCAACCTGAGTTTATCAAGAGTGATTTATGGTTTTTCTTATGCATCCTCAAACCCTAGATTTCTATAAAAGCAAGGCTCAGCTTTTCACAAAGATATCTCTCGAATTTGCACAATTACTCTGGCGAAATTACATACGAAGAATCAAGCTTTTGCGACAGGTAACTTTGTGAGATCAATTCATAATTTTTCATAGTTTTTCATATCAATCCATACCATTGTTAGATTAAATCTGCATATCATTTCATTCAATTCTAGATTAGATTCATACATTTTTTCATCCTAATTGCATAGAAAATACAAAAATATAGATTAATCTGCATTCATTCTACATTCATATTTTAGCATTAAATCCTTTGTTTAGGTGTTGCATTGTCACTGATCTCAGTCTAATTTGAGAATACATACTCGCACCTACTAGAAGGCAGTAAATCGCTTAGTTAGCTTAGTTTCAATTATTTGCAGATTTTGATTTTGCTAACCTCTAATGTTTTACTGAAGTGTTGTGTCCGCAGCTAGGTACAATTTTCACACACACATTTCTAGCATCCACCGTGGGGCCCTAAAATAGGTTTCCATTCTATTATATCAAATTTCTATCATTTTTCTTGAACCCACGACCACAAGATTAATTTTTATGAGTTTTGTCATAAATTTCCGAGTTGTTTTTCTAGAAATCTGACTGGTGTTTTTATTGGTACATGCACATATGACATGATAGAGATCCAAAATTTATATTTCTGGAAAGGTATTTGAGTTAGCTTTCATTTTCCATTGGTTTAGATTAATTTAGTCTTGATTTACAAAAGTTATGATAATTTTAGTACAGACTGCTCAGAACCTGATTTTATGAAATCCGACTGATGTTTTTATTGGTACATGCACATATGACATGATACAGATCCAAAATTTATATTTTCAAAAACGTATTTGAGTTAGCTTTCATTTTCCATTAGTTTGAATTAATTTTGTCTTGATTTGCAAAAGTTATAATCATTTTAGTAAAGATTGGTTAGAACCTGATTTTATGAAATCCAACTGATGTTTTTATTGGTACATGCACATATGACATGATACAGATCCAAAATTTATATTTTTGGAAAGGTATTTGAGTTAGCTTTCATTTTCCATTAGTTTGAATTAATTTTGTCTTGAGTTGCAAAATTTATGATCAATTTAGTGCAGACTAGTTAGAATCTGAATTTTATGACAGTAGGTTTTTTGATAAGTAAATGACATTATCTTTGACTAACCTGATTTTCTACCACGTGGGGTTGACAAGTTGTGTTTTTTTTTTTTTTTTTTTTTTTTTTTATAATAGTGGGTTGCATGTAGAAGAATAGGTAAGTTTTTCATAACAATGGTTTGCAGGTGCAGGTGCACGTACATCTCGTGCGTACAAAAGATAGAAGAAAAATGCTCAAAAATTGCTAAAACAGGTAAAATCTACTAAGCATGTTGTGAGGAACTCAGGTATTTTGGTCAATCTGATAAAACTTCAATTTTGGATATAAAATGAACTCTCATGTGTCAAGCTTGTGTGCCTTTCTAGCTTTCATAATTCACACTTCAGTTTTGGGCTATAAAACGAACATAGATTTACTTTTTGTATATCTGTTACACATAGTAAATAGGCCCTATGAAAACTATTTGTGGATGATCTAGAGAGAGGGGGCTTCATTCGCTTGTTCATGCATGTGAACTCTTCTTGATGACAGATCCCCTTATAGGTAGGGAGGATATTGTTATTGTCTCACGTTCTACTTGGTTTGGTCCTCAGCTTTTGATCGATACGGTCTCTCTCCGGAGAGATCGATAGACATAGTTGTTGACATCACAAATCTTGGTGAGATAATTTCAGTCTTAGCATGTCAGATTAATTTGTTTTTTGTGTTTGGGTAAAAGTGAAAAGGCTAGAGGATTATGCTCTACTCCCTTTTTGGCTAGTATCAGAAACTCAAATCCTTGGATCTGGACCAAGTCTCCATATGGTATCTTTTGTGAGTCACCTTTAGAGAGGGTTAACTATAGTGGACATTCCCTTTATTGGGTCAACCACGTGGACAGAACCTCAAGTGGTAATGGCCATTTTCACCGTGGTAGCAACAACTGCTATATAAATGTCTTTGTGGAAGAAATCTCCACAAGTGTGGTCTCTTGTTGGGCTATCAGATCTCCCTAGTAGCTCCTAATTGATTAAATTCTAAGACTGTGTCAAAACCCCGATGCACCTGGATTAGAGTTTTCCCTCTTGAGACCACAAAAGTTGCAAAATCAGACCATTACTAAAAACCCTAGTGAGGCCAAATTTTTCATTTTTTAGGACTATGTGCATTATTGAAAAACTTTGGAGAACATACACAAGTAGCATCTCTAGGAATTAGCAAAATAAGTCACTTGATTGTTCATGCGCAGGTTTTCTTTGTCCCCTGTTCATTATTTTCAAATGTGCTTGAAATCACTTTCCAACTATTATGCGTGCTTTTTTATCTACTTGGTTATTGAAAATGAACAATCCCAAAATGAACTTCAAATCTCGACAGAAAAATTTACAAACAAACTGATTTTGAAAACTGAGAAATTGCAAATCTGATGCAAAATTCCTTTCTGGAGTCAAAAGTCATCACACAGGATCAGAAAGTCATATGAGTTTTGCCCCTTTTTTGTATCAAAACCCTTCGATTGTCGTATGAGAGCTTGTATATTGTCGTATGAGTTTTGTTAGAAATCACAAGCAAGAATCAAAAACCTACTATCAACTATCATATGAGCATTGCAATTGTCGTACGAGTCTTGGCAATTGTCGTGTCAGAGCCTACCTAGACTCATACGAGCCTAGAGAAAGTCGTATGAGAATTTTGGAAAATTGCCAGAAACTTGCCAAAATTGTTAGGAATCCAATTTTTACAGCCTACTTCCAGATTCTTTCAAAATATTCACTATTTCAGGAATAGAGCAGAAACTAGAAAGAATCCAATCTATTTGCGTAAAAGTGGTCTCTTGAGTCTAATCTAGCCTTCTGATCTATTGATTTGATTCTTTTCCATCTTGTGTCAAAACCTTGTCAAAATTATCTTCAACTCAATCTTCAAACAAAAATGGCTAAGTGTTGTGAGCTCGTGTCCACCATATTTTAGGCATCTACCCATACTACTAGGGCACAATATCCTTCATTTATGTCCAATCTATCTTCAATCAATCCAATCTTGATAAGGTTGCATCATTCGATCTTCTTGAATCAAATCATTCCTCAGTTGTCTTCATCTTGCTCTTTTGCTTCACTCAAGGTTAATGGTTGAAACTAGAGCTTCATCACAGTGAAAACAAGGAGAAAAACCCAAATTATCTTCAGCCACATCTTCTATGATTGTTGAGACATTTCATCAATCTTTTGACATGACTAAATTTGTAGAAGACGCTCTTGGAAATATTTACTTGATAGGTGGCTACATCACTCCTCCTACATCAATCCATGCAGGTCATCAAGTAACTCCCCCTGCATCAATCTACGTGGGTCATCAAGCAACTCATCATCGATCAATACCTGGTAGTTCTCTTAACAACACTATGTCTCAAGGAGGAGGCACAAGCCAAGGGTCCCAAGGACATCAATCCCAACATGGTGCAGATCAAGAACCCACACCTTCTGAAATTGCTTGATATCAAAATGATGATAACTTAAAGAAAATGATGAGGCATTTCTTAAAAGAAGAAAAGCATACATACTTCCTAGAGTTGGCTCGCCAATGGGCTAAACTTCCTCCAAACTTTAATGTTGAAGATATCATCACACATGAGGAAGAAACTCCTGTCATAGCTATGCAAGTCAATCTCAACAAACTCAAAAAAGAGAAAGAACCTAAAGAGTTCTCCATGGAAGCTCTATGCCCTTTTCCATTTGATAAAGACTTGTACATGTCTCCATTCCTAAAGAGAGTGGAGATGCCTAAATATGATAAGTATGATGGAAACTCTGATCCTCAAGATCATGTCAGAGAATTTTGTACTTAGTATATGGAGTTCATGCATGAACCAACCTACCTAACGCATCTTTTCCCTTGATCTCTGGGAGGGTCAGCTATTCATTGGTTCTAAAAAATGCCTCCTACAATCAAGACTTTTGAGGAGTTAATCAAATTGTTCTATCAACAATACTCCTACAACATCCAACATCCGGTCACTATGATCGACATTTGCAATCTAAAACAAAAATCAGGAGAACTATTCCTGACTTTTCTCAAATGATGGAGGAAAAAGTTTTCTCTATATGCTAGACCTATTCTAGAAATTGAGAAGCTGGAAATTTTCATCAACAACCTTGTTCCAGAGATCAACTACCATTTGCAAATGCAAAATCATACATCCTTTGATAAAATGGTAGAAAATGCGATCAAAATTAAGAAAGTACTTGTACAAAAAGGAGACATATCACTTCAAAAGGACAAGTATGAATTTGGATCTAATTCTAAAGACAAAGGAAAAAATTGGAACAAGAATAAAGGCGTCATCATAAATGGCATTGTTGATAATATTTGTACCCCATCTAAGGTAGCTGCTTTCAATCTCACTGTTGGCACCTAGGTTATCAAAGCCTCAGAGGCAAAAGCAATGGAGTCAAACAAGAAGTCTTCTAACTATAAACCTTGGGCTACAGATCCTAAATGCAAGTTTACTCCTCTTGGAGAGTCCTTGGAATCCGCCATTAAAACTCTGTTGGCCAATAAAATCATCACCTTGCCTGAGATAAAGGTATTTGATCCTGAATCTAAACCAAAATAGTGGAGAGAGAATGATTAATGTGACTTCCATCACAATAAGGGTCATAAAACCAATAACTGCATACGCTTGAAACACATCATCCAAGACAAAATTGATAATGGAGAAATCATAATTGACAATCATAAAAGCAATAATGATCATACAACATTCACAGAACCATTTCCGAAGCATGGTCAAGGAGATTCATCTTCTCAACCTAATGTGGGTGCTAAGGTCAATTATGCTTACTATGGAAACAATGCTATCATAAATATGATTGAACCATGCCTATCTGAGCATTGCAATGTCATCACAATTGTAAGAAAGGATAGGGATAATCAATCAGTGAATGCAGTTACTCGATCACAAGCTCAGGCGCATCTACAAGGACAAAATTCAAATTCATCAAATGTCCCTAAGGTGACTTTTAATCTTTCATCTACTTCTAAATAGAAGGCTACCTCTAAATCATCAAATCCTAAAGACATGAGGCCAACATCATACAGTATTGTCCAACAACTCCAGCATACAAATGCGAAAATCTCCATGTTTACGTTACTTTGGATATCTCCCGCTCATAGAGCCATTCTAGACAAAGCTCTACTCTGATCCAATGTTCCTGATAACCTTGATTTAGATAGATTCCATACTATGGTTGGTCATCTGACATCTCCCTAGTATATCTCCTTTTCAGAGGAAGATGATAACTCCTTGAGTCATCAGCATAACTAGCCCTTACACATTGAAGTCTTAATCCAAAACCATCATGTCAAATGCATGTTGATAGATGGAGGTGATGGTCTCAACATTTGTTCTTACATCTTGATTATGCAATTGGGATTATCAAAAGCTACTATGGATCCTAAAAAGAAGATAACTATCAAGGCATATGATGAACAAGAAAGATCTTCCAAAGGAACAATTGTACTACCAATCAGAATAGGTCTACTTATCAGAGATATCACATGTCAAGTTCTTTATCTACCTTTGGCTTACAACATCCTTCTAGGGAGACCATAGATACATGAAATGAGAGCTATTCCTTCCACATACCATCAATGTGTGAAATTTCCTTATGAAGGAGTAGAGGTGACGATTCTGGCTGATCTATCTACCACTTGCAATGCATTGAAAAAAAGTGATGATAAACTTGTTCCTAATAATAGAGAATCCTCCACTAAGTAGCTAGACATTGCATCAACTTCCAAGATAGAAGAACTTGCTAAAGAAGTCAAAATCAAAGACAATGGCATGGGAGAATACACAATGGAACCTATTTTATCTCTCACATCTCTCCCTTTGTCCCCTAATTCTTATGGACAACCTTCTGACAAAGTGAAACCCATAGCTAAAGAATCCCAGGTCATATTCAATGGAAGCATTGTCATGGAACAAGTATCTAAACAAGAGTTTGAGGAGGAAGAATTTGTGCTTGCATGGCTATACAAGGATGAGTCTCAATCCCAATCAATCCAGAAATCTGACTCCACTTCAAGAAAAATTCTTCAGAAGTCATATGGACCAGGAGACAAATTGATCACAAAAATGGGATATACTATAAAAGGACCTCTAGGACTACAAGGTAAGGGTCTTATATCACCTCTTGATCATCATGGCCAAACAAACAAGAATACAACAGGTTTAGGATATCAAAAGAAGCCTTTCTATCGTAGCAAAAACTCTCCACATGTCTTAGAATAGATTGAACTGTCAACAACAATTCAACCAAAGGAAGAAACACCATAATCTGACAGTGATGATTTGGACAACACTGATGAGCTCATTCCTTATGAGCATTTTCTCAAAGAAATACTAGACCTCCTCAAAGATGAAGAGAAAACTAACGAGAACATTAATGTAGTAGATACACAAGAACCTACCATGGAACACAAGATAGTCGCACCACAAGAGCCAGTTGATCTTGAGGAAAACTAAACAGACAAGGAGGAAGGTGGCAGCTATTCTAAGATAGATTCCCATGAGTATGAATTCAAATTATAATCTAAGGGTAACCCTTCTTAGGGTATCCATCCTGACTTTACACACATTCTCAGATTTCCTAGAGGCATAGATGAGGAATCAAATGACTATGAATGGGGAGTCATTCTAGAGGAAGGTGAGCTTATCACAAAAAAACATATTGATGTTGTTCACCAATATGCACCTAAACCCAATGTTATTCTAGAGAGAAATAATGAACTTAACAAGTCTAATCCACCGATGGATGAAGTGGACTCCCACAATGACATTGAGCCTATTCACGAATTGAACATTTTGAGTTGTAATATCACCTTCGAACTCGAGAGTCAAGTTAGGACCAATGATGACAAATCCATATCTATAAACACCATTTCCCAATCTTTCACCACTTTGACTATCCAACATCCTGAACTTCTTGACCGAACCTCTACAAATTTGAGCCAAGGTATCTATACTTTCCAAATGACTATGCCCTTGCTTGCTACCTCAATGTAGTTGAGCCTATGATGACTTCCATCAGTGAACCGAGCATTAGCATGATGAAGTCGAACATCAAGTATCTTAGTCAAAAGAATAAGAGTAAAAATAAAAAGAAAAGGAGTTATGAGGGTGAAAACCACTTTGTGGCAGTCTCAGAACTTACAAAAGTAAAAATTAAAAATGACGTATCTGAAGGTGAAAACCTCTCTAAGGCACCTAAGGATGAGATATTTGATGTCTTTCTAAGTCATTTACAAGACAGATCTCCAGTACTAATTGAGTCCATCGAATCTATCAACTTGGGAACAACAAAAGAACCACAGTTGATCCATGTAGCACAATCCTTATTAGAAGAAGAAAAACAAAAATTTACCACATTCCTAATAGAAAAGAAGATCAACTTTGCATGGAAATATTTAGATCTGCTAGGGTTGGATCTTGATCTTATAATGCACCATTTATCTATAGCTCCAAGGGTCAAACCTGTTAAGAAAAAATTGAGAAAGATGCATCCACCTGTTGCACTCTTAGTCAAAGCTGAATTAGAGAAACTACTAAAAGCCAGATTCATCCGTGTTATTGATTATGCTCAATGGATATCAAATATTGTACCTATATCAAAACTAGACAAATCTATAAGAGTATTCACATATTTTAGAGATGTAAACAAAGCATGCCCTAAGGATGATTTTCCACTACCTAACATTGATATGATAGTGGAAATGACTGTGGGCTTCGAGATGTATTCTTTAATGGATGGTTTTTCTGGATACAACCAAATAAAAATTGCTCCATAAGATCAAGAGAAAACTGCTTTCACATGTGTGTGGGGTACCTTCTATTGGAATGTCATGCCATTTGGGCTTAAGAATAATGGTTCTTGATGAAGGGTGCTCCCCTTAAAACCAAAAATACATAACAAAAACAAAGAAACAACAACAATATGCAAGAATAGAAAATGAGCTTCTTATTATCTCCACAAATGTGGAATTACAAACTTTTAAAATTACAATATGTAAAGCCACATGGGCATTCCCTTACAATATTTTGTAGGACAAAGCCTCAAACAAATACCCAGATCTACTACCCAGAACTATCCCGAACTGCCTAAGACAACACTATGGGCCTTCTTTATATAGGCAATTTCCACCACCCGAAAAGGTTCCAGAAATTTAGCCCTTAAGGCCGACTAAACATGGAATTATTTTATTTTTACAATTATTACAATAGGGTCGGCTCAAAGAAAATACAAAATATGTTTTTGATGAAGGGTGCTCCCCTTAATACCACAAACACATAACAGAAAAAGAGAAGCAACAACAATAATATGCAAGAACAGAAAAATTGGCTTCTTATTATCTCCACAAATGTGGAATTACAAACTTTCAGAATTACAATATGCAAAGCCACATGGGCATTCCCTTACAATATTCTATAGGAAAAAGCCTCGAACTATTACCCAGAACTATTCTGAACTGCCCAAGACACAGCCTTCCTTATATAGGCAATTATCCACCGCCTGGGAAGGTTCCAGAATTTTAGCCAATAAGGCCGACCAAACTTAGAATTATTTTATTTTACATTCTATTACATCATAGTCGGCTCAAGATAACCTTTGAAACCTGAACAGAAATTTTGAAGAAAATTATTTTTCGCCATTTCGGGTGGCCCAACTTCTGAAGACCATAAGTCATCACCAGTTGACCCGATCGGCTATTATAACCCCATTTCGGAAATGCCACGAAGCGCTCTACAGGCTTGACCCCCACAAGCGCCCATCACCCAAATTTTTGACCTCATCTGGGGCCTCTAAAGCCTTCAAAACTGAGTTCAAAGTTTTTGTACCCTGCTGCCAATACCGAAAATCTTCAATATCTTCCAATATACACTTGATCTGGCAATGCAACTTTACTGGCAGACTTACATGACCAAAATGAACCTCCAAGAAAGAAATCAGATCATTCTGAGCACATGCAAAAATTACCAAAAATAGAAACTTTCCATAAATAACAGCTCTGCGCTAAAATAGCCCTTATTGAATATAAAAACAAAAATATTTTTGGGTGATGCAAGATTGCTCTTACACCCAGGATGCTCCTGCATCAGACACCCAGGGTAATTTGAGAAGTGACCCTGTCACGACTCAGGTATGCAGAGGAAAACCAAGATGGTTAACCTCCTCCTTTGTTAGCCATGATGAATCTTCTAGAGGTCGTCCTTTCCATTTGACCAAATACTCTTCATATGTCCTATTCCTTGTGCTTCTACCAACATGACTGTCCAGTATGTCTTCGATCTCCTTAGTGTCTGAACTAGTTGCTGGAATACTCCACTATGCTGCTGCGATCTCATCTTCAACACCTCCTTCATGATACTCTGTCAGATCTGAAATGTTAAACACTGGTGAAATATTTAGCTCAGTAGGTAATTCTACCTCATATGCGTTTCTTGAATCATGTTTCTTCAGTATCCTACATGGTCCAAACTTTTTCATTTTCAGCTTGTTATATGTACCAACTGGAAACCGCTCCTTCCGCAAATGAACCATGACTTCATCACCAACCTGAAATTCTTTATACCTCCTTTTCTCATCTGCCTTAGCCTTATATTGTGTGTTCATCTTGGTAATATGCTTCCTCACCTCCTCATGGATGTTCTTCAAATATTCTGCAAAATCCTCAGCCTCAGCACTACTTATTTCTCCTTATCTATCTTTCTCAATTCAGATGCATTTCTCGGACTACTTCCATATACAATCTAGAATGGTGATTTACCAGTGCTCCTATTGACAGAATTATTGTATGCAAATTCTGCCTGTGGTAAAATCAAATCCCATCCTGTTGGCTTATCTCCAACCAAACAGCTCAGCAAATTTCCCAAACTCCTATTCACCACCTCTGTCTGTCCATCAGTCTGTGGATGATGTGATGAACTGAACTTCAAATCTGTCTTCAACTTCTTCCACAACATACGCCAGAAATATCCAACAAACTTAGTGTCCCGATCTGAAACTATGGTCTTTGGCAAACCATGAAGTCTCACTACTTCTCTGAAAAACAATTCTGCCACATGAACAGCATCATTAGTCTTCTTACAGGGAATGAAATGTGCCATCTTTGAAAATCTGTCAACCACCACAAAAATTGAATCATGTCCCCGCTGAGTCCTCGGTAAACCAAGAACAAAGTCCATGCTGATATCCTCCCAAGGCTTCTCTGGTATAGGTAATGGCTGATACAACCCTATATTCTGCTTCGCTCCTTTCGCCATCTGACATACTCTACAACTCTGTACAAACTTCTTCACATCTTGCTGCAACTGTGGCCAATAATAATTTTCACTAACCAAAGAAAGGGTTTTATCACGACCAAAATGTCCAGCCAATCCTCCGTTATGCTTCTCCTTGATGAGATTCTCCCTCATAGAACTTCGTGGAATGCACAACTGACTCCCTCTGAATAGCATATCGTCATGGATGATGAAATCCAACCATTTTGTCCTGTCTAGAGTAACAGGTTCTGCACAAGCTTTCCAAGCTTCACCAAAATCAGGATCCTCTGGATACAAATTCTTGAGTTCCTTGAACCCAACCACTTCAATCTGCATTTCTGTCAGCAATAGTTGCCTTCTGCTAAGAGCATCTACAACCCTATTAGACTTTCCACTCCTGTGTTTCAAAACAAATGTATAACTCTGTAAAAATTCAACCCATTTCAAATGCCTTTGATTCAATTTTCCTTGACTATTCAAATATTGCAAAGCTTGATGATCAGTATACAAAACAAACTCCTTAGGAAGCAGATAATGTCTCCACTTCTTTAATGCCTGAACTATAGCATAAAATTCCTGATCATAAACAGAATATTTCCTCTTGGCATCATTTAACTTCTCATTGAAATAAGCAACAGGTTTACCTTCTTGGCTCATAACAACTCCTATTGCAGTACCACTAGCATCACAATCTACTTGAAACACCTTATTAAAATCTGGAAGTGTTAAAACAGGTTGTTCTGTAACTTTTTGTTTCAACAACTGAAAACTCTTTTCTGCCCCATTAGTCCACTTAAACTCTTTTCTATCCCCTCTCATTGTTTCAGTCAAGGGTCCACAAATACTACTAAAATTTTTGATAAACTTTCTATAAAAGCTAGCTAGACCATGAAAATATCTTACCTTAGTAGCACTCTTTGGAGTAGGCCATTCAAGGATAGCCTGTACCTTCTCTGGGTCCATTTTTAGACCTTCTCCTGAAACTACAAATCCCAAATACACTAACTCTTTCTTCACAAAACTGCACTTCTTCAAATTAATCAACAATTTCTCATCTCTCAACTTCTCAAACACCATACGAATATGCATCATATGTTCCTCCAATGTCTTGCTAAAAATCAAAATATCATCTAGGTAAACAATGACAAACTTACCCAGAAATTCTTTCAGAACCTCGTTCATGAGCCGCATGAAAGTGCTCGGTGCATTGGTTAGCCCAAAAGGCATGACTAACCACTCATACAGTCCTTCCTTTGTTTTGAAGGCAGTCTTCCATTCATCTCCTTCTCTGATCCGAATCTGATGATATCCACTTTTCAGATCTATCTTTGAGAAATACACAGCTCCACTCAAACAGTCCATAATATCATCCATTCGTGGCAATGGAAACCTGTACTTGATTGTGATCTTGTTTATTGCCCTAGAATCTGTACACATCCTCCATTCTCCATTCTTCTTTGGTGCTAATACTGCTGGTACAGCACAGGGACTCAGACTCTCACGGATCAATTCTTTTTATAACAGTTCATGTACTTGTCTGTTCAACTCCTCACTTTCTGCAGGTGTCATTCTGTGTGCTGCCTTATTCGGCAAACTCGCTCCTGGGATCAAGTCCATCTGATGACTGATTTTCCTGACTGGTGGTAATCCATCAGGCACGTTATCGGATACAATATCCTAAAACTCATTCAACAAATTTGTAACTTCTACAGGAACATCTTCTACTTCCTCTTTACCAGCTTTTGGAATTAAAGCAAAACATACATGTTCATGCCTCATACCATCTAGGAAATTTCTTCCATCAACAAAAGTTATCCTTGCATTACCACATACCTTTTCTTCAGTCTCCTTCAATGGTTTTAGCTTATGTCGCACTCCATCCTTTGTCAGGGAATAGGTATTCGCACGACCATCATGTACAGCACATCTGTCAAACTGCCATGGTCTACCCAACAACATATGACATGCATCCATAGATATGATATCACACAATACCTCATCTTTGTATCCGCCAATCTTGAACTTCACCAGGCATTGTTCATTGACCATGACCTTGTGGTCATCCTGTACCCAGGCAATCCGATATGGATGTGGGTGTTTCTGTCTCTTGAGCTTCAACTTTGTCACCATCTCTTCTGACACCAAATTGTCAGTGCTTCCACTATCAATAATCACATCACAACATTTACCTTCACACTTGCACCTGGTGCGAAACAGGCTCCTCCTTTGCTCAGGTTCATTCTCACCACTCAATAAGACTCTTCTGTTAATCAACGTTTCTCCTCTTTCAGCATCTTCAGAATTTGATGATCTGGCATCTTCATCTACATGTGCAACTTTGGCCTGGCCTTCATTTCTCCTGTCTGTTCTGCCTTGGCGCTGAGGACATTCAAATGCCCTATGACCTTCTTCTCCACAGTGAAAATATGTTCCAGGGAAGCCACCTCTTCCAGATCCTTGTCCTCTTCCTCTTCCTCTCTGATCTCTATTATTTTGATCCTAGAAACGATTGGAATTATTTCCTCACTGATTTTGACTGCTACTGGCCTCATCCTTCTTTTTCGGATCTTCATTTCAGCCACCATATGACCATCCACTAGATCATCCACCGCGACCTCTTCCATTTTGTTTGCTCTCGAACTTATTGTTCAGCTTTTCCTCTACTTTTAGGGCAAATTGGTATGCCTCCTCAATACTGTTCATTCGAACCAGATTCAACTCCTCCTGAATTCTTGGCCTTAACCAAGTAAGGTATCGGGCAACTTTCTCCTTATCAGCTTCTGCATGGCCTGTTCTGATGAGGAATCGATAGAACTCCTCTGTATACTCCTGAACAGATCTTCCTGCTTGCTTCAAACTTTGCATTTTCTTCAGTAGGTCAAGCTCATAATCAACAGGAATGAACTGTCGCTTCAATTTATCCACCATCCGATCCCATCTTATAATTTTATCTTTCCCTCTTCTATTTCGCTCCAATTGAATTTCTTGCCACCAGATCTTCGCATGACCTTTCAGTCTGGCCTTCGCAAATTTGACCCTATCAGGATCCTCAACATCTTCATACTCAAAATATTCCTCACATTCATTGATCCAATCGATCAATTCCTTTGGGTTAAGATTTCCAGAAAATGTAGGAACCTCAATCTTAGGTCTTTTCCCAATCTTCGAAATCTACGAAAAAGTCTTTCTTCCTCCTAGTTCACAATTTCAACTTCTCCTGCTTGATATTCTTCTTCGGCTTCATCCTCGCTTTCGTCTCTGACATTAAGATTCATTCCTCTACGAATCTCTTCTTGCAATGCTCGCACTTGTCTCTGCAGCTCTCTAACCTCAGGTGTCACAGCACCAGCTCTTCCACCACGTTCTCTTCGTGGAGGCATTTTTGTGATGTGCACTGAAACCCTAGCCACGGTCCTGGTGCAAACTGCCTCACAGTCGGCGATCTGTTTACACACTCAAGAAAACCTGCTCTGATACCACTTGATGAAGGGTGCTCCCCTTAATACCACAAACACATAACAGAAAAAGAGAAACAACAACAATAATATGCAAGAACAGAAAAATTGGCTTCTTATTATCTCCACAAATGTGGAATTACAAACTTTCAGAATTACAATATGCAAAGCCACATGGGCATTCCCTTACAATATTCTATAGGACAAAGCCTCGAACTATTACCCAGAACTATTCTGAACTGCCCAAGACAATAATACAGCCTTCCTTATATAGGCAATTATCCACCGCCTGGGAAGGTTCCAGAAGTTTAGCCAATAAGGCCGACCAAACTTAGAATTATTTTATTTTACATTTTATTACATCATAGTCGGCTCAAGATAACCTTTGAAACCCGAACAAAAATTTTGAAGAAAATTATTTTCCGCCATTTCAGGTGGCCCAACTTCCGAAGACCATAAGTCATCACCAGTTGACCCGATCGGCTATTATAACCCCATTTCGGAAACGCCACGAAGCGCTCTACAGGCTTGACCCGCGCAAGCGCCCGTCACCCAAATTTTCGACCTCATCCGGGGCCTCTAAAGCCTTCAAAACTAAGTTCAAAGTTTCTGTACCCTGCTGCCAATACCGAAAATCTTCAATATCTTCCAATATACACTTGATCTGGCAATGAAACTTTACTGGTAGACTTACATGACCAAAATGAACCTCTAAGAAAGAAATCAGATCATTCTGAGCACATGCAAAAATTACCAAAAATAGTAACTTTCCATAAATAGCAGCTCTGCACTAAAATAGCCCTTATTGAATATAAAAACAAAAATATTTTTGGGTGATGCAAGATTGCTCTTACACCTAGGATGCTCCTGCATTAGTTTTTAGGTAACCCAACTTCTAGAGGCCATAACTTTTTAACCATAGCTCTATTTTTCTATTGTAACCACTTTTCAGAAACACCATGATGAGATCTACAATGCTTAACATGTGCTAGTGCCAGTTAGCTAGAGGTCAATCATGATCCGGAGCTTCTAAGGCCTTCAAAATTGACCTGAAAGATTTCGTACCCAAAAACCTCAATAACTTCACCAATACCAATGATGTGGCAATGAAACTCAACTGGAAGGCTGAAATGACTGAGATGAACCTCCAACTATGAAATCAGAATATTTTGAGATTATATGACCAACTTACTCAAAATAATAAGTTTCCATAAATAGCATCTCTGCACAAGATAGCCCTTATTGAAAAGGAAATATAAATATTTTTGGGTGATTCAAGATTGCTCTTACACCAAGGATGCTCCTGCATCAGTGCTACATATCAAAAAGCTATGACATCTAGCTTTCATGACATGATGCATCAAACTATGGAGGATTATGTTGACAATACTTTGGAAAAATCTATGATAAGATTTGAACATCTAAATGATTTGAGAAAAATACTAGATCGAATGGAGAAGTTTAATATCAGACTGAACCCTAAGAAGTGTGCTTTTGGTGTCACTTCTGGAAAGCTCTTAGGCTACATTGTTTCAAAGAAAGGAATTGAAGTAGATCTGGCAAAGGTTAAAGCTATCATAGAGATGCAACCTCCCAAGAATATCAGCCAAATGATAACATTACAAGGGAGAGTACAATCTATTAGACACTTCATATCTCAGCTAGCAAACATATCACAACCTTTCACAAAGACATTACATAAAGGTGTGAATTTTTCATGGAATGAGGAATGTGAAAATAACTTTAATCATATCAAGAAATATCTATCAAATCTTCCTATTTTGATGCCTCCTATTCAAGGGAGGCCATTGATTCTATATGTTTCCACCACAGATACATCACTAGGGGCATTACTAGCATAACATGATGAGAACAAGAAGGAAAGAGCTATATACTATATCAGTAGAACATTGGTAGCATATGAGAAGAACTATTCCATGATTGAGAAGGCTTGTCTAGCTGTGATCTTTGCATCATAGAAACTGAGACATTACATGTTAGCTCATACCACATATTTGGTAGCTAAGATTGATCCACTCAAGTAGCTACTAAGAAAAGCTGCCCTCACAGGTAGATTAGCTAAATGGGTGATGCTATTAAGTGAATTTGACATTGAATATGTTGAAAGAAAGGCTATCAAGGGCCAAGTTATTACTGATAACTAGCTGACACACCTTTGTTTGATGATACACCAATGCAAATGGAATTTCCAGATTCCTCTATCATGAATCTTCTTTCTAGAGCATGGAAGTTATTCTTTGATGGCTCCTATACATAGAATGGATCTAGAGTAGGCATATTGTTCATCACACCTCAAGGATACTCAATACCTAAAGCATTCAAAATAAATTTTCCTTGCACAAACAATATTTCTAAATATGAAGCCCTTCTTAATGGCATGAAGATAGCAATTGAATGGAGGGTAACAAAACTACACATTCATGGAGAATCACAACTTGTAATACACTAAGTCAATGATGTGTATCAAATGAAAGATGGAAATCTAATCCCATACAAGAGAATGGTAGATGATCTAAAGAAATGTTTCATATCTATCACCTTTGAGCAAATTCCTAGAACAGAGAGCAAAGCTAATGATGCTATGACAACACTATCTACTTTATTACAACAACCCAAACATGAGCTATGTTACGAGTTCCTGGTGGAAGCACTATCTTATCCTACATATGATTCCCTCGAAACCCACATGATCTGCATTTTTGTTGGTCATGATTCTTCCAGATACAAAAACCTTTTCTCCTATCTCCAAGACCAAATCATTCCTGATACCTTCAACCGCCATGAGAAATGATACCTTATCCGCAATGCATCCTAGTATGTCATCATTGGTAATGATCTATACAAATGAGGTCTAGATGGTACACTCCTTAGATATTTAGAATGGGAAGAGTCTCAATGTGCATTAGAGGAAGTCCATGATGGTATTTGCAGATCACATTCCAACAGTTTAACACTAGCTCAAAAACTTATTAGGGTTGGGTACTATTGGCCTGAAATGGAAAAAGATGCAATCAAGTTTGCTAACTGTCAAAAGTGCCAAGTACATGGTAACTTAATTCATGTACCAGGGAGAGATCTAATTCCCTTTACTACACAATAGCCTTTTCACCAATGGACATTTGATCTTATAGGAGCCATACATCCTCATTCTTCTAATGGGCATACCCATATCATTACAGCTACAAACTATTTTACAAAATGGGTAGAACTCTTTGACTCAAGCAACCAACAAAAAAATTTCAATTTTCATTCTAAACTACATCATATGTTGGTATGGAATTCCACATTCAATAGTCACAGATAATGGTGGCCAATTCAAGAATAAGGACTTAGATTCCTTGTGTTTAAAATTCAAGATTACACAACATTGGTCATCTATCTACTATCCTCAAGGGAATGGACAAGCAGAGGCATCCAACAAGAATCTGTTGAAAATTCTACACCATATAGCTAATAAAATATGAAGAGACTGGCATCTCATGATTAATCCAACTCTTTGGGCCTATAGAACAAGTATCAGAATGCCCATTGGGGCTATACCATTCACTTTAGTTTATGTGTCTAAAGTGGTACTTCCTATTGAGGTTGAAATCCCATCACTAAGAATCAGAATGCATGGTTTAGTAACTAATGATGACTACAGATTATCTAGGTTGTAAGAACTTGAACTACTAGATGAGCGCAGACAAGCAACGTATGATCATCTCTGAGTATATCAGAAGAGAATGTCTAGAGGTTACAATAAGAAAGTCAGACATAGAGAATTTTAGGTTGGTGATCTATTCTTGAGAGAGAATCCTAAAAATCAATCACATAGAGAATGCAAGGGGAAGTTTGAACCCAACTGGCTGGGTCCCTTTGTTATCACTGCTACTTTTGTCTCTAGTGCCTATCAAGTCTCAGTGACTGAAGGAGAACAACTCTGAGAACCAATCAACATTTTTCATATGAATAAATTCTATGCCTAAGGCATTCAGTATTCAAAATGTCCTGAAAAAATCTTTAAAATTAGAAAAAGTCCTGAAAAAATGAACATCTTGGTGAAAACCTAGCAATAGGTGCCTTGATGATTCACAAAAAAAAATCAAAAAGAGTAAAAATACAAAAAAATTGAAAAAATTAAAAATACAAAAAAAAAAAGAAAAAAGAAAAAGTGTCTTGGTGAAAACCTAGAAATAGGTGCCTTGGTAGAAAAAATAGAAACTCTACCAAGATGGTGAAAACCCAACAAACAAGTGCCACTTGTTCAAAACTCTCCATCTATCAGTGCAATCTTGGTCTTTCCCAGCTTTCAATCTTCTTTAGTCTATATATATCCTTTTTTCAATAAAGTCAGTTTGTACACCAATCAACAAAGCACTTGTATCCTATCAATGTTTCAAACTTGGGGGAAATCAAAGTCATATCCTACAGTCCTAAGTATCTCAGATGTGTCATATCTAGTCAGGGTCCTTTGAAGCTACATCTGAGTCTGTCAATCTGTCTCCTTTCTAGAAAGGATTTTGCATCTACAACAATACAAACAAACATCAAATAACAGCCTGAAAACAATCTATGCTTCACATGCTTTTATCTCCTTGTATGCTTACTGATTTGCATTGAGATTTTTGCATATTGTGTCCTTTCAAGCTCTTCGATGATGTGCTTTACGGGATTTAGAGAGTGATGATTGGGGGCATAATCTTTTCTTTATTTTTTTCTTTGAGTGAAAATCTAACAACTTTGGAAATTCTGGATTGAAATGGTGTCCATCTGTAAGAGCCTCCATCTCGTATTGGATGGCCATGTGTACCTTGACCATTGATACCCAAAAAATTCAAGGAAGTTTGATCTAACTTAATCTTTTTGAGTGATTTCTTACTCCTACTGTGCAACACAATCTTACCTAAGGATGTGAACAATAAAAGGTCACTACGGGTAATTCACATTGGATTTAGAATGATCTCTTAACTATTTGATGTGTTTGTTACGTAAGGCATATTTTGGTCATCATGACATTTATGTTCTGATGCTTATACAAATTGCTATATCCAAATGGACATGATATTCAGGTCATCCAGGAGTTGGTCCCTTGGTGCTTATATCTAATCCGACATTCTGAAAAACAAAATCAATATTCATATGTCCATGGTTGTCTAGCCAGTGGGCATTGTATTGACTTTTGAGCATACAAATCAATATTCATATGTCTATAGTTTCCTAAATAGTGGATGATGTATTGATTTATCCAGTTACCTAAAAATTCAGTGATGAAAATGACCGACATATGATCAGTGACTAAGTCCTAGGTCCTAGGTTTGCATTTCATTCTGCATGTCACTTTTCACTTTGCATGATTTCATTTATCTCATGATTGTCGAATCAACTTAATGCTTAAACGATTCTTCAAAATCTATGCTAAACATATCATAAGGACTGAGTATCACACAAAGGTCTTCTTAATAGATCACCAAGCAAGCACCCTTGGCTAATTTCGACGTTTTGAACCTATTTTTGGGATCAAAATCAAAATTTGAGATTATTTACTATGTCAAAATCGTGATTTAAAATTTCAGACCCAGGACGGCTGACTGCTTGCATTATCGACCTTCAATCATCACAGAAATCCAAAATTCAACTTAACTGATTATCTTACATCAAACTATCAAAATTTCAACCTGGTGAACCATGCTCAACTCATGGTCAAACATAGTCAAACTTGGTCTTCAGGACCTCCAAACAATGCAGAACGTGTTCTCCAACGTGTATAACCACTTCTCAAATCAATTAACATGCTTCTAAACCATCAAATGCTGAATTTTATTGTCAGATTTCAATTTTCATCCCAAAGGGGGCATGTTATTGCACATCAATCAAGTCTGTAAATCAAATGTTTCCTCAGTAATCAAGACAACAACCACGTCTAGTTGTTGATTCATCAAAAGACCTCGTCACTTGGGGCACATCACTTGGGGCATATCAGATTCATCGAGATCCATATCAATCTGGTATCCTAATCAATCTTGTAAACTATATCAGCTTTTCATAACCATTGGTTCATTAGTGTTATTTCCTTGGTTCTTTGTAATTGAAGGGTTCGGATGTGATACTATTTCGATTCCTTTGGACAATCAAGTCTAGAATCAGGTCACTCACTTCTTCGTAATCATAAGGTTCAGAATCAGGTGTTTTGATATTTTTCGTAATCACCAGTTCATTGTTTCTCTAGTTAACATCATCTTTGGTCAATCAGGACCTAACATCTTCAAATATTTTAAATCAGTTTCTGTCTCAGAATCGGTTAATCTCTCGAAATCTTTCATCATCATCAAAAATAGACTAATCTTTGAACCACTACACTTCACACAGTAATTCAAAGGGGCAAAATGTAATACCCCAAAAATGGGCTATAGGTTCATTAATCTCTTACATCGACAAATCGAATGAAATTGACACAAAAGTCCTAACCTAAGGCACATTTGCACATCAGTTTATCAAAAATTGATTATCTTAATTCTGCATTAGGGAATATCCCTTGAATATTCCTAATTTATCATAATTATCTTTAATTGAATATTATTTGGTGATAAATGTCATTATTTATCCTAAAGTTGATTAATTGAATATGATGAATATTTAATTAATTAATTTAATTCTGCCACTTAATTATTTAATTAGATTTAATTGCATTTATTCCTAATTAATATTGTTTTTATTTTGACAATAAATCAAAATTCCTACAAACAATCAATTGAATATTTATTTAATTGGTTTAAAATCAAAGTTGTCAAATTTAATGATTTAATTGGAATAAAGTTTGATTTAATAATTGATTAACCCATAAATCAATTATTTTAATTCAAAATCAGTTAAGTGGAAAATAAATCACTTTATTTGTTAAATTAATTCATATTAAATCATGCACAATCAGAAAAGCAGTTAACTTTAAATCAATTTTCAATTTCAATTTGTTAACTTTCTAAACTCAACATCTGATAATGATTTGAAAAATAGAACTAAACTCTATTTTGAGATAAAAACTGCTTTTGCATGATTTTATGAGTTATTTATTCTTAATTTCTTGTTAACTCAAAAATCAACTTGAGTTTATCAAGAGTGATTTATGGTTTTTCTTATGCATCCTCATGTTGGAAACTGCAATTGAAGCAATTGTTGTATTGTCATTGATGTCAAACCTTAACTGGTAAGACTGTTGCTATTTAAGAAAGTACTATATCTATTTGATTGTTGCTAAGGGGATAGGCAAGGTTGGTAACAATAGCACCTAAGGAAAGGTTGAGTTATCTTGATACTTCAATGAGTACTTGATTATGTGGCACATTAATAAGACAATGTATTGTTTATCTAAGTAAGAATGAAGACTAAACTGGTAGGCTTAACCGAGCAAAATTGAAGAAATCTAGTGTAAGTCGAGTGTTGTTAGTGTCGACCAAGCTAGTATATGCCAAGTAAATTCAGTGTTGACCGAACACCAGCTAATTGCTGAGGAAGACAATATTAGCCGAGGAAATAGTGTATGTGGTGACCAAGCTTTCTAGTGAAGACCGAGAGGTTGAACACAGTATTAACCGAGCATCAGTATTTTTCATTTGAGGAAGAATTTAGATTTCTAGCCGACATCATTGAATTCTTGGATTATGTAAAACATGTTGACTTTATTTATTGATTGTATGAAATCATTTAATGCACTTTAAAACATTTTATTGTAAATCTATTAAGAGATTTGAGATATTTCTAGAAGGATAGTCGAAGAACACAATGTAGGACGGATTCAATAAATCTGACCTAACCCTAAGATCTACGAAGGAGATTAAGTGGCAAAAGATGTATTGACCTAATAGAGGAAGTATTAAGGGAACCTAAGCTAGAGGTTGAAGAGAGAGGTGGATGCTAGAAGTATTGTTGATGTTATTGATTGTCTAAGCAGAGAAAGTTGAAGGAGAAGTGTTGTGATTGCTTGAAGAGAGTTCCAAGAAAATTAGTGATGGAGATGGCAAAGGTTCACAGTCAGTAAGCCAACATATGTGTATGGAATTGGATCTGATATTTACAAAGTGAGTTGTATGTTTTTTAGATCAATACTACTGCTACTTTCTAACCATTGTAATAGTCAAAATCCTTTTAACAGAGGTTGACCTAACAATCATAGGTATAAATCCTTTGAACAAGGTTGCATTCTAATGGAGTGTATGTAAGTCCTATAACAAGGCGCACTTTTAACAGAGTGGTTTAAATCTTTTAACTGGGTCACACCTGATAGTGTGTTTGTAACCTTTGACAAGGTTGGCTTTTCATCGAGCTCACTTTAAAAGAGTGAACATAATAGTAACATATTACAAAGTGATTTTTCCCTAATTGGGTTTCCACTATAAATCTTGGTGTTGATACTTGTGTGAATGTTTTGGTTTGAACATTTCTATATTTTACAAGTTAGATTCTATTAATAAGTGGACTACACTGTTATATGTTTCTATTATGCAATCAATAATGACTGAGTAGTTTTTGGTTATTAGATCTGATTTGTTGAAGAGTTTTAAAGTTTGTTTTTATACATCTAGACTTGAGAACAACTGATTCACCCCCCCCCCCTCTGTTGTTCTAAATCATATTAACAATTGGTATCAAAGCTATTGGTGCTTATAGAGAACAAGTTTGAAGGTACTTGAAGCAAATGATCAAGATGTATAAGAAGGTGGTACCAAAGCTGAATAAGGAAAACTTTCCTACATGGAAAAGCTTGATGAAGCTGCATCTGGCCGGTATTGGTGATTCTACAAAGTATTATATTGAGCATGACTATGTCACACCTGTTGCACCTCTGACTGCCGAGGAAATGAAAGCTAAACAAGAGCACAACCAAGCAATGTTGGAGATTGTGTCTCCCCTAAGTTATCTAGAATTTGAAGACATCAAATACTGTAGTAATGCTAAGAAAATGTGGGAAACCCTTGCAAACATTTATGGTGGTGACATAAATGTGTTGAGAGAAAAAGCTGAGAGCCTAAGAGGTAAATGTGATGAAATGAGAATGCAAGAAGGTGAGAATAATGCACAATATTATGGTAGAATAAAAGAAGTTGTAAATGCTATTAGAGGAGAAAATGGAACTATTGAGGATGAAACTGTAATAGGAAAAGTATTGAGAACTCTGCATCCTATCTATGCAATCAAAATTTATGCAATTCAGAAATCTAGATGTAACTCTACTAATACTCTTACTTTGGAAAGTTTGGTTGGTAAGCTCACTGCTTTTGAATTTTCTAACTATGATAACTTCACTTTTGGTAATATTGAATATTATTTTAAGCCACAAATGGTTCTGAGTAAGTCAAAGAAGGAAAAAGAAAGATGCATTAGTGAAAGTGAAAGTGAAAGTGAAAGTGACAGTGACACATCTGATGAAGAATTTGAGGATCTAGAAGCTCTTATGGCTAGAAGATTGAAAAGGGGAAAATGAAGGTACACAGGTAAACTCCCTATTATATGTTTTTCATGTAATAAAGTTCATCATATAGATGCTAGACATCCTAACAGGGATAATAAGGATGAAGAAAGGGACATCAAGAATAAAGACAAAAGAGAAGATAGAGGCTATCGAAGATACAAGGACTACAAAGGAAAAGGTAATAAATCCTGCTACATTGCCAAAGAAGAGACTGACACTGATAGTGATGATTTTGAAATTGAGGTTGTTTATGTTGCAATGAAAGATGAATCTGATGAGGATGAGAAAAATGCATTGATATCTTATGTGAACAAAAATGATAAATGGATTATTGATAGTGGTTGTTCACATCATATGACTGGAGATAAGAGTAATTTTGATACCTTAGATCATTATAAAGGTAGGAGTGTGAAATTTGGTAATGATGCAGCATGCCCTGTTAGAGGAAAAAGACTGATTAAGCTGACTGATAAGATCACTTGTGAAAATGCTTATTGGGTTGAGGGTCTTAACTATAATTTGTTGAGTGTTGCACAACTTAATAGCACTGGCTATCGAGTGGAATTTTATCACAGAAAGGCCAAAATATTTGATGCCGCTGGTGAACTGATTGGAAGTGGAGAACATACAAGAGGTAATTTATTCTATCTAGACCTATTTGAAGAAACATGTATGATTGCACAACTTGATGATATTTGGTTATGGCATAAGTGGCTATGTCATGTTAACTTTGATAATCTGGTAGAAATTAGCAAGAAAAAATAAGTGAGAGGTCTACCCAGATTAAAGAAACCTGAGAATGTAATGTGAAAAGAATGTCAGTTGGGTAAGATGACAAAGTCTAGTTTCAAGAGAAAAACCTTTACTTCTGAGAATATCTTAGATCTGGTTCATATTGACCATTGTGGACCAATGGGTGTATAAAGCTATTGTGGTGCTAGATATTTTATCTTGTTTGTTGATGATTATACCAAAATGATGCATGCAATGTTATTAAAAGAAAAATCTAATGCTTTTCAATTTTTTAAGTGGTATGTGGCTAAGGTTGAAAAAGAGATAGGTAAGAACCTGAAGTGTCTGAGATCTGATCGAGGTGGAGAATTTACATCAAATGAATTTAATCTATTTTGCAATGATAGAGTGATCAAAAGATAGATGTCTGCACCTAGAACTTCTCCACAGAATGGTATAGCAGAGAGAAGGAATAGATCTATCTTGGACTATGCAAGGACATTAATGATTGAAAATAATGTAGCATAGAAGTATTGGAAAGAAGTTTTAAGTACATATTTTAATACTCTTAACTGAGTACAGATAAAAGAAGGTACAAATCTGACACCTTATGAATTATGGCATGGGTATGCACCGAATGTAAAGTACTTTAGAATTTTTGGAAGTAAGTGCTACATATTAGAGGATAGTAGAAATGGAAAATTTGATGCTAAAAGCGATGAGGGTATATTCCTAGGCAATTCCACAAAAAGTAAAGCTTATAAGTGTTTGAACTCTAACACTAACAAAATTGTGGAAAGTGTGAATGTCAAAGTTGATGAGTATGTAGAGAAAAATGAAGTTGACAATAAAAGAGAACCAGAAGATTACATATATTTTATGTATATAGGAGAAGAAGAGGCAAGTGACAGACTTGCACCTGATGCTGAGTCTCAGGTAAGCAATGTCGAGCATCAAGATAACAATGCCAAGAGAGAAGAAGAATGTGTCGAGCGGCAGGAAGAGGTTGCCAAGCATTCAGAAGCTAAATCTAACAATCTTGTTGGTGAGCCTGATGAGCAAAATGAAAGGAGAGAAGAACCTGTTCTAGCACAATATGTAAGGAGACATCACAAGCCTGAACAAATTATTGGAGATAAAGATACTGGAATTTAGACCAGAAGCAAGGCAAGAGATCCAACATGTTTACTATGTGAATTTGAGCCTAAGACAACAAAGGAGGCATTAGAAAATGAAGACTGGATAGAAGCAATGAATGAAGAGATAGACTAGATAGAGAAGAATGATACCTGGACTCTGGTGTCAAGACCAAAAAATAAAAATGTCATTGGGACAAAGTGGGTATTTCATAATAAGCTAAATGAGCATGGTCATATCACAAGAAAAAAAGCCAGGCTGGTATCCAAAGGCTATGCACAAGAAGAAGGAATAGATTATGGGGAGACATTTTCCCCTGTAGCAAGATTGGAAGGAGTAAGAACTCTGCTTGCATATGCTGCCTATAAAAATTTCAAGGTATACCAAATGGATGTTAAATCTACATTTTTAAATGGTATATTGGAAGGAGAAGTGTATATTGAATAGCCAGAAGGATTTGTTGATCCAAACATAAGACACATGGTTTGCAAACTAAATAAAGCACTGTATGGACTGAAGCAAGCTCCCAGAGCATGGTATGAGAGATTGCACAACTACCTAATACAGATTGGATTCTCAAGGACAAATGACACAAGAAATATATACATGAAAGATGAAGAAGGTAAAGGAATCTTGTTAGCTAAGATCTTTGTAGATGATATTATATTTGGTGAAAAAGATGCCTTGTGTAAGAAATTTTCAAATGAAATGCAAACAAAATTTGAAATGAGTATGTTTGAGGAGATCAAATTTTTTGTTGGTTTGCAAGTATATCAGATGGAGAAAGGAATTTTCATCACCCAGTCTTAATATGTTCATGAGATACTGAAAACCTTTGGTATGGAAGATTCAAGGCCAATAAGTACTACCATGGCTACTGGACATAAGTTGTCTAAAAATGATGATGCTGTAGAAGTTAACCAGACTTTGTATAGATCTATGATCGGAAAGCTACAGTATGTTGTACATAGAAGACCAGATATTGTATTATCTTTTGGGATTGTGGCAAGATTCTTTGCCAATCCTAAGGAAAATCACATGATGGTGGTTAAAAGAATCATGAGATATTTGAAGGGAACTGCTGACTATGGATTATACTACAAGAAGCATGACAAGTTTGAACTGAGAGTGTATACAGATGCTGATTGGGAAGGAAATGTAGATGACAGAAAGAGTACTAGTGGTGGAGCTTTCTTTCTTGGATAGAGATTAGTTTCTTGGACAAGAAAAAAATAGAATTGCATTTCCCAATCTACTATTGAAGTTGAGTATGTGGCTGCGGTTGTGAACTGTTCAAATTTGATATGGATAAAGCAATTGTTGGTAGGCATGAAAGAAGAAATCATTGAACCAGTTGTCATTTTCTGTGACAACACAAGTGCTATCAAGATCTCTAAGAATCCAGTGATACACACAAAGACCAAACACATAGCCATCAAGTATCATTACTTGAGAGAATTAGTACAAGATAAAAAGGTCCGCATGGAATATGTGAATACAAAGGAACAACTAGCAGACATATTCAGTAAGGCTTTACCTAAAGAAGCTCATGAATACTTGAGAAGTCAATTAGGGGTCCTTCCCCTAACTAAGGTTGCCTAGTCAAGCTATGAGCACTGCATCAAATGTGTTGCAAAGAAAATCTAACAAATTGATGCAGAGAAAGGTCACACTTTAGGAGTAGCCTAGAGTTGTGAAAAGCACAACATAGACAAGAATTAGTCATAAGAAAAGATGACAGAGGGAGAAATACTGTTAGTGAACTGAAAGGATGATATCTACATCCGCAGGATGTATGTTTTTGTTGTTGCTTTGGTATTTTTTTCAAAGAGGGAGATGATCACAAATGAATACACAGAATGAGAAGATCAAGATAGAGGGATAAATTTAGTGGATGGTCAAGCATGGCTAATTGATTCTGTATCAAAATGAAGCTAAGGATATTATAAATATTTCTAATGGATAGATAAGTTTTTGGATTGGTTGGTAATTCATGTGATATTCATATGGTGTTGCCATCAATGCCAAAGAGGGAGATTGTTGGAAACTACAATTGAAGCAATTATTTTATTTTCATTGATGTCAAACCTTAACTCGTAAGACTGTTGCTATTTAAGAAATTACTATATCTATTTGATTGTTGCTAAGGGGATAGGCAAGGTTGGTAACAATAGCACCTAAGGAAAGGTTGAGTTATCTTGATACTTCAATGAGTACTTGATTATGTGGCACAATAATAAGACAATGTATTGTTTATCTAAGTAAGAATGAAGACTAAACTGGTAGGCTTAACCGAGAAAAAGTGAAGAAATCTAGTGTAAGCTGAGTGTTGTTAGTGTCGACCGAGCTAGTATATGCCAAGTAAATTCAGTGTTGACTGAACACCAGTTAATTTCCAAGGAAGACAGTATTAGCCAAGGAAATAGTTTATGTGGTGACCGAGCTTTCTAGTGAAGACCGAGAAGTTGAACACAGTATTGACCGAGCGTCAGTATTTTGCATTTGAGGAAGAATTCATATTTTGAACCGACATCGTTGAATTCTTCGATTATGTAAAATGTGTTGACTTTATTTATTGATTGTATGAAAGCATTTAATGCACTGTAAAACTTTTTATTTTAAATCTATTAAAAGATTTGAGATATTTCTAGAAGGATAGCCGAAGACCACAATGTAGGATGGATTCAATGAATCTGACCTAATCCTAAGATCTGTGAAGGAGATTAAGCAGAAAAAGATGTATTGACCTAATAGAGGAAGTATTAAGGGAACCTAAGCTAGAGGTTGAAGAGAGAGGTGGATGCTGGAAGTATTGTTGATGTTATTGACTGTCTAAGCAGAGAAGGTTGAAGGAGAAGTGTTGCGATTGCTTGAAGAGAGTTCCAAGAAGATCAATGATGGAGATGGAAAAGGTTCTAATTCAGTAAGCTAGCATATGTTTATAGAATTGGGTCTGATATTTACAAAGTGAGTTGTGTGTTTTTTAGATCAATACTACTACTACTTTCTAACCATTGTAACAGTCAAAATCTTTTTAACAGAGGTTGACCTAACAGTCATAGGTATAAATCCTTTGAACAAGGTTGCATTCTAATGGAGTGTATGTAAGTCCTATAACAAGGTGTACTTTTAACAGAGTGGTTTAAATCCTTTAACCGAGTCACACTTGACAGTGTGTTTGTAACCTTTGACAGGGCTGGATTTTCACTGAGCTCACTTCATAAGAGTGAACAAAATACTAACATGTTACAAAGCAGTTTTTACCTAATTGGGTTTCCACTATAAATCCTAGTGTTGATACTTGTGTGAATGTTTTGGTTTGAACATTTCTGTGTTTTACAAGTTAGATGCTATTGATAAGTGGACTACACTGTTATGTGTTTCTGTTATGCAATCAATAATGACCGAGTAGTTGTTGGTTATTAGATCTGATTTGTTGAAGAGTTTTAAATTTTGTTTTTATACATCTGGACCTAAGAACAACTGATTCACCCCCTCTTTGTTGTTCTAAATCATATTAACACCTCAAACCCTAGATTTCTATAAAAGTAAGGCTCATCTCTTCATGAAGATATCTCTTGAATTTGCACAATTACTCTGGTGAAATTACATACGAAGAATCAAGCTTTTACGATAGGCAACTTAGTGAGACCCATTCATAATTTTTCATATCAATCCATATCATTGTTAGATTAAATCTATAGATCATTTCATTCAATTCTAGATTAGATTCATATAGTTTTTCATCCTAATTGCATAGAAAATACAAAAATATAGATTAATCTGCATTCATTCTACATTCATCTTTTAGCATTCAATCCTTCGTTTAGGTGTTGCATTGTCACTGATCTCGGTCTAATTTGAGAATACATAATCACACCTACTAGAAGGCATTGAATCTTCTAGTTAGCTTAGTTTCAAGTACTTGTAGATTTCAATTTTTCTAACCTCTAATGTTTTACTGAAGT
Source organism: Chamaecyparis obtusa (assembly GCA_027943335.1). Classification (NCBI taxonomy): domain Eukaryota; kingdom Viridiplantae; phylum Streptophyta; class Pinopsida; order Cupressales; family Cupressaceae; genus Chamaecyparis; species Chamaecyparis obtusa. The sequence continues at coordinate 157,953 of BSBK01004873.1, forward strand.
GTTGTGTCTGCAACTAGGTACAATTTTCACACACACAACTAGATGTAGAGTAGAGGATAATGCATATGCTTTATTGGAATTGATCAAGTAAAGATAGTTTCTATCGAACAGTGTAAGGATTGTGTATTTCCTTACATACACTTGTGTTGCGAATAATGAGTTCTGAAGGTGGTGAGCCTGGGAGGTGAGCCCACTTATTTTCTTGACTCCTAAAAAGTTTTATCCTCTAACAAGGACTATGTACTATAATGTTTTAATCAGCTCCTAACAGGGCTAGATCTTCTAACAAGGATGCTATACTCTTAGTACATCATTAGTGGGTGTTAATTCCCACCGATGTTGTACCTTTAATAGGGTTTCCTCGACAAAAAATATTGTGTTATTATGTTGGCATTCATTGTGTTCATTTGATTTGGTATTGTTGTTATTCAAAGTTTAACGTTTAATAGTCTGGCATACAATTGATTCACCCCCCCCTCTCTCAGTTGTATTAGTGGACTATTATTCCTAATAATTGGTATCAGATCTACCGGTCCTTAGAGATAAATCTTAACAGCTTGAGGTGTTCTTGGGGATGGCATTCTATATGAAGGAGAGTCCAAAATTTGATCCTGAATACTTTGACAGTTGGAAGAACAAGATGCAAACTCATTTACTATGTTTGGGAGTTGACTACTGTATGATTACAAAGTATGAGGTAACCATGAAGACTAAGAATGAATTAGACAAAGCTACTAATGAGGAAAAGAAGACATTTTCTTATAACATGGTTGCAAGGGAAGCACTGATCAACGTACTCTCTGAAGGAGAATTTACTAAGGTGAAGGATTTGGATTTAGCACGCAAAATTTGGGTAAGATTAGAAGCATTGTATGAAGGAGATAAGTTTACTAAGAAAGAAAAATTATAGAACTGGAAAAAAAGGATGGAGAAGTTACAAATGAAAGATGATGAAAACATTAGGGCTTATGCACAAAGAGTTACAGAGGTTGTGATTGGAACCATAAATTCTGGAGGCACTTATGAAGAGGAATAAGTCATTGTGAAGATCCTTAGATCATTGAAACCTATTTACAAGACCAAAGATTAGGCTATAAAAGATATTATACCTTTTACTACAAACTTTAGCAGATAAATTTTGATTGCAAAGTTAACTACCTTTGAAGGTGCGGAGTTGGGAGATTCTTTACCTAAAGTTGAAGCAACATTCAAGACATCTACACACAAGAAAACAATATATGGAATTGCGAGCTCCAGTAATAGTAATATAAAGAAAGAACTTGGTGAGTATGCTAATGAATTGAACAAATACAAGAAGAAGAAATAAAGCTAGATGAACTTGTTTCCCTGATCGCTAGAAGATAAAAGAGAGGTAAGGGTAAATTTGAAGGAAAGTTACCTTAAAAATATTTTTCATGCAATAAGATAGGTCACTTTGCATCTAGATGTCCTACTAGAGTTCCTAAGCACAAACCTAAGTTTTTCAAGCCTAATTACTCAAAGGAAAAGGAATATTATTATACTAGTGAAGGTATTTCTTATGATGATGATTGTGATTATGAAGAAATTGGATTTATTGCTGTTAAAGATGAAAAACTAGTACACGAGGAAAAAGCCATAGTATCACATGTTGAAAAGAGATCTAAATGGGTTATAGATAGTGGTTTCTCACACCATATGAATGGAGATTTATTTATTTTTTGTTAAATTAATGAAGTATGATGGTAGTGTTGTAAGATTTAGGGACAATGTTCCTTAACCTATCATAGGAGTAGGATCTATTTCTTTGGATGGAAGGACTAATACTGACAATGTACTGATTGTTGATGGACTTAAGAATAACTTGTTGAGTGTTGGACAATTTATGGAAAAAGAATATCAATTAAATTTCATTTATGGGAAATGTTTTATTAAAAGTAAGACAAGAAACTTGATTGCAACTGGTACTAAATCTAGAGGTAATGTATTTGAGTTAAATACATCTGGAGCTTCTTGTTTTGTTGCGTAGATAGATGACAGGTGGTTATGGCACAAAAGGTTTTGTCATGTCAATTTTGATAATATTATAAAGGCAAGCTTAACTAATGTGGTGAGAGACCTACCAAAAATTATAAAACCATCTAACACTATGTGTAGAGAATGTGTTATGGGGAAGCAGACCAGAAGTAGCTATAAAAGTAAATCATATGTACAACATAATGAAAGTTGGATCTGGTACATACAGACCTATGTGGACCTACAAGGACAAGATCATCCTATGGTGAAGGTATTTTATACTTTTTTTAATGACTTTTCTAGAATGATGTGGATCACTTGAAAGAGAAATCAGAAGCATTTGACAAATTCAAGTTATTTAAAGCAAGAGTAGAGAATGAATCAGGCTTAAAGATAAAATGTCTGAGATCAGATAGAGGTGGAGAATTTACTTCAGATCTATTCAATTCATATTGCAAAGAGCATGGAATACACAGGAAGACTTATGCTCCTAGGACTCCACAGTAAAATGGGATAGGAGAGCGAAGAAACATAACAATATTGGATGCTACTAGGACAATGTTGCTAGAAGGAAATGTACCCCATGTACATTGGAGAGAAGATATTGGGACAACAGTATATACATTGAACATAATTCAAATTAGGGAAGGTACAAGTAAGACTCCTTATGAATTATGGTTTAATCATACTCCTATAAAATATTCAAAATATTTGGTAGTAAATGCTATATTAAAAGAGATGATGAAATAGGGAAATTTGATGCTAGAAGTGATGAAGGAATTCTTATTGGTTATTCTACTAAAAGAAAGGCTTACAAATGTTTTAACCTGAGATTGAGAAAGATGATTAAAAGTAACAATGTGAAGATCAATGAAAAGTTTCAGATACAAGAAAGAATGTATGATTGTAATCAAAATACAGAGATCAAGGAGGCTGCTACTACAGAATAAGAAGAAGAAGAAATTGAAACTGAATGTGAAAATGAGATTTCTGATGATAACACAAATGAGGCTACTGAGATTCCTAAGACTCTGAGGTATGTTAAGAAAAATCATCCTAAAAATCAAACTATTGGTAACACGAGTCAAGGAGTAATGACTAGATCAAAGACAAGGGAAGAAATTTGTTTAATTTCTCAAGTTGAACCAAAGACTACAAATGAAGCTTGTAGAGATGAATCTTGGATCAAATCTATGAAGGAAGAGTTAGATCAGATAAATAAAAGTAACACTTGGGAATTGGTTCCTAGACCTAAAGACAAAAATGTAATAGAAACTAAGTGGGTTTTTAGAAAAAAAATGAATGAAGAAGGAATTGTTGTGAGAAATAAAGCAAGATTGGTTTGCAAAGGCTACTCTCAAAAAGAAGGCATAGATTTTGAAGAGACATGTTCTTCTGTTTCTAGATTGGAAGTTGTGAGATTAGTTATGGCTTATACTGCACATAAAGACTTCAAGGTATATCAGATGGATGTGAAATATGCATTTTTGAATGGGGATCTTGAAGAAGAAGTATATATAGAACAACCTGATGGATTTCCTCTATCCAAAGATGAATACATGGTATGCAAGGTTAGACAAGTACTTACTTCACCTTGGATTCAGAAAAGGTAATGCAAGCAGTAACTTTTATTTGAGAACTAGTGAAGATGAAATTTTGATAATAGAAGTTTTTGTTGATGATATTATTTTTGAAGGCAATGATGATATGTGCAAGAAGTTTTCTAAAGAAATGGAGAATGAATTTGAGATGTTCATGATAGGTGAAATGAAAATCTTGCTTGGACTGCAAATAAATCAAAGAAAAAATGGCAATTTCATTGCTCAAACTAAGTATCTTAAAGAAATGTTGAAAAAGTTTGGAATGGAAGATTGTAAACCAGTTGGTACACCCATGGTAACTGGTCATAAACTAAAAAATAATGATGAGAGAAAGAGTATTTTTTAGACCAAGTATAGATCAATGGTTGGTGGATTACAATATTTGACTGACTCCAAACCATATGTATTTAATGTTGGAATTATAGCTAGATATCAGATAGATCCTAAAGAGACACACCTAGCTACTGTGAAAAGGATATTTAGATATTTGAAAGGAACAACGGAATATGGCTAATGGTATGATAAAAATGATGACTTTGAATTAAATGCTTATATTGATGCCGATTGGGCAGGGAATATTAATGATAGGAAGAGTACTAGTGTAGGTGTATTTTTCCATGGGAAAAGTTGGTTTCATGGTTAAGTAAAAAGAAAGATTGTATAGCTCAATCTATTACCGAATATGAGTATGTTGTTGTTGCTATTAACTAGACTCAAATTGCTTCGATGAAACAAATGCTAAAAGATATTGGAATAAATTTCATTGAACCAGTGGTTATCCATTGCGATAACACTATTACAATAAATATGTCAAAGAATCTTTTGATGCACTCTAAAAATATGCATATTTTGTTGGAGATTTGCCAGTAGGCCAGTACTGAATGTATGTTTGTCATTAATGACAACATATGGAAAGTATCATGCATGGAAGTCTTATGCAATAAGCCTTTAGGATATGATGCATGGACATGATATTATGGGCGTAGAGGTTAACTATAAGTACAGACAGTTATATAGCAGCTTGTGTCAACAGTGTTCCTGACAGAGTTACAGGCAGTATTCTGTGTATGGTTGTCCATATAGTTGTCTTATGGGCATGTGCCCTAGGATATATGTTGAAGACATGTTAGTTATGTTTTAGTTATGAACACATAGTCTAATGATGAATGCAAGTGAAGTTATGCAGTCGCTATTCACCAGTAGCAGTTTTTTGTGTTTGTTTAGAAGAGCCGACATAGATTTTATTGTTTCTTGAGTTTCACCTATCTTGAGGATATGTTCCCTTGGAGTTAATCTTGGAGAAGTGTTATTGATGTTCGGTTAAGAGCGCATAAGTTAATTCAGCTTAAAGAGAAAGTTCCAATTATTTTGGTAGAGCTGATAGTGTGTAGCGTGCGTCTACAATTATTCTCTAATATGATTTCAAGGTGGTTCTAACAAGCCGACTTGATTATATCATTTGGAGGAAAGATATTTATAGGTAGTCATTGGTGATTGCTTGAGTGTGGTTCATGGTTGATTAAGCAGAGCAGAGCAGAGTGTGCGAAGTGTTGAACCATCAGAAGAAGGTCAATGTGACCAAGTAGAGTATGTGTGCTATTCATTGGAACTGATCCATACAGCAGGTCAAAGCATAGTTCACCAAGATCCAGATATAGTGTGTATCTATTATTCAGAAGGTTGTAGCCTTCACTTATTTGAGCAGTGAGCTCTCAGACAATGCGTCCTCTCCCCTAATAGGGACATTTGTAAAAGACTCCTAACAGGGTCTGACCCTTAACCAGGTCTACTGTACTTAATATATTATAAAGCTACTCCTAACAGGGTAAAGGATCTTCTAGCAAGGATCATTATACACTAGTATAGAATATTAGTGGGTATCAAGTCCTATGGGGGTTTTTACCTATTTGGGTTTCCCTATAACCAAAATATTGGTGTTGTGTTCAAGTGTTCTTTCAGTATGTTTATGCTTTATGTTTAAGAATACTTAATTGGATAAAGAATTGAAACTTTTAGATAACTGATTCACACCCCCCCCCCCCCTCTCAGTTATCTCTTGGGACTATTCCTAACATATTTATATTAAGTATCACTTCTTGCGAGATAAGGTAGCAGAGAAAGAAATAAGGTTGGAATGTGTGTGTGTGAATTTTATACCTGATCTGTAGACACAACACTTCAGTAAAACATTAGAGGTTAGCTATAATCAAAATCATGCAAAATTTAAATCTAATTTAACCAAGTGATTTACTGCCTTCTAGTAGGTGCGAGATTAATGTTCTCAGATTGTTATCAAGATCAGTGACCTAGACGACACCTAAATGAAAGATTTGAATGCAATTAATCTATTTTTTTGGTATTTTCTATGTAATAATATGATGAAAACTTATATGAATCTATGCTAATATATGAAAATTGATATGCTAAAATGATCTAACAATGATGTAAAAAAGAATCTAAATGAATGTAAAAAAAATAAATTGATCTCACAATAGCCTTGAATCGCAATAAGCTTTGATTCTCCAAATTCCAATTCTCCAACGTGATTGTGCAAATTTGTGGATGCAAATTTTGAGAGATGAATTATGAAGAGTTGAGCCTTGGTTTTATACAAATCCAGGGCTTTGGAGGTGCATGGGAAAAAAAGCCATAAATCATTCAAATAACTCAGGTTGATTTTTGAGTTATTTTTAAATAAGGATAATTAACTCACAAAAACATGCAAAAGCTAAGTTTTAACTCAAAATAGAGTTTAGCTTTAATTGATAATTGATAGTTGTCTGCTTTTATGATTGTGCATGTTTTATTTATGAATTAATTTAATAATAAAGTAATTTATTTCCAACTTAATTGCTTTTAAAAATAAAACAATTGATTTATGGGTTAATCAATTATTTAATCAAACTTTTATTAAAAACTATATTATTAAATAATGACAACTTGCTTTAATTAATTAAATAAGAATTTAATCAATTATTCATATGATATTAGATTTATTGTGAAAATTAAATAATACAATTAATAATAGATAGAATTAAATTTAATTACACAATTAAGTGGCAAATATTAAATTTAATTAATTAAATATGAAAATATTCAATTAATCAAACTTTAGGATAAATGTGATTTATTGCCAAATAATTATAAAATTAAAGATAATTATGATGATTAGGAATATTACTAGGAATATTCCCCGATGCAAAATTTAAGATAATCAATTATGATTCGATGATGTTTAGATGTGCCTTAGATTAGGACTTTGATGTCAATTTCATTTGAATTGAAGATGTAGGAGATTAATGAACTTATAGCCCATTTTTGGGGTATTACATTTTGCCCCTATTTGAATTACTGTGCGAAGCGCAGTGGTTCAAAGGTAGTCTGTGTTTGATAGAGATATGAAACTGATGTTTGAAATTGAGACAGAAGCTGATTGATATTGATTTGATATGGAGATAATAGGTCCTGAATGACCAAAGATAATGTTTACTATAATAGAAAATGAACCTATGATTGTGAAAAAGTGTCAAAATGCCTGATTCCAAACCTTAGGATTGCAAAGAAGTGAGTGACCCGTTCTAGACTCGATTGTCTTAGCAGAACTAGCAGGTATCACATGCAAACCCTTCAGTCGTCGAAGAACCAAGGAAAGAACACTATGATCTGATGGTTGCAAAAACTGATACAATTTACAAGATTAGGAGAATACCAGATTGATATGGATCTTGATGAATCTGATATGCCCCAAGTGATGATAGATTTGCCCTGAGCGATGAGGACTTTTGATGAATCAGTAACTAGACGTGATTGTTTGTCTTGATCACTGATGAAAGATATTGATAGACTTGATCGATAGAATTTTGATTTATAGACTTTGAATTGATGTGCAATACCATGCCCCCTTCAGGATTAAAATTGAAATCTGACAAGAAAAGTCAGTGTTGAGAGCTCAGAAGCATGTTGATTGATGGGAAAAGTGGTTATACACGTTCAAGAGTGCATTCTGCATCGTTTAGAGGTCCTAGAGACCAAGGTTGACTAGGTTTGACCATGAGTTGACCATGGTTGACCAAGTTAAAATTTTGATAGTTTGATATTAGATAATCAGTTAAGTTGAATATTGGATTTCTGTGATGATTGAAGGTTGATTATGCAAGTAGTTAATAATATGAATGATCTCAGATTTAAATTTCGATCCCGAAAAGGATTCTACTTGCTGCTTCATTGGAGGAACCTTCATGTAAGGTTTAGCTCTTGTTAGATTTGAAGAATTGATATGAAGAATTATTTAAGCATTGAAGTTCATTTAGCCATTGTGAGATCATGCAACATGCAAAATGCAAAGAAGCATGCAATATGAAATGCAACCTAAGACCTAGGACCTAGTCACTGATCATATGTCGATTTGTTATCATCATTGAACTTTTAGGTAACGGGATAAATCAATACAATGTCCACTAGCCATAAAACCATAGACATGAATATTGATTTGTATGCGCAAAAATCAATACAACCCCCACTGGTCAAACAACCATGGACATATGAATATTGATTTTATTTTTGGAATGTCGGATTAGATATAAGTACCAAGGCACAAATGCCAGGATGACCTGAATATCATGTCCATCTTGATATAGCAATTTGTACAAGCATCAAAACATAAATCAAACAGTCCAGAGTTCATTCTAAATCCAGTGTGAATTACCCGTAGTGACCCTTTATCGTTCACCTCCTTAGGTAAGATCACGTTTCACAGTAGGAGAAAGAATTCACTCAAAAAGATAATAGTTAGATCAAACCTCCTTGAATTTTTTTGGGTATCAATGGTCGAGGTACGCATGGCCATCCAATTTGAGATAGAGGCTCTTACAGTCGGACACCATTTCAATCCAAAATTTTCAAAGTTGTTAGATTTTCACACACAAGCAGAAGATAAAGAAAAGATTATGACCCCAGTCATCACTCTCTAAATCCTATAAAGGACATCATCAAAGAGCTCGAAGGGACACAATATGCAAAAATCTCAATGTGAATCAGTAAGCATACAAAGAGATAAAAGTATGTAAAAAGAACAGATTGTTTTCAGTTTGTGTTTAATTACGTTGTTGTAGATGCAAAATCCTTTCAGGAGACAAGACAGACTTGACTGACTCAAATGAAGCTTCAAAGGACTCTGACTGGATATGAGACGTCTAAGATATACTGAAGACCATAGGATATGACATTGATTGCCCCCAAGTTTGAACATTGATAGGATACAGATGCTTGAGTTGTTTGGTGTACAGACTGACTTATTGAAAACTGGAAATGCAAAAACAAACTGGGAGATATGGACAAACTAAAGCAAGACTGAAAGCTGGGAAAGACCAAGATTGCACTGATAGATGGAGCATTTAGAACAAGTGGCACTCCTTTGCTGGGTTTTCACCATCTTGGCAGAGATTCTATTTTTTCTACCAAGGCGCCTGTTTCCAAGTTTTCACCAAGGCACTTTTTCTTTTCTTTTCTCATTTTTTTCAATTTTTTTGAATTTTTTATATTTTTTGATTTTTTTTGAATTTTTGATATATTTTCAATTTTTTTGTGAATCATCAAGGTGCCTATTGCTAGGTTTTCACCAAGATGTTCATTTTTTTCAGGACATTTTCCAATTTTAAATATTTTTTTAAGACATTTTACCATAGACTGAATGCCTTAGGCATAGAATTTCTTCAAATAGAGAACGTTAATTAGTTCTCAGAGCTGTTCTCCTTCAGTCGTGGAGAGTTGATAGGCACCATAGAAAAAAGTAGCAGTGATGACAAAGGGACCCAACCAGTTGGGTTTGAACTTCCCCTTACGTTCATGATGGGATTGATTTTTTGGATTTTCTCTCAAGACTAGATCGCCAATCTGAAATTCTCTGTGTCTAACTTTCTTGTTGTAGCCTCTAGACATTCTCTTCTGATATACTCTGAGATGATCATACGCTTCTTGTCTATGCTCATCTAGTAGTTCTAGTTCTTGTAACCTAGACACTCTATAGTCATCATCAGTTACTAGACCATGCATTCTAATTCTGAGTGATGGGATTTCAACCTCAATAGGAAGTACTGCTTCAGACCCATAAAGTAAAGCAAAAGGTGTAGTCCAAGTAGGTGTTCTGATACTTGTTCTGATACTGATTCTGATACTTGTGTTGGAAACAATTGTCTGAAGGAAATTGCTACTCAATTATGTATTGTCTTTGATGTCACACTATGTCATAGTCCGCAGCAATCAGTTCCTACCGAGCTCAGTCGGTCTGCCAGATAGGAATATTAGTGTTTACCGAGTTCAGTCGGTCATCAAAGAAAAGATAGTGTTTACCGAGTTCAGTCGGTCATCGAAGAAAAGATAGTGTTTACCGAGTTCAGTCGGTCATCGAAGAAAAGATAGTGTTTACCGAGTTCAGTCGGTCATCGAAGAAAAGATAGTGTTTACCGAGTTCAGTCGGTTATCAAAGGTAAAGGATTGTCGGTGTTTACCAAGTTCCCTCGGTCACCGAAAGATTATAGAAAGTTATGGTCAACGAGCACTGTCGGCCCTTGAAGGATTTTTGCAAATAGAGTTTGCTTAATTCAGCCGACTGTTATACTAAATAATGTCGATTTGTCAAATCCAAAATCATATAAATAAAAGGTCAAATGTGAATAAAATAAATACACAGCAGAAGATTTACAGAAGAAAAGAAGGAAAGGTATATGCGAATTTGTGAAGGATGTTCAGAAATCCTTGAGGAGCAGCAGAGATCTATTCGATCAGAAAGGATCAGACTTATGCAGAACAGAGATCTGTAATCAGCAAGACAGTTGCATTATTATACAGGTCACTTTTTCATTGTTACCTTCTTATCATTGTAACAGTGAATTCTAAATCTCTTAACCGAGTTGGTTTAACAACCATAATGTAAATCCTCTAACAAGGTGACAATTCCATTGAATTGTTTTCAAGACCTCTTACCAGGCCACTCCTTGTAGGGTGTTTTAAATCCTCTAACAAGGTCACACCTAACAGTGTGTTTTGTAACCTTTTACCGGGTTGGCTTCTAACCGGGCATCACTTCAAAAAAGTGAAAATCAGTATCTAGATACATTGGTGGTTTTTCCCATATTGGGTTTCCACGTTAAATCTTGTGTCTCTTGTGTTCTTAATTGCTTTCTCAATCATATACATGTGCTGATGAATATCTAAAGATAATATTGCTAATACTCTCTGCATCTTCAAAGTTACTGCAATCTATTTACCGAGTGCTAAAACAGATAACATTGTTAAGATATCCTAAGGGATCTACAAAGAATAAATTGTGAAGTGTTTTTATGGTTGACTGATTCACCCCCCCCCCTCTCAGTCACTTTATCCATATTCCATCAATTGGTATCAAAGTATTTGGTGCTTGCAGGAAGGGTTTCAAGGACCTAAGCTAAAGATCAGGATGTCTTACAAGAGGGAAATTCCAAAGCTCAACAGAGATAACTTTTCAGCATGGCAAGGTCTCATGCGACTTCATCTGGATTCCATTGGTGATTTAGGATGCAAATACATTGATGAAGAGTACACAATTCCTAATGGCGCATTAACTGTTGAAGACATTGCAGATAAAAAGACTCACAACACCATGATGATAGACATTGCGTCTGCTCTCAGCTATGAAGAATTTGATGATATTAAAGACTGCACTACTGCATATGAAATGTGGGTGGCACTGAAGAAAATATATGGTGGTGATGCAAATGTGAAAAGAGCCAAAGCAGAAAGCCTAAGAGGACAGTTTGACAAGATGAATATGAAGGAAGATGAAAACATTGCTAAATATGTTGAAAGAATCAAAGCAAGTGTAAGTGCAATTAGAGCTTCTGGAGGAACAATCTCAGATGAGACTGTTATAAGTAAGGTACTCAGAACACTACTCCCTATCTATGCAATAAGAGTATCAGCTATTCAAGAAAGAAGATGTGAAACAAACCACAATATAACTTTGGATGCTTTAGTTGGAAGATTGACAGCTTTTGAATTAGACAACTATGATAACTATGTTCCTAGTTTCAAAAATATTGAATCAGCATTTGAGGCCAAGGTTTCACTAAAGAAGAACAAGAAAATTAAAGAAGTTCAGTCAGAAAGTGAAGAAGAATCAAAAGAAAGTTCTGATAGTGATCTCAAAATTGTAGAAGCATTACTTGCAAAGAAGTACTCTAGAGGAAAAGGTAAATATAAAGGTAAAACTCCTTTAATCTATTTTTCATGTGAAGAAATTGGACATATTGCAGCTAGGTGCCCAAACAAGCAAGTCAAAGAAGAAAAGAGAAGTCACAAGTACTATGGCAAAAAGAATTTCAAATCATACAAGGATAAAGGTAAGAAATCATGTTTTATGGCTAAAGATTCTGATGATAGTGAAGAAGAAATTGTCTTTATTGCTATAAAAGATGAATTTGATGATGATGAAGATAAGATGACACTTATTTCTCATATAAGCAAAGATGATATATGGATAATAGACAGTCGATGTTCACACCACATGACTGGTGACAAGACAAAATTTGAATATCTAGAAGACTGTGATAGTGGTAATGTAAGATTTGGAAACAATGAACCTTGTTGTATAAAAGGAAAAGGAAGAATCTCTTTAACCAAAGAACTCATATGTGATAATGCTTATTGGGTTGAAGGACTAAAACATAATCTTCTAAGTGTAGCACAGCTAATCAACACTGGTTTCAAGGTTGAATTCATGAATGGTCAAGCAAGACTGCTGGATGGAAAAGGAAAACTCATTGGATCAGGCAAACAAACAAAAGGTAACTTATTTTATCTTGATCTCAGTGAATATTCATGCTTTATTGCTCAAATAGAAGAAAGTTGGCTATGGCACAAAAGGTTATGTCATGTGAATTTTGATAACATGATAAAAATAAGCAAATTCAAGAAGGTTAGAGGCATTCCTACTTTGGAGAAACCTGACACTGGTCTATGTAAGACTTGTCAGATTAGCAAAATGAGTAAAACTAGTTTCAAGAGTAAGAACTATCAATCTAAAGAAATTTTGGAAATTGTGCATACTGATTTATGTGGACCTATTGGAATACAAACCTATACTAGAGATAAATTCTTTATTCTTTTCGTTGACGATTATTCTAGAATGATGACTGTTATGTATTTAAGAGAAAAATCAGAAGCATTTGAAAAGTTCAAATGGTACTTAGCAAGAGTAGAAAAAGAAACAGGGAAAAGATTGAAATGCTTAAGATCAGACAGAGGTGGTGAATTCATCTCCCATGATTTTAACAACTTCTGCATTGAAAGAGGAATCAAAAGACATGTATCAGCTCCTAGAACTCCTGAGCAGAATGGAATAGCAGAAAGAAGAAACAGATCTATTATGGATTGTGCAAGGACTCTAATGATAGAAAAGAACATCGCTATAAAGTACTAGAAGGAAGCTATCAGCATTGCAGTTCATACCTTGAACCGAGTACAACTGAAGAAAGACACATTCAAAACTCCTTATGAATTATGGTATGGCTATAAACCTAATGTAAGTTACATGAAAATATTTGGTAGCAAGTGTTATATCTTAAAAGAATCCAGAAGAAATAAATTTGATGTGAAAAGTGATGAAGGAATATTCCTAGGATATTCTAGCAAAAGCAAGGCATACAAATGTCTGAACTTATCTACTCACAAAGTCATAGAAAGTATACATGTAAAATTTGATGAGTTTGCAGAAAAGACTGAGGAAGAAAGCAAAAGGGAACTTGAGAACTACAGAAGATTCGTTTACATTGAACTTGAAACATTGGCAGACACAACTATCAGTAAGGAAACTATATCTACCGAGCCGAGCACAGTTACCGAGTCACAGGAAGAAGTTCAAACTGAGTCACAGGAAGAAGTTCAAACCGAGTCACAGGAACAAATTCAGACCGAGTCTCAGCCTGAAGTTACCGAGCAAATATCTACCGAGCCCGAGCAACCTGAAGAAGAGATCCTAGAAGACAACAGCATGAATCATTCAAAAGGCAAGGAACCTATACTAGCCAAATATGTCAGAAGACATCATACACCAGATCAAATCATTGGAAACAAATCAAATGGTACTATGACAAGAAGCAAGCTAAAAGGTACATGTCTGCTTACTGATTTTGAACCTAGAAATATCAAAGATGCATTGGAAAATGAAAGTTAGATTGAAGCAATGAATGAAGAATTAGAACAAATACAAAAGAACAAAACTTGGACTCTTGTACCTAGACCTAAAGATAAGAATGTAATTGGAACAAAATGGGTATTCAGAAATAAGCTGAATGAAGATGGTCAAGTATCTAGAAACAAAGCTAAACTGGTATGTAAAGGTTACTCTCAAGAAGAAGGTATAGATTATGGAGAAACTTTTGCTCCTGTTGCAAGATTAGAAGGTGTAAGAACTCTACTTGCTTATGCAGCACACAAAGGATTTAAGGTATATCAGATGGATATAAAATCTGCATTTCTCAATGGAATTCTTGATGAAGAAGTCTACATTGAACAACCTGAAGGTTTTGTTGATCCAGATAAAAGGGACATGGTCTGCAGGTTACACAAAGCATTGTATGGTTTAAAACAAGCTCCTAGAGCATGGTATGAAAGACTCCATAACTATTTGATTCAGATTAATTTCAAAAGAGCCAATGATAACAGCAATCTGTATATTAAAGAAGGACCGGATGACAAAATTGTATTGGCAGAAATATTTGTGGATGATACTATATTTACAGGGAATGAGGATCAGTGCAAAGAATTTTTAGAGCAAATGAACAGAGAATTTGAAATGTCTATGTTTGGTTTAATAAAATTCTTTGTTGGTCTTCAAATTCAGCAAAGCAAGAATGGTATATACATTACTCAATCCAAATACATTAAGGAGATACTTAAGAAGTTTGGTATGGAAGATTCAAAACCAGTTGGTACACCCATGTGTACTGGACTGAAACTTACCAAAAATGATGATTCAAAAGAAGTTGATTAGACCCTATACCGATCTATGATTGGAAAATTGCAGTATGTAGTACATACAAGACCTGATATTGCCTTAGCAGTCGGTATAGTAGCCAGATTCTCAGCAAAACCTAAGGAAAATCACATGATGGCAATCAAAAGAATCTTAAGATACTTAAGAGGAACTGAAGAATATGGTTTGTGGTATAAATTTGGAGGCAATCTAGACTTGAAAGTGTTTACTGATGCTGATTGGGCAGGAAACATTGATGACAGAAAAAGCACAAGTGGTGGAGCATTTTTTCTTGGAAAAAGACTGGTATCCTGGACTAGTAAAAAGCAAAATTGCACATCTCAATCCACAGCTGAAGCAGAATATGTTGCTGCTGCAGTAAACTGTTCAAATATTGTTTGGTTTAAACAGCTATTAGAAGGTATGAAGGTTGAAATCAAAAAACTAGTTGTTATATTTTGTGACAATACCAGTGCAATAAACATTTCTAAGAATCCAGTGATGCATTCCAAAACCAAGCACATTGCTATTAAATATCACTTTGTCAGAGAATTGGTGCAGGACAAGGAAATCAGATTAGAATATATTCATACAAAAGAACAGATTGCAGACATTTTTACCAAACCATTACCTAAGGATGCATTTGTGTATCTAAGAGGTAAGTTAGGGGTCATTCCCCTATCCGAGGCTCACTAAATACAGTTTTAGTGATGCATCAACCAGAACATGATTGAAAACCAACTTGTTGATGCAGCATATTAAAGGAATCATTGCATATGAATCAGTACTTGAGGTACATTAATTTTCACCGGTAATATGTGAATTGTCTTTGGCATATGTTGTCAAAGAGGGAGTGTTTGCTATGTCTTTGCTATTATTTTCAAGAAATTTTCAATAGTCAGAAGGAAGAATTTTCAGGATACAGGAAGTTTGCTGACAGAGGGAGATTTGAATCTGAACCGAGCTAACTCTTTCAAATTTCTTATGCTATGACATATTGTGTTGCCATCAATGCCAAAGAGGGAGATTGTTGGAAACAATTGTCTGAAGGAAATTGCTACTCAATTATGTATTGTCTTTGATGTCACACTATGTCATAGTCCGCAGCAATCAGTTCCTACCGAGCTCAGTTGGTCTACCAGATAGGAATATTAGTGTTTACCGAGTTCAGTCGGTCATGGAAGAAAAGATAGTGTTTACCGAGTTCAGTCGGTCATCGAAGAAAAGATAGTGTTTACCGAGTTCAGTCGGTCATCGAAGAAAAGATAGTGTTTACCGAGTTCAGTCGGTCATCGAAGAAAAGATAGTGTTTAACGAGTTCAGTCGGTCATCGAAGAAAAGATAGTGTTTACCGAGTTCAATCGGTTATCAAAGGTAAAGGATTGTCGGTGTTTACCGAGTTCCCTCGGTCATCGAAAGATTATAGAAAGTTATGGTCACCAAGCACTGTCGGCCCTTGAAGGATTTTTGCAAATAGAGTTTGCTTAATTCAGCCGACTATTATACTAAATAATGTCGATTTGTCAAATCCAAAATCATATAAATAAAAGGTCAAATGTGAATAAAATAAATACACAGCAGAAGATTTACAGAAGAAAAGAAGGAAAGGTATATGTGAATTTGTGAAGGATGTTCAGATATCCTTGAGGAGCAGCAGAGATCTATTCGATCAGAAAGGATCAGACTTATGCAGAACAGAGATCTGTAATCAGCAAGACAGTTGCATTATTATACAGGTCACTTTTTCATTTTTACCTTCTTATCATTGTAACAGTGAATTCTAAATCTCTTAACCGAGTTGGTTTAACAACCATAATGTAAATCCTCTAACAAGGTGACAATTCCATTGAATTGTTTTCAAGACCTCTTACCAGGCCACTCCTTGCAGGGTGTTTTAAATCCTCTAACAAGGTCACACCTAACAGTGTGTTTTGTAACCTTTTACCGGGTTGGCTTCTAACCGGGCATCACTTCAAAAAAGTGAAAATCAGTATCTAGATACATTGGTGGTTTTTCCCATATTGGGTTTCCACGTTAAATCTTGTGTCTCTTGTGTTCTTAATTGCTTTCTCAATCATATACATGTGCTGATGAATATCTAAAGATAATATTGCTAATACTCTCTGCATCTTCAAAGTTACTGCAATCTATTTATCGAGTGCTAAAACAGATAACATTGTTAAGATATCCTAAGGGATCTGCAAAGAATTAATTGTGAAGTGTTTTTATGGTTGACTGATTCACCCCCCCCTCTCAGTCACTTTATGCATATTCCATCAATTGGTATCAGAGCATTTGGTGCTTGCAGGAAGGGTTTAAAGGACCTAAGCTAAAGATCAGGATGTCTTACAAGAGGGAAATTCCAAAGCTCAACAGAGATAACTTTTCAGCATGGCAAGGTCTCATGCGACTTCATCTGGCTTCCATTGGTGATTCAGGATGCAAATACATTGATGAAGAGTACACAATTCCTAATGGCGCATTAACTGTTGAAGACATTGCAGATAAAAAGACTCACAACACCATGATGATAGACATTGCGTCTGCTCTCAGCTATGAAGAATTTGATGATATTAAAGACTGCACTACTGCATATGAAATGTGGGTGGCACTGAAGAAAATATATGGTGGTGATGCAAATGTGAAAAGAGCCAAAGCAGAAAGCCTAAGAGGACAGTTTGACAAGATGAATATGAAGGAAGATGAAAACATTGCTAAATATGTTGAAAGAATCAAAGCAAGTGTAAGTGCAATTAGAGCTTCTGGAGGAACAATCTCAGATGAGACTGTTATAAGTAAGGTACTCAGAACACTACTCCCTATCTATGCAATAAGAGTATCAGCTATTCAAGAAAGAAGATGTGAAACAAACCACAATATAACTTTGGATGCTTTAGTTGGAAGATTGACAGCTTTTGAATTAGACAACTATGATAACTATGTTCCTAGTTCCAAAAATATTGAATCAGCATTTGAGGCCAAGGTTTCACTAAAGAAGAACAAGAAAATTAAAGAAGTTCAGTCAAAAAGTGAAGAAGAATCAGAAGAAAGTTCTGATAGTGATCTCGAAATTGTAGAAGCATTACTTGCAAAGAAGTACTCTAGAGGAAAAGGTAAATATAAAGGTAAAACTCCTTTAATCTATTTTTCATGTGAAGAAATTGGACATATTGCAGCTAGGTGCCCAAACAAGCAAGTCAAAGAAGAAAAGAGAAGTCACAAGTACTATGGCAAAAAGAATTTCAAATCATACAAGGATAAAGGTAAGAAATCATGTTTTATGGCTAAAGATTCTGATGATAGTGAAGAAGAAATTGTCTTTATTGCTATAAAAGATGAATCTGATGATGATGAAGATAAGATGGCACTTATTTCTCATATAAGCAAAGATGATATATGGATAATAGACAGTGGATGTTCACACCACATGACTGGTGACAAGACAAAATTTGAATATCTAGAAGACTGTGATAGTGGTAATGTAAGATTTGGAAACAATGAACCTTGTTGTATAAAAGGAAAAGGAAGAATCTCTTTAACCAAAGAACTCATATGTGATAATGCTTATTGGGTTGAAGGACTAAAACATAATCTTCTAAGTGTAGCACAGCTAATCAACACTGGTTTCAAGGTTGAATTCATGAATGGTCAAGCAAGACTGCTGGATGGAAAAGGAAAACTCATTGGATCAGGCAAACAAACAAAAGGTAACTTATTTTATCTTGATCTCAGTGAATATTCATGCTTTATTGCTCAAATAGAAGAAAGTTGGCTATGGCACAAAAGGTTATGTCATGTGAATTTTGATAACATGATAAAAATAAGCAAATTCAAGAAGGTTAGAGGCATTCCTACTTTGAAGAAACCTGACACTGGTCTATGTAAGAATTGTCAGATTGGCAAAATGAGTAAAACTAGTTTCAAGAGTAAGAACTATCAATCTAAAGAAATTTTGGAAATTGTGCATACTGATTTATGTGGACCTATTGGAATACAAAGCTATACTGGAGATAAATTCTTTATTCTTTTCATTGATGATTATTCTAGAATGATGATTGTTATGTATTTAAGAGAAAAATCAAAAGTATTTGAAAAGTTCAAATGGTACTTAGCAAGAGTAGAAAAAGAAACAAGGAAAAGATTGAAATGCTTAAGATCAGACAGAGGTGATGAATTCATCTCCCATGATTTTAACAACTTCTGCATTGAAAGAGGAATCAAAAGACATGTATCAGCTCCTAGAACTCCTGAGTAGAATGGAATAGCAGAAAGAAGAAACAGATCTATTATGGATTGTGCAAGGACTCTAATGATAGAAAAGAACATCGCTATAAAGTACTGGAAGGAAGCTATCAGCACTGCAGTTCATACCTTGAACCGAGTACAACTGAAGAAAGATACATTCAAAACTCCTTATGAATTATGGTATGGCTATAAACCTAATGTAAGTTACATGAAAATATTTAGTAGCAAGTGTTATATCTTAAAAGAATCCACAAGAAATAAATTTGATGTGAAAAGTGATGAAGGAATATTCCTAGGATATTCTAGCAAAAGCAAGGCATACAAATGTCTGAACTTATCTACTCACAAAGTCATAGAAAGTATACATGTAAAATTTGATGAGTTTGCAGAAAAGACTGAGGAAGAAAGCAAAAGGGAACCTGAGAACTACAGAAGATTCGTTTACATTGAACCTGAAACATTGGTAGACACAACTATCAGTAAGGAAACTATATCTACCGAGCCGAGCACAGTTACCGAGTCACAGGAAGAAGTTCAAACCGAGTCACAGGAAGAAATTCAGACCGAGTCTCAGCCTAAAGTTACCGAGCAAATATCTACCGAGCCCGAGCAACCTGAAGAAGAGATCCTAGAAGACAACAGCATGAATCATTCAAAAGGCAAGGAACCTATACTAGCCAAATATGTCAGAAGACATCATACACCAGATCAAATCATTGGAAACAAATCAAATGGTACTATGACAAGAAGCAAGCTAAAAGGTACATGTCTGCTTACTGATTTTGAACCTAGAAATATCAAAGATGCATTGGAAAATGAAAGTTGGATTGAAGCAATGAATGAAGAATTAGAACAAATACAAAAGAACAAAACTTGGACTCTTGTACCTAGACCTAAAGATAAGAATGTAATTGGAACAAAATGGGTATTCAGAAATAAGCTAAATGAAGATGGTCAAGTATCTATAAACAAAGCTAGACTGGTATGTAAAGGTTACTCTCAAGAAGAAGGTATAGATTATGGAGAAACTTTTTCTCCTGTTGCAAGATTAGAAGGTGTAAGAACTCTACTTGCTTATGCAGCACACAAAGGATTTAAGGTATATCAGATGGATATAAAATCTGCATTTCTCAATGGAATTCTTGATGAAGAAGTCTACATTGAACAACCTGAAGGTTTTGTTGATCCAGATAAAAGGGACATGGTCTGCAGGTTACACAAAGCATTGTATGGTTTAAAACAAGCTCCTAGAGCATGGTATGAAAGACTCCATAACTATTTGATTCAGATTAATTTCAAAAGAGCCAATGATAACAACAATCTGTATATTAAAGAAGGACCGGATGACAAAATTGTATTGGCAGAAATATTTGTGGATGATACTATATTTACAGGGAATGAGGATCAGTGCAAAGAATTTTTAGAGCAAATGAACAGAGAATTTGAAATGTCTATGTTTGGTTTAATAAAATTCTTTGTTGGTCTTCAAATTCAGCAAAGCAAGAATGGTATATACATTACTCAATCCAAATACATTAAGGAGATACTTAAGAAGTTTGGTATGGAAGATTCAAAACCAGTTGGGACACCCATGTGTACTGGACTGAAACTTACCAAAAATGATGATTCAAAAGAAGTTGATCAGACCCTATACCGATCTATGATTGGAAAGTTGCAGTATGTAGTACATACAAGACCTGATATTGCCTTAGCAGTCGGTATAGTAGCCAGATTCTCAGCAAAACCTAAGGAAAATCACATGATGGAAATCAAAAGAATCTTAAGATACTTAAGAGGAACTGAAGAATATGGTTTGTGGTATAAATTTGGAGGCAATCTAGACTTGAAAGTGTTTACTGATGCTGATTGGGTAGGAAACATTGATGACAGAAAAAGCACAAGTGGTGGAGCATTTTTTCTTGGAAAAAGACTAGTATCCTGGACTAGTAAAAAGCAGAATTGCACATCTCAATCCACAGCTGAAGCAGAATATGTTGCTGCTGTAGTAAACTGTTCAAATATTGTTTGGTTTAAACAGCTATTAGAAGGTATGAAGGTTGAAATCAAAGAACCAGTTGTTATATTTTGTGACAATACCAGTGCAATAAATATTTCTAAGAATCCAGTGATGCATTCCAAAACCAAGCACATTGCTATTAAATATCACTTTGTCAGAGAATTGGTGCAGGACAAGGAAATCAGATTAGAATATATTCATACAAAAGAATAGATTGCAGACATTTTTACCAAACCATTACCTAAGGATGCATTTGTGTATCTAAGAGGTAAGTTAGGGGTCATTCCCCTATCCGAGGCTCACTAAATACAGTTTTAGTGATGCATCAACCAGAACATGATTGAAAATCAACTTGTTGATGTAGCATATTAAAGGAATCATTGCATATGAATTAGTACTTGAGGTACATTAATTTTCACCGGTAATATGTGAATTGTCTTTGGCATATGTTGTCAAAGAAGGAGTGTTTGCTATGTCTTTGCTATTATTTTCAAGAAATCTTCAATAGTCAGAAGGAAGAATTTTCAGGATACAGGAAGGTTGCTGACAGAGGGAGATTTGAATCTGAACCGAGCTAACTCTTTCAAATTTCTTATGCTATGACATATTGTGTTGCCATCAATGCCAAAGAGGGAGATTGTTGGAAACAATTATCTAAAGGAAATTGCTACTCAATTATGTATTGTCTTTGATGTCACACTATGTCATAGTCCACAGCAATCAGTTCCTACCGAGCTCAGTCGGTCTACCAGACAGGAATATTAGTGTTTACCGAGTTCAGTCGGTCATCGAAGAAAAGATAGTGTTTACCGAGTTCAGTCGGTCATCGAAGAAAAGATAGTGTTTACCGAGTTCAGTCGGTCATCAAAGAAAAGATAGTGTTTACCGAGTTCAGTCGGTCATCAAAGAAAAGATAGTGTTTAACGAGTTCAGTCGGTCATCGAAGAAAAGATAGCGTTTACTAAGTTTAGTTGGTTATCAAAGGTAAAGGATTGTCAGTGTTTACTGAGTTCCCTCAGTCACTGAAAGATTATAGAAAGTTATGGTCACCGAGCACTGTCGGCCCTTGAAGGATTTTTGCAAATAGAGTTTGCTTAATTCAGCCGACTGTTATACTAAATAATGTCGATTTGTCAAATCCAAAATCATATAAATAAAAGGTCAAATGTGAATAAAATAAATACACAGCAGAAGATTTAGAAAAGAAAAGAAGGAAAGGTATATGCGAATTTGTGAAGGATGTTCAGATATCCTTGAGGAGCAGCAGAGATCTATTCGATCAGAAAGGATCAGACTTATGCAGAACAGAGATCTGTAATTAGCAAGACAGTTGCATTATTATACAGGTCACTTTTTCATTGTTACCTTCTTATCATTGTAACAGTAAATTCTAAATCTCTTAACCGAGTTGGTTTAACAACCATAATGTAAATCCTCTAACAAGGTGACAATTCCATTGAATTATTTTCAAGACCTCTTACCAGGCCACTCCTTGTAGGGTGTTTTAAATCCTCTAACAAGGTCACACCTAACAGTGTGTTTTGTAACCTTTTACCGGGTTGGCTTCTAACCGGGCATCACTTCAGAAAAGTGAAAATCAGTATCTAGATACATTGGTGGTTTTTCCCATATTGGGTTTCCACGTTAAATCTTGTGTCTCTTGTGTTCTTAATTGCTTTCTCAATTATATACATGTGCTGATGAATATCTAAAGATAATATTGCTAATACTCTCTGCATCTTCAAAGTTACTGCAATCTATTTACCGAGTGCTAAAACAGATAACATTGTTAAGATATCCTAAGGGATCTGCAAAGAATTAATTGTGAAGTGTTTTTATGGTTGACTGATTCACCCCCCCCTCTCAGTCACTTTATCCATATTCCATCAACTTGTTTTGATACTAGTTCTAATTCTTGTTCTAATACTTGTTCTGATACTTGTTTTGATATTTATTCTGATACTGATTCTGATACTTGTTTTGATACTAATTCTGATACTAATTCTGATACTTGTTCTGATACTGGTTCTGATACTGATTCTGATATTGGTTTTGACACTGGTTCTGATACTTGTTCTGATACTTGGTATACTTGGTAGCTTCTTTTTCCATTGCAAACTCCCAAGAAAGATCATATCATGCAGTCTCAATGTCTAGCAAGGTGGAGAACAAGAGGGATTGACACGCTGGTGGAAGAGATGGAAGACAAGAGAATGAAGGAGAATGAATGGAAGAAATCCTCAAGGTAAAACTCCTCAAGAATACCCAAGCTAGGGAAAAATTGTCATGTAAAGCACATTTGGACAAACAATGAAAGGCCAGCATAGGATAAATCATAAAAGTGTAATGCCAAAGAAAGACAGGATGTAGTCCAAAGGAGTAGACATGTCAAGAGGCTTCATAGCACTGCGTTTTACTCTTTCTTTTTTTTATTAGATCAAGACCAAAGGGGAAAAGGATAGCGAAAGGCTATAATGAATGGAGGAAGATGGATATGAAAGCTAAACATGGAAGGAATGAAAGCAAGATCATCATAAGATAACTCACAAAATAGCCAAATGTTCATGTATAGGTCAACCTTGTCAAAATCAAAGAGAGAAGATGGAATGGATGAAATATGTATAAGAACTACGCATGATGTCTGATTGCCAGGTTTTCATCATGGTACTTATCCAAGGCACCACAAGGGAGTGGTTTTCACCATAGGATGAATTTATTTCTCTTTACTTTTGCTACCAAGGTGCCTGTTTCCAAGTTTTCACCAAGGCACTTTTTCAATTTTATTTTATTTTTCATTTCTTTTTTTTTTTAGAAGAAGGCAAGCTTTTTAGATAATGCTCCTTGAAAGGATAAACCATGATATGCCAAGGATTCAAAATGATATGTTCAAAGATGCTGATAGGGAAAGGGAGATGGAAGAGAAAAATGGATGATAGGGTTTTATGTAAAGCGAGTGAGGTTGGAAGATAGGAAGAATAGGCAAATGAGGAAAAATGATAGAAGGTAGAAGGATAATGCATGGAAGGATTGTGAAAGGGTAGATGGAAAGGAAGGCAAGCTCAACATCAACACATACCTTGAAGGGTGGCGAGAGGGTGGAGGAAATGTGAAAGAAGGAATATGTGAAGGAATATGGTGAATGGATAGAAAAGGCTATGGTTTAGGCGCATGGAATGAAAGAATGTTTTTGGAAGAAGATGAAGTGGAAGCCTTTGGAAGCTTGAATGTCAACTTTACTTTTTGCTCAACACCAGACTCTTTCAAGAGAGACTTTGGAATCCATATAGCCATAGGTTTTTTATTTCCTTTTGATGATCTAGAGAGAATATCTTCAATGATGGATTTTGGAACCCATACTTGTCTTGTAGTTTTTTTCTTAGATATCTCTTTGGACTTTATGCTTCCATGTCTATTAGAGGAGACATGGTGATTTTTTTTTTTTTATGGATTCTTGTATTGCTTATTTTTCCTGTATTGAACATTCAAGTTACTTCCAAAGGACTTGGGACTTGTGGAAGAAGGAGGATATGACTGGTTTAGATGGGTGGGTGGATGAAAAGGATTCAAGGTTATGCATCTATGTTGATCTTGAAGAAAGATAGGAGATAGAGGGACGTAGGGACCCAAGATGGATGGAAAATTAGGAGAGTTAGGAGGGGAAAGTGAAGGGAAATAAGGACCCAAGATGGAAGGCAGACATGAAGCTCTTAGTAGTGGTGGAAGAGGTCCAAGAATACAAGTGGAAGATGCAAAAGGATAATCAATAAATTCATCAGCATCTATATGACAACCAAGGATATTAGCATCTTTAGAGTGAACATTAGAATTTTCAATAGAATCGTGGACATCTTGAATATGAGCACCTTCTTTGATAGGATTGTTCAAAGCTTGCAAAGACTTAGGAAGAGTAGAAAGTGGAAGTGAACATGGAGTGGTAGAACAAGAAGATGGAAGACTTTGATCTTGACAAGGATCTTTGGATAGCATAAGTGCATAATTTTTCTCTTGATTTTCAATAGGCTTAACATTGGAAGTAACAACACCATTTTTACCAACCTTAATGGAAGTATCATCTTTGGAAAGTGCAAGAGTAGTAAGGTTATTTTGATTGTCAATAAGCTCAATAGTGTAAGTAGTAGCTTGATCTTGCTTAGGAGAAGACTTAAGACATGTTGGAATGCATGAAAAGGGGTCTGTAGGATCAAAAGAACCATGAAGCAGATAAGAGACATCGGGAAAAGGAGTGGATGGCATGGAGGGTTCTTGATCTTGATCTTTCTTTATGTTCTTTTCTTCATCATTTTTAGAGTCCTCTTGACATGGAGCCACTTCTAAGGACAAGGAAGCATGTTGGGATTGCATGGATGACTTTAGAAGAGATGGTGGAGGACTAGCTAAAGTAGGGATTATAGCATATGAAGGTTTAGGCTCTTTAGGTTTATCATTATTGAAAGTATTTGCTGCCAAGTGAAGGTTAGCTTGAGTTTCTTTAAGAGGTAGCTCTGGAGGATAACAATAGGGAACTGTATGAAAAGTATCTTGGCTTGTGTTGGATGAAGGTTCTATGAAATATTTGAAAGACACGGAAGCTTTAGGAAATGTATGGGTATTGGAGGAAGTAGGGGATGGAAGGGAACCATCACAAGACAAAGGTCCAACATTAACATGATCTTGCTTGAGAGTGTAATCTATATTTGTAGTGTGAGAGTTCTTAGAGGAGAGATCCTTATAGTATTGACGTTTCAAATTAGAACGATGTATTTTATAGTCCTCAGCAGTAGTAGATGGATCATAATCAAGGTATTGTCCACAAAAGCCATCAAAATCTCTTTCAAAATCAGAATCATATGGATCACCATTGCGATCTATCCAATGTGACGGCCCATTTGTAGTAAGTAGAAATGAATGATGAGAAGGATTCTTAGGAACAAAGGTGTCATAGGTATCATTACATTGTCTGTCGTCATACTCATCATAGTCTCCAAAGCTAGATGTGTCACTCTCCATGGAAGAGGTATCATAAGGGTTATCACGTTGCTCAAATTCTATCCAGGGGCATGGTGACATGTACAGGTCTTTATCAAATGGAAAAGAGGATAGGGATTCCATGGAGAACTCTTTAGATTCCTTTTCTTTCTTAAGTTTGTCAAGCTGGACTTGCATAGCTTGCAGCTGCTTCATCATAGCGGTGATTAGAGCTTCTTCCTCTTGTGTACTGATTCTTTGAGACATGTGTACTGATTCTCAATGCTACTGCTCTGTTCTTGACACAATGATTTGTTCGATAGATTCTGGAATAGGCTGAAAAAGCTAAATATCAGACAATTCTGACAATTTTTGACAACTCTTAACAAAATTTTCCAAATGACACTGTGTAAACTCGTACGACAGTGGGTAGGCAATGAAACAATAGTTGAAAAGCTCATACAATAGTTGCAAGAAAGATTTGACTTTTTGAAATATGCTGGCATGAAAACTCGTACGACACTAGGTACTCAATCATACGATAGTTGGGTAGCAATGAAATGACAGTTGACAATATCATACGACAGTTGCAAGATTTTGACTTTGAAAATTTGCTGGCATGGAAACTCGTACGACACTAGTTACTCAATCATATGACAGATGGGCTGTAATGAAATGACACTTTGAAAAAATTCGTATGACTTTCTGACCTCCTGAGATGACTTTTGACTCCAAAAAAGGATTTTACTTCAGATTTTGCAAATTTTGAGTTTTCATATTTGAATTGTTTGCAAATTTCAATGCCTAGATTTGAGAATTGTAACAGATTTGTTCATTTTCAGTAACCAGATAGATAAGAAAGCACACAA
Organism: Chamaecyparis obtusa; assembly: GCA_027943335.1. Classification (NCBI taxonomy): domain Eukaryota; kingdom Viridiplantae; phylum Streptophyta; class Pinopsida; order Cupressales; family Cupressaceae; genus Chamaecyparis; species Chamaecyparis obtusa. Next base: position 184,653 of record BSBK01004873.1, read on the forward strand.
AACAACAAGCAAGTGATTTTAGGCATGTCTGAAAATAATGAACAAGGGAAAAAGCAACCTTGCACATGAACAATCAAGTGACTTATTCATTCTAATCCTCAGAAGCACTAATTATGTATGTTCCAAAAATGTTTTACAATAACGCACATATACCCTATAAAATGAAAATTTGGCCTCGCTAGAGTTTTTAGTAATGGTTTGATTCTGCAACTTTTATGATTCAAAGGGGTGAACTCCAATCCCGGCGCACCATGGTTTTGACACAGTCTGAGAACTTAATCTTCAGGAGCTGCTAGCGAGATCTGACAATCCAACAATGAACCATACCCATGGAGATTTCTTCCACAAGGACATTTATATAGCGGCTGTCACTACCACGCCGAAAATGGCTATTACCGCTTGAGGTTCCATCAACATAGTTTTCCGTATGAAGGGATTGTCCACTACGGTTAACCCTCTCTAAAAGTGACTCACAATAGTATACCACAAGGGGACTTGGCTCTAGATCCAAGGTTTTTGACACCTTTTCACTTTTAACCCAAACAAAGCAAGTAGATTAATCCAACATGCTAAGACAAAGTTTTACTTCACCAAGGTCTATGATGTCAACTCCACGTGATCTATCAACCTCTCCAGGGAGAGAATGTATCAATCAATAAGAGAAGGCGCACTAACCAATTTTGATTCACCAAAGCTCGTGATGTCAACCCCACGTGATCTATCAACCTCTCCTGGGAGAGAATGTATCGATCAATAAGAGAAGACACACTAACCAAGTTGAATGTGAAATGCACTAAGTATCCTCCCTACCTACAAGGATTTTGTCGTCAAGAAATATTTTTCTAGGAATCCAATCTCTCAAGAATCATGAATAGTGTTCATAGGGCCTAATTACTATGTGAGCACAGATATATTCCCGAAAGTAAATCTACCAAAAATACCCAAAAAGCAGAAAGAGGAACACTTAACGCTTAAAGCAAATATGAGATGAGTTCACAAGGTGGAACACTTAACACCTCACACAAGCTAAAAATGAGTCCCCAACTTAGAAAACAAGTGAGTTCCTAAAAGCACAAAAGGGTTTCCAAGTGGAACACTTAATGCTTCTGTCCTGTTGACCCCTCCCCTTTATGGCGCTGAGATTGCAACCACGGGGCAGAAATGAGGGGCCGACGGATTAGCAAGTCCAATAACCCAAGATAGCAATCAAGATCAATCACAAGTATTCTAAGACTACTTAATGAATCCTTAAGGGGTCACGACCTAGTATTAATTATGCAAGTGTGTAAAACAAAAGCATGAAAAGAATCACCCAAGCTAGACACATGAGAGATTTATTTTAAGTCCCAAATTAAAATGTCATTAGATGAAGGAGAATACCTAGGATCCTCACAATGCGCTTAGTAGATTTTACCTGATTTTTAGCAATTCTTGTTGAGCTTTTCCATGCAAGCAAGTGATGAACTCTCCAACAAACAAACAAACAAACAAGATATGCAACATATATTCAACTTATGAAAACCAAAGAGTTAGGTCTAAAAATCAATTATTATCAGCAATAATAACTATCAATTAATCCAAATAACAACTCATATCATGCATTGAATCATATGAAAAAAAAGTGCATACCCATCACAAAATTTTAATTTTTTTGCACTGCATTTGACCTAGTCAACAAGATCTAATTTTTTTATATGATTTTGACCACAAAAATAGAAATTTAGAATAGAGACCCCTACTATAAAATAGAGAGCTTTCCAAAAATGCAAAAATTTAAAAAAAATCTCTTCATTTGTGCCCTAGAGACCCATTTTATCAAAACAGACTAGTTTTTGTAAATTGACTATTTGAGCTATTATATCATGTCCAAATTTAAAATACAAAGAATGGACCCCTTATAAAATTTAAAGAGATTTCTAAAAATATAAAAATTCTTGAAAAATATGATGATTTGCGTCAGATATTAATTTTTTTTGAAATTTCAAGAAAAAATTATTAAAAATTTAAAACATCTCAAAAAATTCTAAATTTTTTACTGTGGCTTTCCTGATATGTTGTCAACTTGTGAAAAAAAATTTAGACTAAAAATCTAAGCCATTTGGGAGATAAAATTAAATCTTTAAAACTTTGGGGCTTTAGCTCCCAAAAAAAATTCAAAACCAACATGCAAAGGTGGGTTGCCCCACGGTGGGTGCTAGAAATGTGTGTGTGAATTTTGTACCTAATCTGTAGACACAACACTTCAGTAAAACATTAGAGGTTAGCTATAATCAAATCGTGCAAAATTTAAATCTAATTTAACCATGTGATTTACTCCCTTCTAGTAGGTGCGAGATTAATGTTCTCAGATTGTTATCGAGATCAATGACCTAGACGACACCTAAATGAAGGATTTGAATGCAATTGATCTAGATATGAATTGAATGCAATTAATCTATTTTTTTGGTATTTTCTATGTAATAATATGATGAAAACTGATATGAATCTATGCTAATATATGAAAATTGATATGCTAAAATGATCTAACAATGATATAAAAAAGAATCTAAATGAATGTAAAAAAAACAAATTGATCTCACAATAGCCTTGATTCACAATAAGCTTTGATTCTCCAAATTCCAATTCTCCAACGTGATTGTGCAAATTTGTGGATGCAAATTTTGAGAGATGAATTATGAAGAGTTGAGCCTTGGTTTTATACAAATCCAGGGCTTTGGAGGTGCATGGGAAAAAAAGCCATAAATCACTCAAATAACTCAAGTTGATTTTTGAGTTATTTTTAAATAAAGGATAATTAACTCACAAAAACATGCAAAAGCTAAGTTTTAACTCAAAATAGAGTTTAGCTTTAATTGATAATTGATAGTTGTCTGCTTTTATGATTGTGCATGTTTTATTTATGAATTAATTTAATAATAAAGTAATTTATTTCCAACTTAACTGCTTTTAAAAATAAAACAATTGATTTATGGGTTAATCAATTATTTAATCAAACTTTTATTAAAAAATATATTATTAAATAATGACAACTTGCTTTAATTAATTAAATAAGAATTTAATCAATTATTCATATGATATTAGATTTATTGTGAAAATTAAATAATACAATTAATAATAGATAGAATTAAATTTAATTACACAATTAAGTGGCAAATATTAAATCTAGTTAATTAAATATGAAAATATTCAATTAATCAAACTTTAGGATAAATGTGATTTATTACCAAATAATTATAAAATTAAAGATAATTATGATAATTAGGAATATTACTAGGAATATTCTCCGATGCAGAATTTAAGATAATCAATTATGATTCGATGATGTTTAGATGTGCCTTAGATTAGGACTTTGATGTCGATTTCGTTCGAATTGAAGATGTAGGAGATTAATGAACTTATAGCCCATTTTTGGGGTATTACAGAATGTACATTAGCAAAAAGGAACAGATAGTAGACATCTTTAAAAAGCCATTGCCAAAAGATGCCTTTGAGTATCTTAGAGGTATGGCTTGGGGTGCAGGCCCCTCCTAGTGAGAATTAAATGATGTAGGGGTGCATCAGTCCAGAGGTTTTTAGAGCCTTATCATGTTCTGGACTTGATGTATGGATCTACTCCTCAAGGGGAGTGATCATTGAAGATTTACAAAATATATTTGAGTGATTCATCACCTGATTGATGAAGACAATTGATGACTTATGGAACCCTTTGCCATTGTTTTCAAAGGGGGAAAGAGACTATGTGAAAATCCTTACTATATAATGAGAGATTCTATGGAGAAGAGTTCATTGTTTAAGATTATGTTGAGGTTACTGAGAGAATACTTTTTGGGTTGATAGATTTTTCCATATGTTTCCATCAATGTCAAAGGGGGAGATTGTTGGATATTTCTAATGCATTGGGGAGAATGTTGGATATGCATTTAATATGTTTAATCACTATATTGAGGGATGTTGGAATTGCTACTATTGGCATTCATGTTTTGTCACTAATTTCAACATATGTTTCTATGAAGAAAACAAACTAGTTATCACAGTGTACGAACAATGTACGGATGATTTTTAACATGAGAAAATAGTAGTGTGTACAAGGAGGTGTTGTGATCTTATATCTAAGATTGCATGATGTAATATTACATATTGGCTGAGTTACAAAAGATTTAGTGAAGACTGGTCATTGGACTATGACAGTGGAAGTTGATAGAGTTATTCTCTGAGTTTTGAGTATATCTTACAAGCAATGAGGATTCAGTGTATGCGAGCTTAAGGGATGAAAAATAGAATACAAAGGAACATTAGTTGATCTTAGCAAGTCATAGGATGCATGATGACATCATATGTGGCATATGTTCTGGGGGAGACCTGTTTGGGGCCGACTTCAGAAGTGTAGCATGTATCGTGGATTGCGATCATGGATTATGGATATTGGATCATAATTATTGAATTTTAATTATTGTATACTTATTTTAGATACCATGTGTATCTTAGAAAGGGGTTATATGATTATTTGTATATTAGGAAATCCTAATTGGCTGACCTGATCATTTATTTTGTAATAGGGTATATATGTAAGATATTTTCTTTTGAAAAGATGTGGCAGTGTGTATGTGATGTAAAAGAGGATTGTGAAATTTGTGAGCTTGTGTCTACTGGATGTAGAGAAGAGGATAACTTATATACTTCATTGGAACTGATCAAGAAAATATAGTTGTTATCAGACAGTTCAAGGATTGTGTATTTCCTTACATACACTTGTGTTGCAAACAATGAGTTCTGAAGGTGGTCATAACCTTCCTTGGGCAGTGAGCCTGGGCTATGAGCCCACTTCTTTTCTTGACTCCTACAGGGTCTGTACTCTAACAAGGACTATATACTGTAATGTTTTAATAAGCTCCTAATAGGGCTAGATCATCTAATAATGATACTATACTCTTAGTACATCATTACTGGGTGTTAATTCTGATTGGGGTTTTACCTTTAACAGGGTTTCCTCGACAAAAAATATTGTGTTATTATGTTGGCATTCATCGTGTTCATTTGATTTGCTATTGCTGATGTTTAAAGTTTAAATTTTAATAATCTATCATACAATTGATTACCCCCCCCCCCCTCTCAGTTGTATTGGTGGACTGTTATTCCTAATAGGAGCTCACAGTTCTGGTGATCCATACATATGCAGATATATAGGTTACATACATCAACTCAATCTAGGAAAGATAGATAATTGGAGAAAACATATAGATGAACTGACAACTATATATTGGAAGTCATATGTTGGTACAAAGAGGTAGTCCAATGCTCATAAAGAGAGCTTTCTTATATATCCTATAGCTGGCCTTTGATTGATAGAGTTACCCTGATCGTCGAGAGATTTTCTATTACTAGGGTCTGGTGATAGTTTGGGCAACAACATGACATCCCCACTAAGCTCACAACGTATGCCTGATATGAAGATGAAGAGAGTAGAGGATGGGGCCCTTGGTTATCATTTTCCTTGAAATTTCAAGTGGCATAGGGACTTCATCCTATGAGGTGGGAGTATCTTCCTTATATTTCTAATGCCTAGAGTGAATCCCATGTATAGACAACATATAGTCGTGCATCCCTTTCCAAAGTTCATAGATCTAGTGGAGAGAGTTTCTCATCTCGATGATGATGATGATTATCCACCAGTCAAAGGATAGGGTAGGGGCCATAAAGACACTTCTCTTAGAGGTGGAGATCATGGTTGGGCTAGCACCAGTAGGACACCTATTAGTGGGCAACAACAGAGGCATGGTGAGGGAGGCATGTTAGGTTTGTCGATGCCATCACTGCTGGAGGAGATATAGTTGTTGCAAAGGATGTTGTTGAGGAGGAAGAGGAGGAGGGAGACTGGTTGGTGCAAATATGAGTTGGAGATGGTGGTCATTTACTATACTAAGACAGACATGTTTAGTTGATAGATACAAGTAAAGATGAGGCTCGTGTGGTGAAGGCACCAACAAAAAATGTACCAGTGGTTGAGGCACCCATTCCAGGTATGATCAAGACACTATGGGGCCATATTAGGAAGCTACAAAAATAGTTGGTAGTGTCTTAGTCACAGTTATCTAAGAAAGATCAAAGGATAGATAAGCTGACTATGGAGAGGGATCAGGCACATCAGGTTTCCCCCTATCATGGATAGATGACCTCATATTATTATGTGTTATATATTGGTGTCGTGCCCATGATGAATAGGGTACCATCTTGCACTCATTTTGGTGCACAGTTAGAGGGTGCTATTCCTACTCCAGCTCCCACTAGATTTGATGTGTCATCTCCTCCCCCCCCCCATGATGGTGTTGATGACGGGAGAAAGTCCTGATGTTGATTCTCTCCTTCTCATTCTTCTTTAATTTTGACATATATTCTGATATATAGATGATGTATTTGACATATATGATGTACTTTTTAATTATTGATGACATTGACATTGATGACTTGATATATAGTTTTGTGATCTCATTATATTCAGAGATTGACATATTTGTATGATATATAAGATATTTTGATTTTATGCCTCTATGTTTTCATGTGATGCTCATTACTTTTCTTATTCTATGGATATTTGTATCTTTCTCATAATATATTTATTAATATGTTTATTTTCTTTCTCACTGATATTTATGAATACCTTTTCTCTTCATGTTTAGTACTATGGATGCACTTGTCTTTTTAGCATAATATCATGTCTATAAATGGATGTATTGATGTTCTTTTATTTTTGTGTATTGATGTTGATGTTACTTTGATGTTGATTATGTTCTTATAAGCTCATTTAATGAAATGAAAGCATAGCACTGTATTTCCTTTAAATACATTTTGTATGATCCGTTATGAAACTAACTTCTTATGTAGGTAGTTTTGTTAACTAAATCTTTAGGTGTTTGATTGCATCAAGGATGATGTTCATAGTTGACCGCTGATGCAAAGAATGATGTTAGTCTTGTTTTAGAATTCTAGGATTAGGATTACCTAGCTCATACAATGCGACTATGCCATACTAAATGCAAGCCTAGAATGAATTCAAGCTATAATGCAAGTCACTTTGGTCTTTAAGCTATTTTTTCATCATTGAGCCTTTTGGGACATCATAGTTAGTACAACCCTCACTAGTTCCACTGCGACCATGAGAATATGAATATAACTTTCATTAGATAAAACATGGAAAAAAATGAGAGCATCAAGACATTAAAGTCTAGATGGCCTGAGCATGTTATTTACAATTAATATTGCAAGGTTGCACCAGATGTGAGGTATTTACAGCTGAGATGACTATGAGTGCATTTTTGCATGAAAAAATAGATTAATAGACAAGGAGATAGTTTTGATCTCAACTTAGCATTCAAATTAAATGAGTCGATGTATGTGCAATGTATCACATGACATGGAGGCTCTTACTATAGACACTTAGTTTATTTTACATTTTTTGATCATCGAAACCACACCTACAAGTAGAAATCAAAGAGAATGATTATGCCCACAATCCTTTTTTTTGAAGTCATTAGACATCCTTGATCAGTTACCACGAAGACATAATACTAAAAAATCAATGATAATAGGTAGCACACAAGTAAAATTCAAGATCTTTCCTTGTTTCTATAGTCCAAAGATATTGTTGAGTCACATAAGAGACATGATCAATCATAACTTCCCAAAGTTTTTGGTTTTGTGTTTATTTGTTTATGGTGTTGAGAACATCAATTTTTGTAAGGGCATACAATGTTGTTGATCATGGTTTGTTCATGTTTGTTTTTTGTTTTTTTAGGCAAAAGTGGACAAGCCACCATATATTTTATTTATAAACTGATTCAAAGGGCTCCCCTGAGGAAGAACCAGAAAGAAACCCTGGGATTGTAGCCCTATACATGCAATATAATATAATGATATATAATCATCACTTTAATATATACAATAGTTTAAACTACATTTTTGAGTGAGCATACTTTCACATCTTATGTATCCTTCCCACACATCTATTCCCAATTACAAAATTCCACAAAATAGGAATATGAGAGGATATACAAAACTACAAAATTTCAAAAAATAATTTCAAAACACCTCTTCACTCTTTACTCCTCCATGAAATCACCACCTCGGTAACTAGCACACACCATAGGATCATCCTCTGGCCAATTATCCTGCTGCTCTTTAGGAAGATCTCCCTGCTCTCGATTAGCTAAATCTCCTACATGAAAACCTCTTGAAGTCACCACTGAGCCCCACCCATCATATTCTTCCACTGGTCTTTCAGGGGACCAACCTGAACCCTTTGGTTGAGATGAAGAGGAAGGCAGCCATGCATTCCAATTGGCCTCCTTTTCCGTCAAACCCATCGAAGACAATTGCATTGGAGGCTTGTTAGAAAACCTCATTAAATCCAATATCAAAAATCCCTATTTTTTCACTCTCTCCTTGAGATGATATCCTAGTGCACAAGCAGTAACCTAAAGCACTGCTTTCATGGGTGACGAACTGCACATTTCCACTACTTTTTTCAATGATTCAAAAGTCACTAAAATTTCATGCTTTTGGAGCAACTGGGCATGAGAAAACAAGCCCCCCACTAAAGCCATACCATGCCAAAGGTCATATGATTGCATCGCCCTAATAAGCTTGTTATCTACAATAAACACCGGTTGAATAACCTTGGAAGCCAGTGACTGAAGGAGTTGTGTTGACTGCATAATGTCCATGGCATTAGATAGGAAAATGGAAATTCAGTTCGAAGGATAGAAGACTTGCGTAACAGAGGCAACCAGGTGTTCTTCCCTAATAACCTGCTTGATAGCCCACCGAATTGTGGGAGAGTGGATAATAAACATGGCATCGAGGGTTGAATCCACCACTGGAACTGGAAGTGCATTTTCATCTAATCCTGGCAATATCCAAATGCGATAGTTCTTCAACATAATCCCCCTATGTTGCTTATGATAGGCATCGCACACACCGGAAATGTCCAACATCTTCGACATTTTCAAATTGTGAGGATGAAATGTAAGAAAAACCCTTGATATATAAGCTGATAATGTACTATTTATGCCTAATAATGATGAATAGATATGTCGATCCCATTCCATGCACATCCAAATGAAGTTGCAGATCTCACTTGCACTCACATTTGGGAAGCCATGTGAACAGTACTAGTGGAGTGAACTGTAGGCTGCCAGCAATGTGTACTTCCCATCCCACACATTAAAGACATAATATTACACTCATGTTGGTGACATTGGCTCAATAGCATAAACCTTTATCTCCAAATTCCCACATGACAACTAATGATTTAATGATAGCATCTGTCCTTGTCCACTTGAATTAATCTTTTAAGATCTTCCCAATCATAAACCATAGCCAATGGATTTAGTGATGTGAATTCTAAACCATTGCATCCCAAGCTAGATAAATAGTCTGCCACTTGATTACCTTCCCTTAGCATGTGTGATATGCAAATATCTTGAAATTCATCTAAAAGCCTCCAAATTTGGGATAAAATATATTTTAATTTCCATGAATGTGATTTTCTATGGATACAGGCATTTATAATGACTGAAGAGTCACCTTCTATGTGTAGCCCACGGTAATTGCCCTGTTTAGCTAGAATTAACCCTACAAATAGAGCTTGAGCTTCCACCAAATTATTAGTGCCAACAACCAGAGGGGATGTGACAACTACAACTACATTACCTTTAACATCTCTAATACATGCCCCCAGCCCTGATATTCCAAGATTTCCTCTCGAAGCACCATCAAAATTAAGTTTGAAAAATCCCTCAATGGGTGGCCTCCAATGCACATTTGACCTAGAGATTGGTGATGATGGAATCTTGTGACTTTGCCAACCATATGGGATGACAAGCATCTTCCATTTCTGAATCATCTTAGCATCCCATGCAGTAACAATAGGATTGAATTTGCAACTTCTAATACTTGCATTTGTCACTTCAGAGATAGACCTTTCAATACCTTCTAGAACTTTGTTGATCTGAGATGACTCTTTCCTGAAAATACACTTGTTTCTTTCCCACCAAATGGACCAAACTATTAATGTCGAAGCACATTTCCAAATATTTGCAAATAATGAATCTGGGTAAAGGACTGGCCATGACTGAAAGAGATCCCAAATATTATCTTGCAATGGTGTACTATAATTTAGCTTGTTTAATATAAAGGACCAACATTGGGAAGAGAATGAGTAGTTCAAAAGTAAGTGATCCACAGTTTCTTTGCATGAATCACAAAGAAGACAATTAAATGGTGGGGCAATGTTTAATCTTTTTAACCTATCGCAAGTCAGAATCCTATGTTTTATTGCAAGCCATGCAAAACAGCCTGCCTTTGGGAGAATGACATTGTTCCAACAAAAAGAGAAAGCTCTACATGATACTTTGTAGAGTCACTTTGCTGCAATATTTTATAACCCTCTTTAACTGAATAATTGCCATCTTTGGCTGGGACCCAAATGAGCTGATCTGCAAGTCCCGAGAGAAAAACTTGTTGTGAAGCTAAGATTCCTTTGAAAAGATTTTTATCTTGGGTTGACAGTGGTAATGCATTCAGATCTTTCCAAGTGACTTTACCTAAAATGCTGCAGATTTTAGCTACATATTGGTTGAGCTGTGTACCCCAAAGGGACTTTGAGATATGTATAATGTCTTACAAAGTTGTACTTAAGGATAAAGGAGGATTACCATTCCACGAATCTCTCCAGAAATTTACCATACTTTCATTATTAACTTCCCAAGAAATGTATTTGATAACAATTTGTTGTGAAGTCATCATGAAATCCCAAATTACTGACCCTTTGGGAGGATCCATAACAGATAGAACTCGAGATGGATCATCGTTATCTAAGTATTTCTATTGCATAATTCTGCACCATATGGATTGTGGTTTAGTATACATATGCCATACTAATTTACCACCAAATGCTTCATTTCTCTTTGTTAAATCATGAATCCCTGCTCCTCCAACTGCTAGAATGTGTGCCATGTCATGAAGGGAAATAAGTGGAATTTTCTTGGCTTCATTCATATTACCTAACCATAGGAATCCTCTATTCAGTTTTTTAATTTGGTGAAGAATTTTGGAAGGAGCTTTTAGAACTGCAATGTAGTAATTTGGTATTGCTGCAAGAACTGATTTGATGAGCAGAATTCTGCCTGCCAGTGATAGCCACCTGGCTTTCTAGGCCAATATTCTACTCTGAATACATTGTACCACTAAAGACCAGTAGGAAGACTTATTTGAGCCCATGAAGAATGGGATTCCCAAATAAATGGATGGTAAGAGATCCACTGAGAATCCTAGAATCCTAACTATTTTGTCAGATATCACTTTATTGGTATGAAAGAGATATATTTTGGATTTTTGAGCATTAATAGACTGCCCTGACACATCTGAGTAAAGTTGTAAGATATATTTAATTTGGTGAGCCTCTTCGACTTGAGACAATCCAAATAACAATGTATCATCTGCAAATAAGGAATGGGTAACCGATATATTTGTACCATGAACATGTGCACCTTTCCACTTACCTGACTCATGATGGTGCTTGATAGTTCTGCTAAAAGCTTCTGCCATGATGATAAATAGTGTCGGTGATAATGGATCACCCTACCTAACACCTTGTGTTGAAGGAAAGAAACCAACTAGTTTTCCATTAACTAGGATTGAGAACCAAGCACCTGAGATACATGCCTTAATCCATTTGCACCAACCTTTTGAAAAACCCATTTTATTTAAGACTTGGAATAAAAATTTCCAGTAGACTCTATCATATGCTTTCATCATATCAAGCTTAATCACAAAGTTTGATGAACAATTTGAATCTATTGAATGCAGAACCTGATGAGCCACTAACGCTCCTTCCATCGTTTCTCTACCTGAGACAAAACCTCCTTGCTCCAAAGAGATAATCAATGGGATAAGATGTTGTAATCTTAGATAGATGTCCTTATTTATGATCTTATATGTCAGATTACATAATGAAATTGGTCTAAAATCTACAAAAGTTGATGGATCCTTGATTTTTGGGATTATTGAGATATTTGTAGTGTTAAAGTATTTGAGCATACTCTTATTTTTCCTAGATTCCTCCACTGCATCCAATAAATCCCAACCAATAGTATCCTAGTAACTTTGGTAAAAAAGAGTAGAAAAGTCATCCGGCCCCGGGGCTTTGTCTGGAGGAAAGAAGAAAACCACCTTTCTAAGTTCTTGTATGGAAAAGGGGGCCATCAACATAGCATTATCTTGCATAGTCACCGTGCATGGTATAGCTACTAAGATCTCATTAACTTGTGCCTCCATGGGAGAAGGAGAAGTAGCAGGGGCTAAGAGATTCTTAAAGAATTTAACTCCTTCTTCACGAATCTGATGTGCATTGGTAATCAGATTTCTTGTATGAGCATCTTTGATTTGGAAGATGGTTGTATTAGCTTTCCTTTGTTTAGCTGTAGTATGAAAATATTTTGTATTTCTATCTCCCTCTTGAAGCCAAAGTTCTCTTGATTTTTACCTCCAATAAATTTCCTCCCGACTACACAACTCCTCCCATTCCTGCTGTAAATTTTTTTGTCTAACATAAGTGTCTTCATTCATACCCTATTGAATGATGATATTAAACACTTCTTCTATTTGCTTCTTGACTTCCTCTTTTTGACTAAAAACAATCTTAAAGACCAGCTAATTCCAAGATCTGATTTTTTTTTTGACAAATTTTAATTTCATAGCAAATTGATGCATCTTGGTTCCTACAACATAAGGTGCACTACTCCACCATTGTTGGATATGTTGTAGAAAATGAGGATGGAAAAGCCACATTTTTTCAAATTTGAAAGAAGAATTGAATTGAATATCATCTCCCTTATGAGCTTTAGTGATATCAAGTGATATTGGGAAGTGATCAGAACCTGGCTGGAGGAGAATTTCTGAAGAGATATCCACATCCTTGAGTTTCCAGTCTTGTGATATTAGGAACCTATCCAGACGAGCATCAATATGTGCAAAACCAAACCTCTTGTTTGTCCAAGTAAATGTCCCATTTGTTAGAGAAATATCCATAAAATTATTATTATCCACAAAAAAATAAAAATCTTAGATAATCTTAATAGGGGGGACAATACCCCCTATTTTTTCCTTTTGGGATAAAAGTGCATTAAAATCTCCACCAATAACAACATCAGCAGAATCCTGCATTTGGAGGAACTATAGCTCTATGATTTATATGATGAGCATTGAAAAATACAGATGTGTCCATAGATAGTGTTAAGAAATACTATTTTGATAGGTTGAGTCTGGTTTTGGTTTGGAGTGTTGAGAAACATAGCTATGTCAGTGGTAAACAATCTAGTAGCTGAGAGATTAGGATGAATGGCTCTGATTGGATTGGATGTTGATTGACAATATTTTGACTTGGTTGATGAGATTGCAAGGAAATTAAACCTAGTGAGGATCGAATAACTAGGACAAAGACATCAACCAATTCCAAGTTATGATTGCAAGATGCAAACTAATTGAGTCATATAAGGTCGCGAAAGCAACTGAAGATATATACATGCAAGAAGACAAGTTGAAGTCCATGTAGGTAGGATAGCCAAGCTACCCATTCATAGATGGAGAATTGATTACAAGTAGCGTTTGTTTACCAAGTTTTTACCACTTGGCTTTATTGCTATTTTTTCACTACTGAGGTACCTATTTACAAGGTTTTCACCAAGACACTTTTCATTTCTTTTTTTTTATTTTTGAGATTTTTTATTCTTTTGTGATATCACCAAGGCACTTATTGTTAGGTTTTCACCAGAATGATAATTTTTTCAGGACTTTATCTATTGATTTTCTTTTCTTTAGGATCTTTTCTACTATTTTTGGAACTTTTTAGGAACATTCTCTTTGTATAAGAACTTTCATTCTGAGAATGCCTAGTTGTAGAACTTTTTCAGGTGGATAGTGTTGATTGGATCAAAGTGTAATTCCCCTTCTGGAATTGACTGTTGATAGGCTCGAGAACTAACTCTTGCAATAATCATGAAGGGACCTAGCGAGTTGGGTTCAAACTTTCCCTTTTGTTCTTAATTTTGTTGATTGTTTGGATTCTCTCTAAGTACAAGATCGCCAACCTGAATTTTTTTTTCACTTTCTTTTTATAGCTTCTAGACATCCTCTTTTGGTAGACTCTTAGATGGTCAAATACTTATTTTCTTCTTTCATCAAGAAAATCTAATTCTTGGATGCTAGAAATCTGATAATCTTCATTGGTTATGAGTCCTTGTAAAGAAAATCTTAGTGATGGTACTTCTACCTCAATAGGTAGTACTCCTTCTGCACCATACACCAATGAAAAAGGTGTTATCTCTATAGGTTTTATGATACTAGTCTTGTAAGCCCACAATGCTAGATTCAACCAAAGGTGTCAGTCCTTGCCTGATTTGTTCACCATTCTATGCAAGATTTTGAGGATCATTTTGTTGGAAGCGTTAACATGTCCATTTCCTTGCGAGTAGTAGATAGAGGAGTGGTGTTGGGTGATATGAAACTTCTTGCACAGTTCATCGATATCCAACTATTTTTGAATTTCCCTCCATTGTCAATTATAATAGAAGAGGGAACCCCATATCTGCAAATGATGTAGTGTAGGATAAACATTGACACTTGTTTACTGATTATCTTGGTTGAAGGGACGACTTCCACCCACTTTGTGAAATATTTCATGGTAGTGATAATAAACTTGTACCCATTTGATGATGAAGGATTTATTTTACCTACTAGGTCAAAGGATAATTGTTGAAATGGCCAGTGTGTGTTAAATGATAATAACTCTTTGGCAGGAGTGTGGATCAAGTTATCACATAGTTGGAATTTCTTGCAAGAATTGTTGTATTGAATAATATATTTATCCATGTTAGGCCAATAGTATCTAAACCTTAGGACTTTCTTGGCCAATGAGAGACTATTCGAATGAGCTCAACAAATACCTTCGTAGACTTCTTGTAGTACATGTTTAGATTCTTCATATTCTAGACACCTAAGGAGAGTACCATCTACACCTCACCTATATAAGTTGTTAGCAATGATAATGTAATACGATACATTTCTTATGAGGTTTATATTTTCATTTTTGGATAGGCCATTAGGGATTATTTGGTCTTGTACATTAGAGTATATTTGGTCGTATCTAGAGGAATCATGGCCCACAATTGAACATACTGTTCGGGAGTCTGGGGAATCATATGTTGGAAAGGGGAGTTAGTTTATCTAGAGGAATCCCCTTCTCCCTCAAATTTTCCAATTTATCTATTAGAATAGGAACACCCCGATTGAAAGGAAGATGACCTTCTCCAGAGTTTCAACCTCACATGCGCAAGGTCCTGCTTGGAGGCTAATTCAATCTTTCACAAGATTTCTTGGTGGTCATACCCCAAGCATGGGAGAATATTTTTATGATAACACTATCTATTTTTTCATTTTAATAATAGACATCTTGTGATTAATGTGGAATTAATTAAATTTTGCTATTTTTTTACTATCGAGGCACCTATTTACGAGGTTTTCACCAAGGCACTTTTCATTTCTTTTTTTTTTGTATTTTTGAGCTTTTTGATTTTTTTGTGATATCACCAAGGTGCTTGTTGTCAGGTTTTCACTAGAATGATAATTTTTTCAAGACTTGATCTTTTGGTTTTTCTTTTCTTTAGGATCTTTTCTACTATTTTTGGGTTTTTTTATGGAACATTCTCTTTGTACAAGAACTGCTCATTCTGAGAATGTCTAGTTGTAGAAATTTTTCAGGTGGATAGTGTTGATTGGATCAAGGAGTACTTCCCCTTCTAGAATTGATAATTGATAGGCTTGAGAACTAAATTTTGCAATAATCATGAAGGGACCCAGCTAGCTGGGTTCAAACTTTCCCTTTTTTTCTTAATTTTGTTGATTCTTTGGATTCTCTCTAAGTACAAGATCACCAACCTAAAAAATGAAAAATTCACTATCTTGTTATAGCTTCTGGACATCTTCTTTTGGTTGACTCTTAGATGGTCAAATGCTTATTTTCTTCTTTCATCAACCAACTCTAATTCTTGAATGCTGGAAATCCGATAATCTTCATTGGTTATGAGTCCTTGTAAAGAAAATCTCAATGATGATACTTCTACCTCAATACGTAGTACTGCTTTCACACCATACACCAAGGAAAAAGGTGTTTCCCCTGTAGGTTTTATGATACTAGTCTTGTAAGCCCACAATGCTGGATTCAACTAAAGGTGTTAATCCTTTCCTGATTTGTTCACTGTTCTATGTGTTAGGGATTTTTCTTGTAGGATCAAACTTGACAAATGTATGGGCTTGATTCTCAGATTAAAAGGGGACTCCAATTTTGCAAGAAAAGCCTAATTCATGAGAATTAAATGGAATCCTCCTTCTACTTTGAGCTCCACAGGACTCAATCAAGTATTGCCTATGATAGGTTACTATTTTTCAAGTAAGCTTTTAGATTAGGTGGATTGACTCTTCACTACTTTGCTATTAATTCATCAAATTAATTCAATAGAACATTATTACTCTACAGACAACCCATAGTATCCTGATACAGAGTATTATGATGGAAACTATAAATATAAAAGCATGCAGCAGTGGTATAAGGGCATTCATCCTTCTTCTTTTTCTGAGTTATACTCAAGGAAGGGTAAACCTTTTGATTCTTTCTTTAAGGAATCACTAAATATGAACTTATACCACTTGGATATAGTTCTATCAAAAAAATTCTTGAAAACAAAAGTACTAGTAATGAAATGCATTTTGGTCCTTCTAAGGATTGCAAAAAGATAACACTTAAGAAAAAACACACTTCAAACCAGTGCTTGAATCCAAAGGGAAAAAGAGTCCTTAATGCAAATCCACAAGTCCTTTTCAAGAAATATAACAGTATGCCTTACATACAACCTGCAATCCAAATAGGATGCCTTACAAACTATTCTGTCTATCCAATATTATTACTATCAATAGCCCTACAAATGTATTTACTCCCTAAAATTGATAACAAGATTTTTTAACTCTCTCCTTGAGAGAAACTCATAATCAATTACAAAAATTTCTTATCAACCAGTATATTTTAAATGCCTTCCATATAAAACATACAAGAGTAAATCCAAAAATAGAGAGACAATGACAACAAAAGATAGGAATTGCGATATATTTGTATTAAAGAAGACTTGCAGTTTACACAAGAATACTCATGCTCAAAAATTTAGAGACCAAATTCAAAAATCTATTCTGCAGCAATTGTACTTGATTTTTCTATTATCTTTTTTATATTTAGCCTCCTCCTTCCAAAATGAGGTTACAATTCTATTTATATCCTTTCAACCATCTTGGAATTCTCTTATTAATGAGAATGAAACAAGCTTTGGATGGTTGAAAACCCTAACCCTAAAGAGCATAAAAAGACAAAGCAATAAAAGACAAGATACAATACACCCTCAGACAGTGGAAAGACAAAATTATCTTGGACTATTTTGCATTCTGGATCGCTGATAATTGACACCTTTGTCTACAAGTATTCATGACAAATGCTTTAGTTATAACTAGATATGGTGACCGCCATTCCGGTTAACTTACACCATTCTCAAATGATAGTTGATCATCCATGTATTCTAAGATCAAGTGTCAGGTGCTCCAGATGTCCTCCTCATTCTTCATCCAGGATATCCAAGTCAACTGTAGTGGATTTGATTTTCTGGGGCTTTGTTAACTCATCCCACGTAACTACTTCTTCCTTTGTCAGCCATTTAAAATCCTAAACAAGCTGTAATTGTGCCTTTTGTCTTCCCCACCTAGCATCTATGATTTCTTTGACATCTATTAAAAATTTGGTGAGCTCTGTTTCTACCTTAATAGCCTCATCCAGAGTTTTATTGAACCTGTCCAAATCTACTTCATTGTCTTCACCTAAAAATGCCTCCTTCCTAAGCAATATAAGATCAAATTCTGATCTCCATTAATCAAGGCTCTTTATGGCTCCATCAGCACTCTTGATAGAAGGAATAAACTTGTTGGAATTGGAATCTAGCATGGCTATCTTAGCCTCAAGAAGATTTTCCTTACCCTTAAAAAGTGGTAATATGGCTTTAATTCTATCTATCTCCTCACCAACCCGCATAACTATTTTTGGAATATCATTTCTCAAAGATTGAGAAAATGCCAATTTTTCAAAAAGTGGTGCCCTAACAAACCAGGCTACATAGTATCCATTTAAAATTTGAACATAATTATCAACTTCCAACTATAACTCTGGCAACTTGTTGTAAGCATTAAAAACTAAATCTGATTTATCCTTGATCATATCAATTCTGTGCTACATAATTTTTAATAAGGCCTGCAAGATAGCCTCATTTTTATCTATATTTATTTTCTCTAATTCTGCAGCCACTTCCTCTTCTAACATCGCTTGTGCCTCAATTAATGCAGGTTACTTAGGAGGTGCATGAGCAATCACAGGAGTATTTATGATTTGAAGCTCTAAATTTGCCAGAGATTTCTCAAATTCCTTCTCCCTTATTATTCAAAGATCCCTATCTTTCAATAATGCACTGTAATCTTCAATAAGGGAGCCATATCTCTCTGAAAATTGCTTTTTTTATCTTCATTTAGCTTGGAAAAATGAGTCAATACTTGAGAAATCTCTAGGTCCCCTGTATTTTAGATGGACCATACAATCCTATCTCCTTCCATCTACTCTTTTACATTCAAGATTGAAGGTTTTTTATCCTTAGGATAAAGACTCCACAAGGCTAATGCTTGATTTTTTGGGCTATACCCAAATCCTCTAACAATGTCTCCCACTTGGGTTTCTGAAGATAGAGTTATGTCTTACTACCTCTTAATTTGATTAATAATGAAATCAGAATATAAGTTCCACCTAGGCACAAGTAGCATGTTTCTCTTTTTCACCAGTTGTCTAGCCTCATCTAGGGTGAAATTCTCAGCCTCGGGGTCATACTCTCTCAATTTTTGTACTGCCTCCTCTGGCACTTGGCCATCTTAAGTGATTTGCACATTAGATGCAACCTATTTTTTTTTGTGCCAAATCAAGAAGCTCTTGAACTCCTCTGACTCTATGAAACTATCATCCTTCAAGAAGGCATCTTTTTCAATCATTCTTTCATCTTGGCATAGAGCCAAGCGTAACTCAACATCTTCAGTTTCAGCTTTTGTTTTCTCTTTTCTTCTCTTATTTTCTTCCTTAACTGGTGATGATGGACACCAGTCTCAGTAAAAAGGGCTCCTATCCTATCCATTTTCTTCACCTGAGAAGACTCACCAACCAATAATCTCTGCTTCTTTGGAGGTGGCTCACTTGTATCTTGAGAACTATGAAGCTCTGCAAGATCAACAATATTTCCTTCAACCTGATGCCTCTCTACCATTATTGATTCTAGAGGTGGAACACTATTCATAGAATAGCCACCATCATTATCTTCATCACACTCAGATTCAGAATAGACCTTCTTCTTCTTGTCTGTCTCATCAATCTAATCTTCAAAAGTCCTCATTAAGGTATTGTACTAAGACATCATTTTCTCAAGCCTTTGAAGATAAGGCAATGTAGGGAAAAAGCCACTGAAAACTAGTCCCTTCTATCTTAATCTCTTCTCCATTGCATATAAGTCATGAATTTGGGAGGCTCTCCTTGCCACTTCATCCTCCTCTATAATATTTCTTATTACATCCTCTTCGGGAAACTCTTCATGTCTTTTATTAAAAGGGATGGTAGGCATGTAGTATTTCCTAGAAGCAACCATAAACCCTTTTGTATCTACATATCTATGGGAAGCAGCATGCATCTGGAATTGTCCCAACCATTCATCAAATTTTCTCAAGGAATTCTTGTCTATTGTGATACTATGCACTCTAAAGTGCCTTGGAGTAAGAGTTCCTTTCCTATATGAAGCCAAATGCTCCTTATCAATCAACATCAATTGTCGAAAGAATTCCAGAAATGCCATCCTTGGTGGAGAAAAGTATGGTAATATGTGAGGGGGATGGGGGCACCCATACACTCTAATTAAAGTGTATGCCTTTTCATAATATATGTCTCCCCAATTATGGCCCTTATCCCATTTATCAACAAACTATTGGGGCCTCACCAGCTGCAAAACTTTAGTAGACAATCTTGATAATTCAATTCCCATACTAAGGAGGATAGGCCGAACTATCCAGTTCTCAAAAACACAGAAATCACTCCTTGTAGTAGAAGGACTCCAAGCCCTTATCCAGTACTGCACTGGATTTTTCTACCCCTTATACATCATTTGTGGCTCCAAGTGTTCCATATTTATAATGTTATAATTGAAATATAAAATCAAATGCATTAACAGAGAATAATGCATAAATTGGGGTGCAGGGCTAGATGGAAAACCTTTCAAAGCCTATAATCCCTCATGCATATTTTTTATTACAAACCCTATGTAATCATATCCCTTTGTCACATGGAGACTCTGGGAATCCAATGCAATCATCAAAAATTTTGGAGTAATTCTTTCTCTGTTATCGATTCCCAATACCCTACACAACCTGCATGCAATATACTTCATGTATAATTTTAGATCCTTGAAATAATATGGGTTTGACCTAGCTATAGGTGCAATGTACTTCCTGCTCTCCCGAAGAATATGGGCTTCAACCTCTCTTGTAACCATAGTAGTCTCCCTAACATATATGTTGGCCAAGGCCTGTAAATTTATTTTGGTAGCCATAGGGACCCGAATACCGAAAGCCCTAATGAATGACCTTCTATCAAGGGTAACCAAAGGAGACTTGTCAGCTTTCCTAATTGTTCTAGACAAGGGATCATAGTTGTGGGATAAAACAATTAGGACATCTATGTCAAGAAAAACTTCGAGAACTATCAATTTTGCTAACCTTGAAGTCCAAGGGTTCAAGATAGGGACTAGACTCTTAGCATTTTTATAAAAATACTTAAATAGGCACATTCTAGTGACATCTAGTGTCCTAGCATCTCTACACTGAGAAAGTTCATCAGCAAAACATTCATCACTAACTTTTTTATTTTGTGATGAGCCCGACAACAAGGTGAGGAATTCATCTGAGAAGCTCTCCTTAGCCTTCTCCTTAGTACCCTTACTGGTTGTAGGCTCACCTCCCATCTGTTGACTCATCTTGTCTACAAATTCAAATTTCCTACAAATTCTGGACGTACTGAAACTTCGGAACTCACTCTGAAAGTCCTTACACAATTCTATCATCTGGGCTCTGCAAATGCTTGGTAGCTTGAAAGATAATGAACAACTGTATATATTTTGCAGAATTGAATACAAAAATCTGTAAGAAATCAGAAAGCTATAACCATGTCACCTCTGCCATTACTTGGCACACTTAGAACTTCAATTCATTAACCGTGGCCAAGAAAATCACATGTAATCAATTTTAATTTTCTGGCGATCTCATGACTATGACACTTTCTTGTAATCACTGAAAAATCTAGCACCTTTTGAATAGTTCTGGAGATCTAGCGACTGTAACAAATTTTAGTTATATAGCAGCTTTCACCTTATCTAGAGACTTAGCGACCAAGGTGGAAAATCATAGTCGCTGAAATAATTAAGACCTATTGGAATCATCTGGAGATTAAGCGACCCTTTGATTTTTAAATTTTCCATGATTTAGAGATTTGGTGACTATAGTCACCACTTTAGTCACTGCAAAGTATTTCTTCTTTAAATTTATCTCGAGACCTAGCAACAAAATGCCATCACGAGATCTATCGAAAATAGTAAATCTCTTAGTCGCCAAAGCTAGTTGACTTTTCAAACTTCTTCTTGAGACCCTCTGACTGAACTATTCAGAGATTCAGTGACTGAGATATGAGAACTTTAATTTATCTTGTCTAGAGATTTGGCGACTATAGTCAAGCCCGTCTTTCTATTTATACTTTCCATGTTTTGTCAGCCAACCCTATAGAGACATGTCACAAAATCCAGAAAATGGAAACCCACATTTTCTTCAATATTTTGATTCTGGTCAACACTTAACTTCAGATTTCTTGGCGATTACATGACTGAAGACAATCCTTTAATCGCCAAAAAGCTTCCTTAACCTGATTTTATCCTAGAGATTGAGCGACAAGGCAATCCTCAAGGTCGCTAGATCATTTTTTAACCCATGGTTTAATTTTGAGATCGCACAACCACCACTCGATCAAAGCAAAATCAATAGCCAAGAACAACTATCAGAAAACCTTCCTCTTAATTCATATTCATCTAGCAATCCCTCGACTACAAACATCTCCCTATCATTGAATATCTTTTCTAACTGTGGTCAAAACTAGAGATTGCATGAACACCTTTACTCTCTAAGTCACCAAAAAATCACTTAACCTTGGTCAAATAATGAGACTTAACACCAACCATCAATTAGAATTTGATCCAACGGTCGTTGCTAAGTCCTCATAGCTTTTGTAACTTAACCGCTTCATTAGGAGACCCAGAGATAACCAGGTCACTGAATTGCTGACCGCCAAAGACATAACTGCCAGGGTGATGAGAATGTGCGACTAAAGAGAATGCGAAGTTGTAGAATAAAAGAACTATCCGCTGACAAACCTTGAGATCTAGCGACCTGAAGAGAAAACCGCTACCTAGCATTTGGAGATTCAGTGACCAACTGCAGATCTCAATATCGTTGAAGATTTTTTCTATTTCATACTTCTTTCAAAGATTACCCGACTGAAGGCATTTTGATCTGGAGATCTAGAGACTAAAGTAACTTCTGCAAACATTTATCATAGTAGTCGCTAGATCTCACAATGATAATCCAAAGAACTGGCGACCAAACAGAACCGTTAAGTCATTTACGAACAAGGAATATTCTTTCATCCTGAGGAGATCATGCGACATGAGGCTTTTGGGTAATTGCTAATAAAAAGGGAATATACCAAATGAATTTGGAGATCGAGCGACTAACTAGGAAGACAAAAGTGCACATGCTTCAAAAGATCTTTTAAGTGATTGAAAAATGTAACGACCAAATAGACTTGGGTTAGCAATTTTAGGGCCTCTTTGGACTTTCTAAAGCAATGAGACCTGAAACCTAGGGTTTTCACCTAAAATGAGACTTGGAGCCTCTGGGGCCAGAAAAACTGGAAACTTAAACCACAAAGAACCAGGACAGAGAGCAAAAAACCAAAAATTTGAAAGACAAAACCTCAAAAATGGAAAAACTACCAACACTATGTAAGATTTTGAGGATCGTTTTGTTTGAAGCTTTAACCTGTCCATTTCCTTGTGAGTAGTAGATAGAGGAGAAGTGTTGGGTGATATGAAACTTCTTGCACAGTTCATCGATATCCTTATTTTTGAATTTCCCTCCATTTTCAATTATAATAGAAGAGGGAACTCCATACTTGCAAATGATGTAGCTTAGGATAAACATTGACACCTTTTTACCAATTGTCTTGGTTGAAGGGAAAAATTCCACCCACTTTGTGAAATATTTCATGGTAGTGATAATAAATTTGTGCCCATTTGATGATGAAGGATATATTTGACCCACTAGGTCAAAGTATTATTGTTGAAATGGCCAATGTGTGTTAAATGATAACAACTCTCTAGCAGGAGCATGGATCAAGTTACCACATAGTTGGCATTTCTTATAGGACTTGGTGTATTGAACAACATATTTCTCCATGTTAGGCCAATAGTATCTAAACCTTATGTGTTTCTTGGCCAATGAGAGACTATTCAAATGAGCTCAACAGATACCTTTGTGGACTTCTTGTAGTGCATGTTTAGATTCTTTGTGTTCTAGAAATCTAAGGAGAGTACCATCTAGACCTCACCTATATAAGTTGTTAGCAATGATCAAGTAATGTAATACATTTCTTATGAGGTTTCTTTTTTCATTTTTGGATAGGCCATTAGGGATTGTTTGGTCTTGTAGGTTGGAGTAGATTTGGTCGTATCTAGAGGAATCATGGCCCACAATTGAACATACTCTTCAGGAGTTTGGGGAATCATATGTTGGAAAGGGGAGTTAGTTTATCTAGAGGAATCCCCTTTTCCCTCAAATTCATTAGTTTATCTATTAGAATAGGCACACTCCGATTGGAAGGAAGCTGACCTTCTTTGGAGATTCAACCTCACATGCGCAAGGTCCCTCTTGGAGGCTAATTCAATATTTGACAAGATTTCTTGGTAGTCATACCCCAAGCATGAGTGCAAACTTTTATGATAACACTATCTATTTTGTCATTTTAATAATAGACATCTTGTGATTAATGTGGAATAAATTGAATTTGATAATGCAACAATTAAATAAAAAAGAATAAATAATTTAATGATCAAGTTTCTTGCAACCTAAACACAAATTTATTTTTGGCATATTTAGTCCTAAAGTGTAGTCATCTAGCTACTATTAGTGTCTTCTAACTCTTATTTGTCTATGTGAGTGCATTTTTTGGGACACATGGGGTGCATAAAAGCACCTTGGGGTTTGTTGCATCTAGAGGAAATTATGAAGCTTTATTGATTATAAGTTAATTCTCATTATCGATGCAAATGACTAAAAACATACCAAACAAGGATATTGAACTCATTTGATGATGTAGTATATAACAATATTGTCACAAGCCTAATGTGTTTACTTAGTAGTGTGTTTTGGTTTCTTTGTTCATGATAACCAAGGGAAGAGCACCAATTACCACCCATGCTTCAATTCCCATTGATTGGATTTCACTAATTAAAAGTGCACTAAAAAAAAATCTACGGAAAAATAGCCACCCGATTTACGGAAAACTAAGTTAGTAATTAGATCAATTATAGAACTTTATTGGTACCCATAGAACACGATTATTGGGGCATTTATGCATATGTATTGGATCAATAGTGCAAATTTTCTAGTTGTCAAAGAAAATAGGTAATGGGTAATAGGAAATATGTTTCAAATGACATGACCACTTTTTTATCCTTACACACATAACCGATCCCACAACATTTGTTGTTACTATCTAGAAGCCAAAATAATAGCTATGAGTAGTTAAGTCACACACAAAGATAACAAAAATAAATATTGAAATCTGATATACTATTTAGAAAGTTAAGATGAATAGAATTAACTATTACAATTTTTGTTGCTCTTCCCTTAACACTTATGATTTATCCTTAAATAAAAGTATAATTAATTATTACGACTTTTTGATACTCTTCCCTTAATACTTAGAATTTATCCTTAAATAAAAGATATTAAATGTTCAATTCAAGATCTTTCTTATGAAAAACAAGCGATGCTCAACTTTTTCAAGTGTGTAGCTTAAAAAAATGAAACAAAAGATTTAAACTAAAAGAGCAAGACCACAAATTCTAAGATGATGTATAGCAGAAGTGATTGACTTGAGATTCAACATGTATAGTAGAAGTGATTAATTGATAGGTTTAAGACTTGAGAGTCAACATATGCACAAATAAGGGAAAACAAAAGTCCCAATACCTAGGTTGAACACAAAAGCAGGCTGCAATTTATGAAATGATAGTGGACAACGTGATTGACTCACTGGACCTAGGAAATTATAAACTTAACCATCCTTGTAGAACATTCCTGGCTGGCAATGGTTCATGTCGGTGGGAACATTTATGGAATCAAATTGAGTCATGTATTCTCTATATAGAGAGAAAAATGTAATCATGTCGGACATACATACCCACTCATTTTCCTTCCAAAATGAAGAAAATGAAGAAAATGGGTTCAGGAAAAAGAAAGTCAGTCCAATTTGTGAGCACAGATATATCCCATTTCTAGGAGGTGGTGCAGCAATTAACAAGAATGCCCAACCCTTACATAGCTAGTAGGGTAAAAATCACTTCGGGCCATAAAATCTCACCGTGGGCTCGTTACGGCCTTTTGGGACATGGAATTGGAGGCAATTTATAGTGTACAGAACCAAGGAGGAGGCCATAAGATGTGTTTGGATAATTTTAAGACCTTTCTCTAGGCGAGCTTTGTCAATGCTCGACTAGGAACAAGGAAGTTGAATTTGAGTTTACTTCCAGGGTGGCTAAAAATTGTGATTCCAAGAATTTGAAGATGTGTATTATGACTAGGCAGAGTCCTAGTGAAGAGATAGGGATTTGGCCAATCCATTTGGAAACAATTTCCATTCATTGAACAAGGAACTCCAAGAAGACCTTAAAACCCTCATAAAACCCTCACTGTGTGAACAAGGTACTGTATGGATGTAAGGAGATCCAAGAACCACAAAATATCTTAGGGTTCCACACATGATTGAAGAATCTATGATTAGTTTGGAAGGTCCTTAAGAAGAAATTAGGACAAAAGGCTAAAATCTCAGAGGAGGCCTAATTCGGGCTCAAGGGCTACAAGGCTAAAATTGATAGTTTGGTGAAATCAATAAAGAAGTTAAAAGAAGTGTAAAAGTGAATCAAGAACCTTGTAAGAAAGTTAATTTGAGAGCCTCCACACCAATGCAAGCTTCTATACTTTCATAGGAGGTTGAACACGGTTGGTATGGTGAAAGGAGCCTGAAGGGAAAAAACATGTTTTGAACCTTGATAGATCACCTAGGAGGAAGATAAGTTTTTATCTAATTGAGGACATTGGGAAAGGTCCTTAGGAGACAAGGGAATACCTTGTGAGACCTTGATCAAGAGATTGGGAAGTTAGGTGACTTAGGAACCTAGGTTGGTCCTAACAAAGAAGTGTGGAAACTAGTGTAATCCTATCAGATTGGTATTAGAGCTTGAAATATTTGGGCAAGAAAATAAGTGTATGATAGACATAGAGTCAGTTGGTGAATCTACAATGGTGACCAATGCACAACTAGCTAAGAAGATGTAGGATCAGGAAGACTAGAACCAAAAGTTAAGGGACAAGCTACTAGAGTTAGAGGAAAAGCTTGGAGAGGTAGCCTACAAAATAGAGGAAGTGACAACTAAGGTCACAAATAAGGAAGAGAAAGAAAAGCTCAAAGCAATGGTTTTAGAAGATTAGATACCTAAACCTGATCTAGTGCTACAAGAAGAGCCCTTCCTAAAAGCTATCAAGGCTTTGGGAGGAAAATCTTTAGATGGTGTGCCATTTTTTAGTGACAAGATGGAAGCGGAACATGTCATGGAGTGGATTGAAGGAATGTAAAATCACTTTGAGTGTGAGAATGTGAGTGAAGCCCAAGCAGTTAAGATTGATAAGGCGAGGATGATAGGAGCTGAATTGACATGGTGGAAGTTTGTGCAAGTAGAAAGGGAAAAAGAAGAGGAAAAGAATGGAAAACCCCTATAGCTAGTTGGAAAGGGATGGTAGCTAAGATCAATGAGACCTATCTTCTAGAGGATTATGAAATGCAACTACATAGAAGAAGACAAAATTTGAAGAAAAAAGATGCAGAGGTAACCTCGTACACAGAGGAATTCCAAAGACTTTTCCTAAGGTCTAATGTGGCAGAAGGAGAAAGAATCAAGGTATCCAGATACACCAATGGCTTAAGATAGAATATACAAGAAGAATTAAATCTGTGGAGTCAAAATAGAGTTCAAAAATGTTATCAGCTAGCCCTTGATACATGAAAATTTAAAAAGGAAACATGAATCTAGCACAAGAGGAATGTTAGGAATAAGGTGTCTCAACCTTGGATAATTCCTATTCTTATTATTTGTTTTGTAAATGTATTTTTTGCAAATAATGTAATTAAGTGTGAGTGTACATGTCTAGTTGGCATGTTGATGTGTTAGCATCTTGTGCGTAAGGAGATCATGACTGAAATGGTCATGATGGATTCCTATGATGTGTAAGAACTATTTAAGGAATGTGCTATGACAGGTGTAAGAGCATCTTATGACTTGGGCCTATTTGGATGCCCAAGAAGAAGTGGTTGGTATGTGTAAGAGAATATACCAAAAATAGGTTGGTATGATAGATTCTCTTACACTTCTCTTGTGACTATTATTTTTGGTGGATTCTATGACAAGCTATCATAGTCTATTCTAGGGATGGATGCCTATTCTTGGGATTGCATGTAACAACTGTGTACATGTGGCTTTGTGCATGGGTCTTGGTGGTTGTGCCTATTTTTGGGTCCAGAGGAGTCTATATATATGATGCTGCTCCTATGGGAGAGATATAACAAAATTTAAGTCTTGTTGGCTTTGTCTCTCATTTCCTGAAAGAACTTGCATTGCAAGTGTATTGTAATCTTTGTGTTGAAGATAATACATTGTGCAGGTTTTGGAGTGCTGGGGTTTTTTACCGAAAGGTTTTTCCTAGGGTATATCATTGTGTCATTCTCCATTTTCTCTATATGCATGGTATGTGGTTGCAATATCTTTGTTAAAGTAGTTAACGAATCTGAAATTGTAAGGATTTACAAGAATTTGCACAATACTCTCCTATAGAGATTAGTGTAGGATGCTGTTTCCCCACCTGAGTTTCCTTACAAGTGGTATCAGAGCTTGATCAACTTTTGATCCTAGTTGTTGGGTAGGGTTTTTTGAGCTAATCTCAAGTTTGAGTGGGAGTTTTTTGCAGAGCATTCTGAATCTTATTTGCAGATTGAGATGGCAAGTTCATCATATGGAAGAATGGAGGTGGAGAAATTTAATGGCACTAATTTCGAGTTGTGGAAACTCAAGATGGAAGACATGTTGGAAGATCGTGACCTATGGGAAGTGACTTCAAATGCTACAAGACCAGCAACTATAGCTCAAGCAGATTGGGATATCAAAGACCGTAAAACTAAGGGTCTCATAAGACTCTATTTAACCGATGCAGTTCTTCTGAATGTTCTAGATGAGAAAACCAAAAATAGTTTGTGGGAAAGACTTGCGGCCATGTATTAGGCCAAATCTCTGGTGAGCAAGTTGTTCCTAAGGAAGAAGTTTTACTCTCTGCAAATGGAGGAAGGTGGATCCTTAATGGATCATTTAAATGCATTTAATCTACTAGCTAGACAATTGACATCAGCTGGTGTCAAGTTAGAGGAGGAGGATTGTTGCTACACACTTTTGTGTTCTTTACCAGATTCATGGGACCATCTTATGATGGCTCTCGGAAGCACTTTAGTCACCTTCAAAATGGATGATGTGGTGTCTTCACTGCTATCAGAGGAGATGCGGAGAAAGGCTTTCATTTTAGAAAAAGAAGCCCTTGCTGTTCGTGGGAGATCCACTGAAAGAGGGAAGAAAAATGACAATAAGTCTGACAATAAGGGTAGATCCAAATCCATGGGAAGTCAAAGACTTCCAATAAGTCCAAGGCAAAATGTTGGAACTGTGATAAATCTGGGCACTTCCGTAAAGACTACAAAGAGCCGAAGAAGAAGAAGAAAGGTTCAGATTCAGCTTCAAAAAGATCTCAAGAAGATGGTGATGCATTCATCGTAGCTTTGGCAGCCCATGCATCTGATGATGTGTGGTTGGTTGACTCAGGTGCATCTTTTCACATGACCTCTCATCGAAACTGGTTCTCAAAATATGAAGAGTTCGATGGTGGAAAGGTGTACTTGGGTGATGATTCTCACCTAAAGATAGTTGGATGCAAAAGGGTCACTATCAAATTTCCTGATGGACGAGTAAAGGGAATCAATGAAGTTATGCACATTTTGGGTTTGGCACGAAACCTATTATCTATAAGTATGCTGAATGATGTAGGTGTGCAAGTTGTTTTTTCAAAAGAAGGATGCAAGATGATGAGAGGATCGATAGTGCTTGCAAGGGGTACTAGGAGAGGTACCTTATTTCAGCTAGATGCATGTATTCCTCTATGTAATAGTTCTTCATCCTCACCATCTGAACAAGCAGTGAAGAAGTCTATGGCTATTGGTTCCGATGGTAGTGCAAATACTTTGGAAGGTAAGCTTCTTGTAGAAAAGATAATGTTGTGGCATATGAGATTTGGCCACATTGGTGAAAAGGGTCTCAGAACCCTGAAAAATAAAAATCTCATTGAGGGGTTAAATGATTGCAATCTCGAGTTCAACTTTTGTGAACACTATGTCTATGGTAAACAAAATCGTGTTCAGTTTTACTCTAGTTCTCACAAATCTTCTGATGTTTTGGATCTTATTCATTTTGATGTATTTGGTCCTGTAAAAGTTCCTTCAATCTCCAAGTCTATTTTTTTTGTATCTTTCATAGATGATTATAGTAGAAGGATGTGGATTTATTTCCTTAAAAGTAAGACATAAGTCTTTAGTCAGTTCAAGGAATTTAAAGCTCTTGCAGAGAATCAGACTAGTAAGAAGATTAAGTGTGTGAGAACTGACAATGGTGGTGAGTTTTGCTCAACAGAGTTTGAACAGTTCTGTAAAGAACAAGGTATCGAGAGGCATAAGATAACTCCTTATACCCCACAGCAAAATGGAGTTGTAGAGAGAATGAATAGGACACTGATGGAGAAGGCTAGGAGTATGCTTAGTGGAGCTGGTTTAGAACAAAGGTTTTGGGCCGAAGCTGTGGCCACTACTTGCTATCTAGTTAACAGATCTCCTACATCAGCCCTTGTTGGTAAGACACCCATGGAGGTGTGGTCTGGTAAGAAGCCTTCAATTAGACATCTTTGTGTTTTTGGTTGTGAAGCTTATGCACATGTTCCAAAGGAGAAAAGATCTAAGTTGGAAAACAAAGTTGTTAAATGTATTTTCATCAGATACAGTGCTGGTGTGAAAGGATACAAGCTTTGGGATCCTGTGACTAGTAAGGTTTTGTATAGTAGAAATGTTATTTTCAGAGAGCTAACATCTTCTCCTATTGTGCTACAACCAGATGAAAAAGAAAAGGAAAAAGATGTTGTTTGGTTGCCTCCTACCCCTGAGAAGACTGAACAGAGAGACCATGTTGGGCCTAATGATGAGGAGAGCTCTAGCAGCTCTAATAGTTCGGAAGAAGAGGAAGAACAACCTCAACCTCAGCCCTTGAGGAGATCCATGAGAGAAAGAAAGCAACCAGAAAGGTTTGGTTATTCTATGTTAGATTCCAGTTGTGCCTTTGCTTTGATTACTAACACTGATGAGCCTAAATCTGTGAAAGAGGCTTTGGGCATGGAAGATGCAGGTTCCTGGATTGAGGCTATGGATGATGAGATGGCTTCATTGGAGAAAACAAAAACTTGGGACCTTGTACCTTTTCCTAAAGGGAGAAAATCTATTGGCTGTAAATGGGTGTTCAAGAAGAAATTATGTGCAGATGGCAGTGTTGAAAGGTATAAAGCTAGATTGGTTGCAAAGGGGTATTCACAAGTAGAGGGAATAGATTATGGTGAAATATTCTCTCCTGTTGCAAAGTTGACATCCATTAGATTTCTATTATCTCTTGCTGCATCATATGATTTAGAGATAGAACAGATGGATGTGAAGATAGCTTTCCTTCATGGTGATTTGGAGGAAGAAATTTATATGTCACAGCCTAAGCACTACATTGTTAAAGGTAAAGAATCCTTAGTTTGCAGATTAAAGAAATCTCTATATGGTTTGAAGCAATCTCCTAGGATGTGGTACCTTAAGTTTTATGCCTTTGTGTTGTCAATTGGATTTGTAAGATCAAAATTAGATCATTGTGTTTATTTCAGAGTTTTAAATGATCGCCTTCTTATTGTTGCATTATATGTTGATGATATGTTGCTGTTTGGGAAGGGTAAGGGTATGATTTCTAATTTTAAATCTTAGCTGTCAGCATAGTTTGAGATGAAAGATCTTGGGGTAGCTAGGTACATCTTGGGTATGGAAATCAGTAGAGACAGGTCTAACAGAAAACTTTGGTTGAGTCAGAGTATGTGAAGTCTCTGTTGGACAGGTTTAGCATGGCAGATTGTAGACCACTATGTGTTCCTATTTTTGTGGGAACAAATTTATCTGTAGATGATTGTCCAAAATCTCCTAGTGAGGTGGAGGACATGAGTAGAGTACCTTATGCTAGTGTAGTTTGCAGTCTTATGTATGCTATGTTCTATACTAGACCAGACATTGCCCAAGCAATGGGAGTCCTGAGTTAGTTTATGGCTAATCCTGGATGGGTACATTGGGATGCAGTTAAGCGAGTATTCAGATATTTGAGGGGTACATCAGATTACTCCATATGTTATCATGGTAACTCTTCTGGATCTCTGCATTCAGTTTGTATTCATGGGTTTGTGGATTCAGATTGGGCAGGTGATATTGATAGCAGGAGATCCACCAGTGCTTATGTGTTCACTATGTTTGGTGGTGCCATCAGTTGGATGAGTAAGCGACAACTTGTGGTTGCTTTGTCCACTATAGAAGCTGAGTACATGGCTGCTACTCATGCTTGTAAAGAAGCCATTTGGCTTAGAAGATTGTGTTCTGATGTTGGTGTTGATGCAGAACATATTACTATTTGGTGTGACAGTCAGAGCGCTATTTTCCTTGCAAAGAATCCAACTTTCCATGCTAGAACGAAGCACATTGATGTGCAGTTTCACTTTGTGAGAGATATGGTGGAAGATGGAAAGGCAAATTTGGAGAAGGTAGATACTGTGAAGAATGTTGCAGATGCATTAACGAAACCAGTGGGCACTGAGAAGTTCAGATGGTGTTCGGAGTCCATGGGCTTTTTGGCCTATAGCGGTTAAAGTTCCTGTTATGTTCCTGTTGCTCTTACAAGGTGTTCGACAAGTGGGAGAATGTTAGGAATAAGGTGTCTTGACCTTGGATAATTCCTATTCTTATTATTTGTTTTGTAAATGTATTTTTTGCGAATAATGTAATTAAGTGTGAGTGTACATGTCTAGTTGGCATGTTGATGTGTCACTCCACTTGATGTGTCAGCATCTTGTGCGTAAGGAGATCATGACTGAAATGGTCATGATGGGTTCCTATGACACGTAAGAACTATTTAAGGAATGTTCTATGACAAGTGTAAGAGCATCTTATGACTTGAGCCTATTTGGGTGCCCAAGAAGAAGTGATTGGTGTGTGTAAGAGAATATGCCAAAAATAGGTTGGTATGACAAATTCTCTTACACTTCTCTTGTGACCGTTATTTTTGGTGGATTCTATGACAAGCTGTCATAGTCTATTCTAGGGATGGATGCCTATTCTTGGGATTGCATGTAACAACTGTGTACATGTGGCTTTGTGCATGGGTCTTGGTGGTTGTGCCTATTTTTGGGTCCAAAGGAGTCTATATATATGATGTTGCTCCTATGGGAGAGATATAACAAAATTTAAGTCTTGTTGGCTTTGTCTCTCATTTCCTAAAAGAACTTGCATTGCAAGTGTATTGTAATCTTTGTGTTGAAGATAATACATTGTGCAAGTTTTGGAGTGTTGGGGTTTTTTACCGAAAGGTTTTCCCCAGGGTATATCATTATGTCATTCTCCATTTTCTCTGTATGCATGGTATGTGGTTGCAATATCTTTCTTAAATTAGTTAACGAATCTAAAATTGTAAGGATTTATAAGAATTTGCACAATACTCTCCTATAGAGATTAGCGTAGGAAGCTTTTTCGCACCTAAGTTTCCTTACAAGGAAGAGGCAGGAGCATAGATGGTATAGGATACAGAGGTAACTTTGGGGGTAGAGGCATGGAATAAAGAACACAAGGGGAGTCCAAGCTCACTAAAGAAACTATAGAAATTAGTCAAAGAGGTGGCCATAGTAGAGGTAGTAGAGATTCAAGTAGTAACTTCAGAGGTAGGACTAGTGGACAAGGGGACCTTCTTACATTGTAACTATGCGATGCTACAACTACAACCAATATGAGCATCCAACATATAAGTGTCCAAAGAAAGGGTGATCAATAAGAGGGGGAGAGAAGAGATTTTCTTATGTTTAAGAAGAGACATCTAGCAGAAAACCAAATGAAGTACCCTTGGACTCTGAGAGAGGAGAGAACTTGATGATCAAAAGAAAACTCATCAAAGAGCCCATAAAGGAGGAGCCAAACCAAATATGGACCTTATTTAGAATCAAGTGTAAGATCCTCAATAAGGTATGTAAATTCATCATTGACTCTGGTTCCACTGATAATATTATGTCTGAGGAAGCAGTCACTAAATTGAATTTGCATAGAATACCCCATAATAGCCCTTACAAAGTAACTCAAGGTTAAAGAAGGGTCAACATGTGATAGTAAATGAACAAACTTGGGTAGATTTCAGTATAAGAAGGTATAAAGATAGGGTTTTATTTGATGGATTTCCTATGGATGTTTGTCATCTTTTATTAGGGAGGCCATGGTAGTTTGACAGGGAAGCCATGCATGATGGGAAGAAAAATACCTATACATACAAGAAAGATGGGATTACCTTCAAATTTTAGTCTTTGCTAGAAGAATGGGAGACCCAACCTATGGGGCCTAATGTGCTATTGGTAGGAGAAAAAGATTTCTTGAATACATTAGAAGAAGGTGAAGGAGTGGGATTTTCTTTATTATTGAAACCTAAGGATGAGAAAGTGGACAAGAAGCTAGATCGATCTACCCATAGAGGTGCAAGAGCTACTAGGTGACTAATACAAGGAGATAGTCAGTGATGGACAACCTACTAATTTACCTCCTAAGAGATTCATTAGCCAATAAATAGACTTCATTCTAGGAGCCTCAATCCAAAACAAAGTTGCCTATAAGATGCCCCCACAATAGAATGAAGAAATTGGAAAATAAATACAATAACTTCTTGATCCTAGTTTGATTAGGAAACATGTGAGTCCTTGTGTAGTTCCTTTTGTCTTATCCCCATAGAAATTATGTACATAGAGGCTATGTATGGACTCTAGAGCCATAAACAAGATCACTATAATGTAGACGTTCCACATAACAAGAATAGAAGACCTAATGGATTGTTTAGGAGGGGCAAGGTACTTCACAAACATTGATCTTAAAAGTGGTTACGACCAAATTAGGATCAAGGAGGGGGATGAATGGAATACAACTTTTAAAACTATTGAAGGGCTGTATGAGTGGATGTTAATGCCCATTGGTTAGAAAAATGCCCCCTGTACTTTCATGAGACTAATGAATGAGGTGTTGCAAGATTTTATAGGTAAATTTGTGGTAGTATATCTTGATGACATTTTACTTTTTAGCAAGATAAAAGATGAACAACTTCAACATTTACAATTTTTTTTACAAAGGCTACATGATGAGATGCTAACAATCAATCTAGAGAAATGTGAGTTCATGAAGTAGGAGCTGGTCTATTTGGGCTTTGTTATATTAAAGGGAAATTTTAGAATGGATCCAAGAAAGGTTGAGGCAATATTCAACTAGCCAAATCCTAGATCTTCCACTGAGGTAAGGAGCTTACATGGCTTAGTATGGTTCTATAGAAAATTTATTAGACAGTTCAGTGAGGTATGTGCACTAGTATTAGACACTATAAAGGGAGGAATGAAGGATAATTTCAAGTGGAGTGAACAAGCAGATAGAGGATTTAAGAGCTTGAAATAGAAGATAGCCACACAACCCATACTTATACTACCTAGCTTTGACAAGTTGTTCACTATTGCATGTGATGCTAGCAACATTGCCATAGGTGAAGTTCTTAGTCAAGAAGACAGACCAGTTGCATTCCACAATGAGAAGCTCAGTGATGCAAAGAAGAAGTACTCTTCTTATGATATGGATCTATATGCCCTAGTTCAAGCTTTAAGGGAATGGATGCACTACCTCCTCCCAAAATAAGTTGTGGTATACACTAAAAATCAAGCCTTAAGTTTCCTCAACTCTCAAGAAAAAATCAATCACAAATAGATGAAATGGGTTGAGTATATTCAAACTTACACATTTACCATCAAATATAAGAATGGACAGGCCAAGAAAGTGGAAGATGCTTTGATTAGAAGGCTTTTAATAGTCCAAGAGGTATAGTTAAGGAGCATTGGTATAGATAGTTTCAAAGAACTTTAGCTAGATGACAATGACTTGTCAGTTGCATATAAGGTATGTAAAGAGTCTCAAAATCATTTTCACACTGAGTACTCTGATTATACTCTTCAAGAAGGTATGTTGTTTAGGGGAGGACAACTTTGTGTTCCTAGAGGTTCAATTAGAGAGAACCTAATTCAAGAAAAAAAATGGATCACATAGTAGACATTTTTGTGTTAACAAAACCTTAGAATTGGTTCAAAGATACTATTATTGGCCCAAAATGAATAAGGATATCAGGAAGTATTTGGAGTCTTGTATTATTTTTCAGAAGGCTAAAGGTACATCATCTAATTCAGGTTTGTATCAGCCTCTCCCTATTCCAAACAAACTTTGGGAGTGTGTCAGCATGGACTTTGTGGTTGGAATACCTAAGAAAAAATACATCTTTGATAGTATATGTAATTGTGGATAGATTCAGCAAAATGGCCCATTTTGTACCATGTAAAACTACTCATGATTCTTGTCACATTTCTAACATATTCTTTAGGGAAGCAATCAGGATTCATGGTCTACCTTTGAGCATTATGTCCAAAAAAGACTCCAAGTTTATGGGTCACTTTTGGAAAACCTTATGGTAGAAGCTTGGCACTAACCTCTCTTTTGGGTCTTCTTACCATCTCCAAACTAATGGATAGACCAAGGTTGTCAATAGGAGCTTGGGAAATTTTCTAAGGTGTCTAATCAGAGAATATGGACAAACATGGGACCAAGTCATTCCTCAAACTGAATTTTCCTATAATGACACTATAAATAGGACCACAAGTAAAAGCCCCTTTGAAGTAGTCTATGGGATTCATCCAAGAGGATTTTTGAGCTCAGAGACTTGGGGGATAAGGAAAATAGAAGTGGATATACAAAGGACTTTTCTCAGTCCATGAAAGAGGTACACGACTCAATGAAACAAGTCCTTGTGGACAATACCAACAAGATCAAACAAATGGTTGATGAGAGGAAGAAGGACCTTAAATTGCAAGTAGGGGAACTGGTTATATGGTTCATTTGAACAAGGCAAGGTTGTAGAAAGGAGTGCCTAATAAGCTCCAAATGAGAAGACTATGACCTTGTGCAATTATAGCTAAGTATGGAAATAATGTGTATCAAGTGGATTTGCCTACTAATGTAGGACTCTCTTCGGTGTTTAATCTTGTAGACTTAGTGTCATATAAAGGACCCATCCCTGTGGAAGTTTAGGGAAAATATTATGTTGCAAAAGATGCAAAAGGTTTGAAACTACCATCCAAATCAAGACCACAGGCTGAGAAGATCCAAAATTCTAGGGTAGCTAAAAAGACCTGACACAAGGTGTATATGGAGTACCTCATCAAGTGGTTAGGCATGGAAGAGACAGAGGCTAAATGGGTTCCTGAAACAAAGTTTCACAAGTTGGGTATAAATCTTAGTTTGATATCTTCCAATGGGACTTAGCTTCTTTTGTTTAGGGGAGAATGGTGCAGGAGAACCTAAGGTACTAGTCAAGTGTCTTAACCAATTTTGGCTTGTATTGAAATTAGCCAATTCATTTAGTTGGTGAAGGCTTCTAGAGAGTCTTTATGAATTTTTTTCTTGATAGATTAGTGGTGATTCAATTTTGGAGGGTTTAGTCTTAGTTGGTCATAGGGTGTACTTGGTTGGTTGAGGAACCTAGGTAAGTGAAACTAGGTCCAAGATGCTAAAAGACTCCAAAATGTGTGGAGTAAGAAAATTTAATCTTAGATTAGCTGACATGTGTTTTCTCCATTTTAGATAGGTTGGAGCACCTTGGATAGCAAGAAGTGCAAAAATTGCTAAGTTGTCAAAAAGTTATCATGATAACTTTTGCAACTTTGCAAAGTTGCTTGGCAAATTTTTTCCTAGGAGGCTCAAAGAAGGAATTAGGTCATTTGAAGAACTCAACCACCTTACACATGTGGGAAAGGAGTATTTAACCCTGTTGCATCTTTAATCTTGAGGTTGGATACCTTGAGGAATATTTTTGGTATTGTAATCAAGTGCATTTTCAGACAGTTAAACCATAGTTTGACTGTGTTGTTGCATCAGTTGAGTCTAATGGAATAGTATTGCATTTTTTTATGAAATCTTGTTTGCATAAAAAAAAATTTCATCTCTGTACAAATTTGAGAGTATGTATCTAGGTTAGCTAGTTCTATTTTAGTTTCTTTACTTTATCCAATTCACTAGCCTGTACATAGCTAGTAGGGTAAAAATTACTTCCCCATAAAATCCCACTGTGGGTTCATCATGACCTTTTGGGACATGGAAGTGGAGTCCACGTATAGTGTACATAGCCAAGGAGGAGGCCAAAATATGTGTTTGGATCTTTTTAAGACCTTTCCCTAGGTGAGCTCTATCAGTGCCCGACTAGGAACAAGGAAGTTGAATTTGAGTTTACTTGCAGGGGTGGCTAGAAATTGTGATTCCAAGAATTTGAAGATGTGTATTGGGACTAGACAGAGTCCTAGTGAAGAGATAGAGACTTCACCAATCCATTTGGAAACAATTTCCATTCATTGAAAAAGGAACTCTAAGAAGCCCTTAATGTTGGCAATGAATGCTAAATGTTTGGCAGCCATTCTGTAGCAGTTGTTGTTTCCTTCATGACTATGATTGTCATTGATGTCAACACAGTGATCTTCTGAAGACTTGCAAAGAAGTAGATAGAGTTTGCATTAACGCATGTGGGTTATTGTAGATAGAGCTATGTGATGTTGAGGATATAATCTTTGATATGTTATATGTCTATGGTTAAGAGCACAAATAGTAATTCTTTAAGTCATGGAACTTATGAGCATTTTGGTGGAAGCAGTATTCAGGCAGTGTTCCTGAGTAGTGGTTTGTGGAAATCGGATGATATCTCCTAGTCGGGATGGAATCTAGTTTTGTGAATTTAAAGGGAAGTTGAAGACACATTGATAGTGACGTGGATGATACCACAAACTTTGAGGTCATACGAGTGAAGATTTATTGTATTCGGAAGCTGACAATTTTGTGTAATTTTGATCTAGCGTGTGGAAACTTTTATTTTGTAATTGTATGCTGACTCATTTGTAATTATTTGAGTGTGGTATAAAGGAAGGAATTTGTTTCCTTGTTTTATGTAGAAGAGGATAGTAGTGTATGAATATGAAGTGAAGAAAAGAGCTAAATGTGAAAGCGAATTGTGAAGGAAGACATGCGAAGTATAGAGATCTAAAATTGAGATCTGGTGTAATAGTGAGTACGGTTTGGCACAGTCAGAGAAGAGGTAACATATTATTCTGTTAAGTAATACAAAGATTATTTGGAAAGTGTGTTCAGTGATCTTACCCTAAAGCTATTTGGGCAGTGGATCCTTTTGTCTTCCATAACTCTTAACAAGTTAGAATCTTTTAATAGGGATTCAAAATCTCCTAACAGGGATTCATATGTACTGAATGTATTTCATAAGACTCCTAATAGAGTCCATCCTTTCATAAGGAATATTCATATTAGTGCATCTTTTGTGGGCATCATTCCCACCGGGGTTTACTCTCTGATCAAGAGGTTCCCTAGTCAACATATCTTATGTCATTGTGTTATTGTGTACTAATATCTTTCTATGGTTGGTAATTATATTGCTTACATGGTTTAATGTTGTTGAAGTTGATAAAATTTATAATTATCTGATAACTGATTCACCCCCCCCCCCCCCTCTCAATTATCTTGGTGGACTTTACTTTCTAACAATTGGTATCAGAGGGGCAGGTCATTGAAAAAGAAGTTTAACACCTTAAGGAGATCCATGGTGAATTTTAGGAAAGAAAGCCCTAAGTTTGATGGAGTAAGTTTTGACAGCTGGAAAGAAAAGATGAAGACACACCTACTTTGTTTAGGACTAGGTTATTGGTTGATTGCAAAGAATTATAAGACTATCATTGAAGAGGACAATCTTGAAACATGTACTACTAATGAGAGAGATCTATTCATGTGTAACATACTTGCAAGAGAAGAACTTTTGACAGCCCTTCCAGAGAATGAGTTCAGTCAAGTAAAATGTTTGAAAAAATCTCATGAAATTTGGAAAGCTTTACACTCTACTTTTGAAGGTTATGAATATGCAAAAAGAGTTAGATTACATAATTGGATATGTGCATTTGAAGATATAAGAATGTTGGAAGATGAATCTATTAGAAGCTATATTAGTAGACTGTCAGAAATTGTTATAGGTATAAAATCTTATGGAGGAACAAAGACAAAGAATCAAGTGATATGGAAAATTCTGAGGACATTGACTCCTGTATTTAAGTAGACAACACATATGATTGAACAAGTTATACCTTGTACTACAAACTTTACAAGAGAGACTCTTCTTCGAAGATTGGAAGCAATAGAGATGAACCTAAGGTTATGATGAGACTTACCTAGAATGGAGACAACATTCAGTGCTCTTAGTGTTTGCCCTACTTTGTCAAGAAGCATCAGTGTGAGTGGAGATTATGCTGGCAGTAGCAGATCTAGAAATGAAGAAGACAAGAAGATTGAAGAAGGTATTGCCTTGCCTGTGAAGAGAGAACCAGACGGTAAGAAATTTTTTAAATGTTGGACTTGTCAACAATATGGTCATTTTGCATCTAAATGTCCTAAGAGAGTTAAAAAGTATAGAAACAATTTCAAACCTAGAAGATCTAAGGAATGTTATTATGCTAATGATGAAGATCTTGAAGCCAGTATAGAGAGAACCTTAAGTGAAAGTGATAATGAGAATAATGATGACATAGGATTTGTAGCAATTAAAGAAGAAAATTATGAAACTGATGTCAAGGAAGAAAAAGCCTTAGTTTCTCAAGTTGAAAAGAAAGATGATTGGATTATAGATAGTGGTTGTTCACATCATATGACTGGAGACATAAAAAATTTCATAAAGTTAAATGCATATGATGGAGGAGTTGTTAGACTTTGAAACAATGCACCTTGTTTGATTAAAGGTATAGGATCTATTACTCTTGATGGAAAGACTAATAATGATGATGTTTATTTTGTGGATGGATTGAAACATAATCTTTTGAGTGTTAGATAGTTAGTTGATAAGGGATATCAAGTTTGGTTTATTGAGAAAACTTGTGTGATAAAGGAAAAAGATGGAAATATGATTGGAACTGGATCTAGAACTAGAGGTAATATATTTCAGTTGAATCCTACTAAGATGGAATGTTTGATTACTAAAATTGATGATAGTTGGTTATGGCATAGAATTTTTTGTCATATAAACTTTGACAACATTGTGAAAGTAAGTACTACACTTGTAGTAAGAGATTTGCCTAAAATTATGAAGCCTACTAACATGATTTCCAAAGAATGTGTGATGGCTAAATAGAAAAGAAGTTCTTTTCCCAGTAAGATGTTTACATCTGCAGAAAAGCTGGAAATTGTTCATACAAATTTGAGCGGTCCTACTAGGACTAGAGGATTCTGTGGAGAAAGGTATTTTATGATTCTTGTTGATGATTTTACAAGAATGATGTGGATTGCATTTCTTAAAGAAAAATCTAAAGCATTTGATAAGTTTAAGATTGTTAAGAAGAAAGTTGAGAATGAATCTGGAATGAAGATTAAATGTTTGAGATCTGATAGAGGTGGAGAATTTACTTCTAGAGAGTTTAACACCTTTTGTGAAGAAAATGGAATTAAGAGATAGTTCTCAGCCCCTAGAACACCTAAACAAAATGGTATTGCAGAAAGATGGAATAGATCAGTGACTCAAGCAGTAAGAGCTGTGTTATTTGAGAATGATTTGGTGAAGATATTTTGGAGAGAAGTAGTGAACACATCAGTGTATACAATGAATAGAGTACAAATTAGAGAAGACACAAACAAGACACCTTATGAATTATGGTTTGGACATACACCCTCGGTTAAGTATTTTAGAATTTTTGGAAGCAAATGTTATATAAAGAGAGATGATGATATTGGAAAGTTTGATCCTAGAAGTGATGAAGGTATATTTCTTGGATATTCTTTGAAAAGAAAAGCCTATAGATGTTATAATAAAAGAACTAAGACTATTGTTGAAAGTAGAAATGTTAAGGTTGATGAAAAGTTCAAAATTTAGGAAAGAATGCTTGATTATGAATTAGATGAAGAAGCTCATCCTAAACCTAACACTGGATCTACTGAATTATTTTATGAAAGTGACAGTGATTTGTTGAATGAAAGCCACAGTGAAGTCATTGAAGAACCTACACCTAACATGAGATCTGAGATAGTGAAGCCTAGGAAGAGTTTGTTAAAGAATCATCCTATTGGACAAATTATTGGAAGCATCAAAAGAGGAGTTCTAACTCAGAATAAGGTACAAGAATAGTTATGTTTGATTTCTAAAATTGAACCTAAAAATACTAGTGAAGCTTGTGAAGATGAAAGTTGGACTAATGCTATGAAAGAAGAACTAGATTAGATTGAAGAGAACAAGACATGGGAATTGGTCCCTAGACCTAAAGACAAGAATGTTATTGGAACTAAATGGGTATTCAGGAACAAGATGAATGAACAAGGAGAAGCAGTAAGAAACAAATCAAGATTGGTATGTAAGGGATACTCACAGCAAGAAGGAATTAACTATGAAGAAACCTTTGCACCTGTTGCAAGAATTGAAGTAGTAAGAATGTTTTTGGCCTATGCAGCTTACAAGAAATTTAAAGTATATCAGATGGATGTGAAGAAAGCATTTTTGAATGGAGAATTGGAAGAAGAAGTCTACATTGAGCAGTCTGAAGGTTTTCCTTTGACTCAAGAAGGAGACATGGTATGTAAACTAAAGAAAGCTTTATATGGACTAAAACAAGCACCTAGAACTTGGTATGCAAGATTGGACAAGTATTTGTTAAAGTTGGGATTTACAAAAGGAACAGCTGATAGCAATTTGTACACAAAAAAAATTGAAAACAGTTTGTTGGTTATAGTTATTTTTGTTGATGACATTATTTTTGGAGGAGAAGATGAAGCTAGTGACAAATTTGCTGATGAAATGAAGACTAAATTTGAAATGAGTATGATTGGTGAAATGAAATAATTTTTGGGACTAAAGATAACACAAAACAATGATGGTATCTTTGTAAGTCAAAAAAAGTACTTGAATGACTTGTTGAAAATATTTGGAATGGAGAATTGTAAACCAGTTGGAACACCTATGGTAACTGGACATAAGTTATCTAGCATAGATGAGACTCTTGTAGTAGAACAAAAGAATTACAGATCCATGACTGGAGGACTACAATATTTGACACATAAAAGACCTGATATAGAACATTCAGTTGGAATTGTAGCAAGATTCAAAGCTAAACCTAGAGAATCACATTATGCAGCAGTAAAGAGGATACTGAGATATTTAAGGGGCACAATGGACTGTGGATTGTGGTATGAAAAATCTGATCATTTTACCCTATGTGCATATACAGATGTTGATTGGGGAGGCAGTGTTGATGATAAGAAAAGCACCAGCGTTGGAGCATTTTTACTTGGAGGAAGATTGGTTTCTTGGCTAAGTAAGAAGTAGAATTGTATCTCACAGAGCACAATAGAAGTAGAATATGTAGCAGTAGCAAACAATTGTAATCAGATAATTTGGATGAAGAAAATGCTGAAGGATATTGGAATAAAGTTTTTTCAACCTATTGTCATACATTGTGACAACACCAACACAATTAGTATGTCTAAGAATCCTCTATTACACTCTAAGACAAAGCATATAGAGATCAAGTATCATGTTGTAAGAGAGAAAGTTGCTGAGAAGGAAGTCATACTTGAGTACATAAGTACAAAGGAGCAGATAGAAGATATATTTACAAAGCCTTTGCCTAAGGGTACATTTGAGTATCTAAGAGTTATGCTTGGGGTTATGCCCCAACCTACTTTTGAGAAGTGATGCAGTTGGTTGCATCCGTCTAGTGGTATATGAGCCTTATCTTTCTTCTGGACTGGATGTTGGTACTTCCTCTATGGGGGGGTATGTGTATTTGAGCTGAGTCATGAGGACTCTAGTGAATGTATTTTCTGAATAGTGTCTTTTGACATTGGATTTTTTGTTGACATAGTGATGAAATTTTTGTCATTGATGTCAATGGGGGAGAAGTGTACATGAAAAAATCTACCTGTACTATCTGAATAGGAAAACAAAGCAAGATTTGATTGATGAAGAGGATTTGAAGCAGCAGTGTTGTAGTATTGGATTTTTGGAACATTGGATATTTTTTCATCTATGTTGCCATCAATGCCAATGGGGGAGATTGTTAGGAATGAATGCTAAATGTTTGGCATCCATTCTGTAGCAGTTGTTCTTGCATTCATGACTATGATTGTCATTGATGTCAACATAGTGATATTCTGAAGACTTGCAGAAAAGCAGATAGAGTTTGAATTAGCGCACGTGGGTTATTGTAGATAGAGCTATGTGATGTTGAGGATATACTCTTTGATATGTTATATGTCTATGGTTAAGAGCGCAGATAGTAATTCTTTTATTCATGGAAGTTATGAGAATTTTGGTGGAAGCAGTTGTATGCACCCTAAAATGGTCGCCTAGACTTTGGGCCCCATTTCTACAATTTATCAAATCCCTGAATCAATATTTTCAAAAATCAACATTTTTCAAATATATCAATTTCCTTGATCAAATCATAATCAATTCAATATTTCCTAAGGTTTGAGCCTTATTTAATTTAAAAGAGAATAAAAAATAAAAATCTTATTTAATTAAGAGAACATGTTCCCTTTTAATTAATTAAAAATCTCTTTTAATTAAATAATAAATCATTTTATCCTAAGCCTTTATTTAATTAAAAGGAATTTTCTCTCCTTTTATTTAAATAAAAAATCTCCACTTTTCTTCTTATCCTTGTTGCACAAATAAAGCATTTAATTCTTATTTATAAAGAAAAATAAAATAAAAAATAAAAGAAAAGTACTTTTGCCTCACATGGACATAAATTAAATGCTCAACATAAAGTAAATGCTTCTAATTTTCTTATTGGAGGATATTTGTGCACAAGGATCAAGCTTCTTTTTTTC
Source organism: Chamaecyparis obtusa (assembly GCA_027943335.1). Lineage (NCBI taxonomy): Eukaryota > Viridiplantae > Streptophyta > Pinopsida > Cupressales > Cupressaceae > Chamaecyparis > Chamaecyparis obtusa. The sequence continues at coordinate 229,594 of BSBK01004873.1, forward strand.
TTCATCGTTGATTAAGTCTTTTGCCTCTTAATCTCCATGGTCCATTGTTTTTCACTTCCTATAAAAGAAGAGCTCTCTTCCTCATTTGCACACACCATACATACTTGAATTATTATGCTACAGGTTTTCTAAGTCATTGAAGCTTTTGGAGATATTCTTGCATCAAGTTTTGAAGATTTGGAGCATCATTGGCATTCATCTTGCATCTACATCACATCCTAGCTTGCATCATAGTTGCATCATCATGGTATCATTTCCTTTCATGTTTTAGATTAATCTCACATAGTTTAATTAGAGGGTTTGTAACTCTTTCATTTCCATTTTCAAAGCTTAATTGCATCTTCATTCTCATAAGATTAATTTGCATTCTCATATAGATTTTCATAGCATTGCATTCATTTGGAATCTCTCATTGTGTGGTTGACTAGCAAGGTCATGAGTTTATAGCTCTAGTTGAGAGCAATTTTATAAATCTTGCAACTCCATGCATAGAGAGCTATGGATCGATTTGTGAGGGCTCATTCTTGAGTTTTCTTGCATGTAAGGATTCATAGAAGTGTGACAAAATTTTAGCACACAGTAGTATTCAGGCAGTTTTCCTAAGTAGCAGTTTGTGGAAATCGGATGATATCTCCTAATCAGGATGAAATCTAGTTTTGCGCAGTTAAAAGAAGTTGAAGACACATTGATAGTGATGTGGATGATAGCACAAACTTCAAGGTCACACGAGTGAAGATTTATTGTATTCAGAAGCTGACAGTTTTGTGTAATTTTGATCTAGTGTGTGGAAACTTTTATTTTGTAATTGTATGCTGACTCATTTGTAATTATTTGAGTGTGGTATAAAGGAATAAATGTGTTTCCTTGTTTTATGTAGAAGAGAATAGTAGTTTATGAATATGAAGTGAAGAAAAGAGCTAAATGTGAAATGAATTGTGAAGGAAGACATGCAAAGTACAGAGATCTGAAATTAAGATCTAGTGTAATAGTGAGTACGGTTTGGCATAGTTAGAGAAGAGGTAACATATTATTTTGTTGAGTAATACAAAGATTATTTGGACAGTGTGTTCAGTGATCTTACCCTGAAGTTGTTTGGGCAATGGGTCCTTCTGTCTTTCATAACTCTTAATACGATTAGAATCTTTTAACAAGGATTCAAAATCTCCTAACAGGGATTCATATGTATTGAATGTATTTCATAAGACTCCTAACAGAGTCCATCCTTTCACAAGGAATATTCATATTAGTGCATCTTTTGTGGGCATCATTCCCACCAAAGTTTACTCTCTGATCAAGAGGTTCCCTAGTCAACATATCTTGTGTCATTGTGTTATTGTGTATGAGTATATTTCTATGGTTGGTAATTACATTTCTTACATGGTTTAATGCTATTAAAGTTGATAAAAGTTATAATTATCTGATAACTAATTCACCCCCCACTCTCAGTTATCTTGGTGGACTTTACTTTCTAACACTTAAAACCCTCATCAAACCCTCACTGTGTGAACATGGTATTGTACAGATGCAAGGAGGTCCAAGACCCAAAAAATATCTTAGGGTTTCACACATGATTGAAGAATCCGAGATTATTTTGGAAAGTCCTTAAGAATAAATTAGGACAAAAGCCTAAAATCTCAGAGTAGGAGACCTAATTGGGGCTCCAGGGCTACAAGGCCAAAATTGATAGTTTGGTGAAATTGATAAAGAAGTTAAAAGAAGTGTAAACATGAGTCAAGAACCTTGTAAGAAATTTAATTTGAGAGCCTCCACACCCCTGCAAGATTCTATACTTTCATAGGAGGTTGAAGACACTTGGTATGGTGAAAGGAGCTTGAAGGTAAAAAGCATATTTTGAACCTTGATGGATCACCTAGGAGGAAGATAAGTTTTTCTCTAATTGAGGACATTGGGAAAGGTCCTTAGGTAACAAGGGAATACCTTGTGAGATCCTTATCAAGATATTAGGAAGTTGGGCGAGTTAGGAACCTAGTTTGGTCCTAACAAAGAAGTGTCAAAACTAGTGTGATCCTATCATTATTTAATACTAATTTAGGGTCTAAGTAGGGACAAGGAAGGTCACCTTGATTGGTAAGGGGAAAATCATTATATGAGAGGAATGTTTACTTTTATTTAAATATGAGAGATTTTTGTTATTCTATAAGAGAGATGGGAGACCTTATCTTCAAAGCTTGTCTATTTGCAATTATTGAGATTGCATAATGGGCTCCAGAAGATTCACTCGTTCTTGAGAATGATATTATATCTTAATAGAGAGGGGATTTACCTAAAAAATAAGTAATTTGATTATATCATAGAAAATAGTTTCAAGAGATGAGAATACAAGGATAATCTACTAAAATGAGTAAAATTTTATCCCAACCCAAATAAGGTAGTTGAAATTACATGAAAATTTGATTTCCTTGAGGGGACAAGTATAATAAGAAAATATACCATAAAAGGTAATATTTGGTCCTCTTTTTGAAGGATTTTAAAATCTTAACCCTTGTGACCTGTAGCATATTTATTTAGTTACTTTGATTTCTCAAGCTTAGTAGGGAGTTATATGTTGAAGAGAAAGTGATGAACTATAACTATGTAGGTGTGGAACAAATGTAGATATACTACATGAGACAAAATATTGTTGTACTAATAGTATATTTAAAAGAATACTAGGATATGCTACTCTATAAAGAATAAGGATAATTGTCCCAAAAAATATGCTAAATATTAAACTACAAGGAAAGTGTAATAAAAAATAAGAATAAGTGAAGACCAAATGTCAAATAACAAAGTGCTAGAAAACCTAATGTATTTTTGTTTAGGGAAGAACACATATAGGTGGGGATATAGAGGAAAAATATTATTGGGAACTATAATTTCCCTTAGCATCAATTATTGAATCTAAAAATATATTTATCTTTCAATTTCTCATTCTTGAAAATGTATCAAACAATAGATGAAAAAATGATAAAACTTAGAGTTGAAATTTCTCCCAAACAACATAAATCAAAATCTATTATCATTTCAAAAAAATAGCACAAAGATAATAGTCTATTATAGGTATTTTCCATGTACACTTCTTGCTCAATAATCCAAGCTAACCTCTTTTTGAAAACTCACACCAAACATGATGGACCTACAAAGTGTAGGGCACCAAAAAGGCCCAAGAAATATTATAAATTCTCCAAAATTGCATAGTAGAGTATTGGTGTCTAGAAATCTAGGGTACATACAACCAAATAATAGAGAATTATAGATACTTCAATACAAAAATATTTTAAAGAAAAAAACCTCGAACTTGGAAATTTAAAAACTACTCCAAAACCCTTATAGACCAAAACATTGGAAACTCCTAAAATTACAAACTTATTTTACCCATGTGTAGCCTTTGGGTGAGATTTATCATTACAATTCAATGTCTTTGATCCTTATATCACCTAAAATGTGTGGGACTCTCATTCACTATCCTCCATCTCCAATTAGTTATCAACCACTAAAGAAACATAAGCAAAGAATTGTGAGATGAAAGATGAATTAGCAATAATCCTACAAATGATATTTTCTTTACATGTTAAATATGCAAATCGCCTGGTATAGGTGTCCAAGATTCCCACTTCTTGCATCTAGAAGAATTCTCAACTAATATGTTTTGTCCCAACATTGTCTCATGAACCCAGCTTATGATTGAACTAGATAGTGGGAACTTACTATATTGATTATTAATTTTTGAAAAGAGACATGAAAGTTCCCAAAGATTTATTTTCTTCGAGCAATAAATATTTGGATTCTCAAGTAACTTAGTCCCTTTCAATTTGCGACCTCAATTGAAAAATTATTCCACTTGATCATGATATATAATGTTCCTATTTCTTGACCATTTTCCCCTTGTTTCCAAAGCCTCATTAAGAATTAGAATTAATTTACCCGCTTCAACCAAAATGGTAAATTAGATGAAGCTACAATTCGCTATCCAAGAACCTCCCTTAGACATGAGAAATGGAAAATATTATGAAAATTTCCTCCTAATGGGAGCTCCATCTCATATGCCACTTCGTCAATCCTTTTGATCATTTTGTAAGGCTCAAAATACTTGGCCTTGAGCTTTTCAATTTCATTCTTCTCCATTGAATGAACTCTATTGATGGGGCTAAAATATAACAAAATCAAATCCACCGCCTCAAAATATATTTCTATTCTCTTCCGTTTTACATTCATTTTCTATGGATTATGTGCATGTTGCAGTTTATCCTTAAAATGAACTTAATATTTTTTTGACTTCGTTTGATAAAATCACTTGTTACAAGTACTCTTCTATTTTGAAATAATAAGTAAAAATGAGAGAGTGAATTGTAGTGATAGAGAGCTTAAAAAGGTGGCATATCAATAGATACATTAATATTATTCAAGATTCAACCATTTAATGCATGCATTTTCTTGATTTAAAATATATTTCTTAGGTATCTTTCTATCTACTTGTTAATTATCTATGTTTGTCGATTTTTTTTGTAGATGATAAAACTTGTGCTTGGTGCCAGCTCTATACCTATCAAATTGAAAATATTTATCCAAAAAGAGCTAAGGAATCTCTTATCCCCATCACTAACAATATTTATAGGTAACCCATGCAAACCTCTATGAAAAATAAATCTTGTACTTGTGAGGCCTTGAATTCAGATGTGATAGGAAAGAAATATGCATACTTTGTTAATCTATCCACCACTACATAAGTAAAATATTTACGTTTATCCTAGGATAATCTTCTGATGAATTTCATAGAGATGCTTTGTCACTTCTATCCCAGAATTGGTTGTAGTTGGAGTAGACGTCTAGGAAAGATTTGACCACTTTTGTTTTATTGGAAAAAAATATGCACTCTTTTATGTGTTTGAACACATCCTCTTCAAAGCACTTCCATGTAAATTAACTAAGAAATCCTTCATAAAAGTTTTGAAGTTGTGTATGAAATAGTGAAGGCTGTCTTATTGGTTGTTTGGAGAGGCTCAGTTTTCCTAATATGCCTCCATTCATTTTTTAGGCACTATTTTAAGAATTTTAATGAACCCCTTCAGATCAAACATGCTTATCTATCAAGCATATGACAATGTTTCCCCTCCCTTACATTTAGCAATTTTAGATAATAAAACATGCCACTTTATTTCATACATGCAAAGGTCAAACCAAGTAACCAAGAATGAGATTTTATGAGTATATAGCCCTTAGATTTAATTTTCTAAAAAGTTTAATATTTATTTTTTAATTTATTTTAGAATCATGATACATCCATTATAGAAACTAAATATCTCTATTTGAGATAGTAAGACAAATAAAAATGGTTAAATTTTTTGTTAGTAATAATTAAAAAATAAATCATGAATAAAACATACAATTATAAAAAATGTCAAAAAACATATGTACATTAGATATTTGAGTTACCAATCTAATTCCAAGAAATTTTAGAAATATTTTACTTGTCATAAGAGATACACTATGGTAAAATGTTGCTCATTGTAAGAATAGAAAAACAATTGTTAAAAATATATAAGTAACAAAAATATTATTTTTATTTTTATTTTAAAAAGATGTAAATTGAATCTGTATAGAGAAAATGGCACAAATTGTTAGCTTACATTTGTTAAGCATGAATGTTGAATATGTCCTATGGGGGAGTAATCTAGCATTGTTAGAGAAGCAGTATGTTGCATTCATGACTATGTTTGTCATTGGTGTCAACACATTGATTTTACTGAAGATTAGCAGAGAAGCATACAGTGTTTGAATTAGCACACATGGAGAAATTAGGATGAGGTTATGTGGCATTGAGGACATGTTCCTTATGGTGTCCTGATATTATGGTTAAGAGCACGTACGAAAATTCAATTATTTATGTCAGTTATGAGTAATCTAGTGGAAACTGTATTCTGTCAGTGTTCCTGAGAAGCAGCTTGTAATAATCAGATTATATCTCCTAACAGGGATAGAATCTGGACATGTGAAGTTATACAGAGGTTGAAGACATTGCGGAGGTGACCTGGATGAGACAACATATTCAGAGGTCGTACATGTGAAGATTTATTAAGTTTTTGAGCCGATAGTTTTATGTGGTTATGAAAATATTATGTAATGTGTAATGTTTTATATTTTGTAATTGGTTAAGCTTAGTTGGCCGACTCAATTATGAAATATTGTGCACGGTATAAAGGAAGTTTTTTTCCTTGATTGATAAGTGAAATGATATATGAAATGTACGATGTGAAGAGGAGATAATGTGAATTAGTGATGCGAAGTGAGAATCTGGTACTGAGATTTGGTAAAAGCATTTGGTGCGGTAGTGGCACAGACATAGGAGAGAAGATAAGTTGATGAGATTAGTAATTATTGGTATTATTCTATTCAGATAATACATAGATCAGTTGGACAGTGTGTTTAGTGATCTTGCACCTGAAGCTGTTTGGACAGTGGGTCCTTCTGCCTTCCTTAAACTCCTAACAAGGTTAGAATCTTTTAACAAGGATTCAAAGTCTCCAAACAGGGACTAATATGAACTGAATGTATTTCATAAGGCTCCTAACAGAGTCCATCCTCTCATAGGGAATTTTCATATTAGTACATCTTTTGTGGGTACCATCCCCACTGGGGTTTACTCTCTGATCAAGAGGTTCCCTAGTTAACATATCTTGTGTCATTGTGTATGATTATCTTTCTATGGTTGTTTATTTTGATTACATGTTTCAGATCTAATAAGGATATTTTTAAAAAAAATTATCAGATAACTGATTCACCCCTCTCCCCCCCCCCTCTCTCAGTTATCTTGGTGGACTTTACTTTCTAACAACATTATCTTAAGAATTTTGATAGTTTATTTGGTATATTTATCAAATATATAAAATATCAAGAAAATGTTAGGAATGAATTCTGAATGTTTGGCAGTCATTCTGTAGTAGTTGTTGTTGCATTCATGACTATGATTGTCATTGATGTCAACACAGTGATTTACCGGAGACTTGCAGAGAAGCAAATAGAGTTTGAATTAGCACACGTGGGATATTGCAGTTGGAGCTATGCGATGTTGAGGATATACTCTTTGATATGTTATATGTCTATGGTTAAGACCACAGATAGTAATTCATTTATTCATAAAAGTTATGAGCATTTTGGTGAAAGTAGTATTCAGGCAATGTTCCTAAGTAGTGGTTTGTGGAAATCGGAAAATATCTCCTAATCGGGATGGAATCTGGTTCTGCGCACTTAAAGGTAAGTTGAAGAGACATTTATAGTGACGTGGATGATAGCCCAAACTTTGAGCTCGCATGAGTGGAGAATTATTGTAGTTGGAAGTCGACAGTTTTGTGGAATATTGATGTAGCATGTGGAAACTTTTATTTTGTAATTGTATGCTGACCCATTTGTAATTATTTGAGTGTGGTATAAAGGAAGGAATGTTTTTCCTTGTTTTGTAGGAGTGGATAGATATGAAGTGAAGAGAAGACCTAAATGTGAAAGTGAATTTGTGAAGGAAGACATGCGAAGTACAGAGATCTGAAATTGAGATCTGGTGTAACAGTGAGTGTGGTTTGGCACAGTCAAAGAAGAGGTAACATATTATTTTGTTGAATAATACAAAGATTATTTGGACAGTGTTCAGTGATCTTACCCTGAAGTTGTTTGGGCAGTGGGTCATTCTGTCTTCCATAACTCTTAACAGGGTTAGAATCTTTTAACAAGGATTCAAAATCTCCTAACAAGGATTCATATGTACTAAATGTATTTCATAAGACTCCTAACAAAGTCCATCCTTTCACAAGGAATATTCATATTAGTGCATCTTTTGTGGGCATCATTCCCACCAGGGTTTACTCTTTGATCAAGAGGTTCCCTAGTCAATATATCTTTTGTCATTGTGTTATTGTGTATGAATATCTTTCTATGGTTGGTAATTATATTGCTTACATGGTTTAATGGTGTTGAAGTTGATAAAAGTTATAATTATCTGATAACTGATTCATCCCCCCCCCCCCTCTCAGTTATCTTGGTGGACTTTACTTTTTAACAATTGGTATTAGAGAGGTAGTTCCTTGAAAAAGAAGTTTAACAGCTTAAGGAGATCCATGGTGAATTTCAGGAAAGGAAGCCCTAAGTTTGATGGAGTAAATTTTGACAGCTAAAAAAAAAAATGAAGACACACCTATTGTGTTTAGGACTAGGTTATTGGTTGATTACAAAGAATGATAAGACTATCATTGAAGAGGACAATCTTGAAACATGTACTACTGATGAGAGAGATCTATTCATGTGTAACATACTTGCAAGAGAAGCACTTTTGACAGCCCTTTCGGAGAATGAGTACAGTCAGGTAAAATGTTTGAAAAAATTTCATGAATTTTGGAATGCTTTACACTCTAATTTTGAAGGTGATGAACATGCAAAAAGAGTTAGATTACATAATTGGATATGTGCATTTGAAGATATAAGAATGTTGGAAGATGAATTTTTTAGAAGTTGTAATCTTTCCTTGGTGTATTTATAAACCAAGGTTAGCCTTTTTTCTTTTCTTGTTCTAATATATTAGGATATAAGCCAAGGTATCCTAATATATTTCTTTTTGTCTTCTTTCTCCTACATTCTATTTTTTCCTCTAGTAGAATTTGTGAGGACAAATATTTATTTTTGTAATTAGTTTTTTCCTCCTTATGAGGAACCTCACACTTGGCTCACACACTCTTATGAATGTGGCTTACATGCACATGGGAGTTACATTTTGAACTCCTTCACTCATCTCTACTTATAGAGATATTTCTCCACACACTCACCACCAATTTCTCACACATTTTCTCTATCTCTCTCTCTCTTAGTTCTATCATATTGTATTGAGCTAAGTGCTCATATTCTCTCTCTCTCTCTTTAGGCTTTTCATGCCTCATTCATAATTCACAAGGGGTTTTCTTTTCTTTCCCCTTTCAAATTCTTGTCTCCTCTTTGCTTTGTTGGTGTATGCTCCTAGATTTTGCACTAATTCATGGTATTTTCCTAACTCCTCACTCTTGGATTAAATAATTTCCTGCATTTCCATCATTATTCTTTATCATTTTTAACAGAATCTATTAGAAGCTATATTGGTAGAATGTCAGAAATTGTTATAGGCATAAAATCTTGTGGAGGAACAAAGACAGAAAATGAAGTGATATGGAAAATTGTGAGGACATTGACTCCTGTATTTAAGTAGACAACATAGATGATTGAACAAGTTATACCTTGTACTACAAACTTTACAAGAGAGCCTCTTTTTGGAATATTGGAAGCAGTAGAGATGAACATGAGGTTATCAGGAGACTTACCTAGAATGGAGACAACATTCATTACTCTTAGTGTTCACCCTACTTTGTCAAGAAGCATCAGTGTGAGAGGAGATTATGCTGGCAACAACAGATCTAGAAATGAAGAAGAAAAGAATATTGAAGAAGGTATTGTCTTGCTTGTGAAGAGAGAACCAGACGGTAAGAAAAATTTTAAATGTTGGACTTGTCAAGAATATGGTCATTTTGCATCTAAATGTCCTAAGAGAGTTAAAAAGTATAGAAACAATTTCAAACCTAGAAGATCTAAGGAATGTTATTATGCTAATGATGAAGATCTTGAAGCTAGTATATAGAGAACTCTAAGTGAAAGTGATACTGAGAATAATGATGACATAGGATTTGTAGCAATTACAGAAGAGAAACCTAAAACTGATGTTAAGGAATAAAAAGCCTTAGTTTGTCAAGTTGAAAAGAAAGTTGATTGGATTATAGACAGTGGTTGTTCACATCATATGACTGGAGACATGAAAAAGTTCATAAAGTTTAATGAATATGATGGAGGAGTTATTAGAGTTGGAAACAATGCACCTTTCTTGATTAAAGGTATAGGATCTATTACTCTTGATGGAAAGATTAATACTGATGATGTTTATTTTGTGGATGGATTGAAATATAATCTTTTGAGTGTTGGACAGTTAGTTGATAAGGGATATAAAGTTTGATTTACTGAGAAAACTTGTGTCATAAAGGATAAAGATGGAAATCTGATTGGAACTAGATCTAGAACCAGAGGTAATGTATTTCAATTGAATCCTACTGAGATGCCATGTTTGATTACTAAAATTGATGATAGTTGGTTATGGCATAGAAGGTTTTGTCATATAAACTTTGACAACATTGTGAAATTAAGTACTACACTTGCAGTAAGAGATTTGCCTAAAATTATGAAGCCTACTAACATGATTTGTAAAGAATGTGTGATGGCTAAACAGAAGAGAAGTTCTTTTCCCAGTAAGAAGTTTACATCTGTAGAAAAGCTAGAGATTGTTCATACAAACTTGAGCGGTCCTACTATGACTAGAGGATTCTATGGAGAAAGGTATTTTATGATTCTTGTTGATGATTTTATAAGAATGATGTGGATTACATTTCTTAAAGAAAAATTTGAAGCATTTGATAAGTTTAAGATCGTTAAGAATAAAGTTGAGAATGAATCTGGAATGAAGATTAAATGTTTGAGATTTGATAGACGTGGAGAATTTACTTCTAGAGAGTTTAACACCTTTTCTAAAGAAAATGGCATTAAGAGACAGTTTTTAGCCCCTAAAACACCTGAACAAAATGGTATTGCAAAAAGAAGGAACAGATTAGTGACTGAAGCAGCAAGAGCTATGTTATTTGAGAATGATTTGGCAAAGATATTCTAGAGAGAAGCAGTGAACACAACGGTGTATACAATGAACAGAGTACAAATCAGAGCAGACACAAACAAGACACCCTATGAATTATGGTTTGGACATGCACCCTCAGTTAAGTATTTTAGATTTTTTGGAAGCAAATGTTATGTAAAGACAGATGATGATATTGGAAAGTTTGATCCTAGAAGTGATGAAGGTATATTTCTTGGATATTCTTTGAAAAGAAAAGCCTATAGATGTTACAATAAAAGAACTAAGACTATTGTTGAAAGCGCAAATGTTAAAGTTGATGAAAAGTTCAAAATTCAAGAAAGAATGCTTGATTATGAATTAGATGAAGAAGCTCATCCTAAACCTAACACTGGATCTACTAAATTATTTTATGAGACTGACAGTGATTTGTTGAATGAAAGCCACAGTGAAGTCATTGAAGAACCTGCACCTGAAGTGAGATCTGAGACAGTGACACCTAACAAGAGTTTATCAAGAAATCATCCTATTGGGAAAATTATTAGGAACATCAAAAGAGGAGTTCTAACTCAAAATAAGGTACAAGAACAATTATGTTTGATTTCTCAAATTGAACCTAAAACTACTAGTGAAGCTTGTGAAGATGAAAGTTGGATTAATGCTATGAAAGAAGAACTAGATCAGATTGAAAAGAACAAGACATGGGAATTGGTCCCTAGACCTAAAGACAAGAATGTTATTGGAACTAAATGGGTATTCAAAAACAAGATGAATGAACAAGGAGAAGTAGTAAGAAACAAAGCAAGATTGGTATGTAAGGGATAGTCACAACAAGAAGGAATTGACTATGAAGAAACCTTTGCACCTGTTACAAGGATTGAAGCAGTAAGAATGTTTTTTGCATATGCAGCTTACAAGAAATTCAAAGTATATCAGATGGATTTGAAGTCAGCATTTCTGAATGGAGAATTGGTAGAAGAAGTCTACATTGAGCAGCCTGAAGGTTTTCCTTTAACTCAAGAAGGAGACATGGTATGTAAACTGAAGAAAGCCTTATATGGACTAAAACAAACACCTAGAACTTGGTATGCAAGATTGGACTAGTATTTGTTAAAGTTGGGATTTACAAAAGGAACAATTGATGGCAATCTGTACACAAAAGAAATTGAAAATGATTTGTTGGTTATAGTTATTTTTGTTGATGACATTATTTTTGGAGGAGAAGATGAAGCTAGTGACAAATTTGCTAATGAAATGAAGACTGAATTTGAAATGAGTATGATTGGAGAAATGAAATACTTTTTGGGATTGCAGATAACATAGAACAATGATGGTATCTTTGTAAGTCAGACAAAGTACCTGAATGACTTGTTGAAAAGATTTGGAATGGATAATTGTAAACCATTTGGAACACCTATGGTAACTGGATATAAATTATCTAGCAGAGATGAAACACCGACAGTTGAACAGAAGAAATATAGATCTATGATTGGAGGATTGTAGTATTTGACACATACAAGACCTGATATAGCACATTCAAATGGAATTGTAGCAAGATTTCAAGCTGAACCTAGGGGTATGTGCACAAAAATGGGGTACCAAAAAGATGCCAAAGTTTTTTTTGGCCCCATTGCGCACAAAGGGCGCACGCCAAAAAGGGTGTGCACCAAAAAGGGCGCACACCCTATGGCTTGGATTGCCCAAACCTAAGGCTTGGGCAATCCAAGCCATAGGGCGTGCGCCCTTTGTGGTTTTATTATAAAACCACTCACTACTCATTTGAAGCTCACAATTTCGAGCTTAAAAATGCCATTAGCAGTAGCAAGGTCGCCCTTTAGCGCGCACACGGTCTAGAAGAGGCATTTTTTTTCCCACGAATTTGTATGCAATGCCTCCTCGTCAGCATAGATCAAGAAGAAGCAGAAGAGGTAGGTTTTTTTTAATGATTCTTGAGTTGTTTATGTGTAAATATTCATTTTTTATTTGTTTTTCAATTTACATTTTGTTTTATTGTTATTTGTAATTTTATTTACAAATAGAATTAAAAAAAACAATTTTGTTTAAAATACAGGCAATAATGATGCACCCGAAGAAAACCCTCATTCAAACCCTCCAATTAACGAAGAAAACCAACCGCCTCCTCATGTAGAAGAAGAAAATATTGAAAACCCACTACCACAACCTCCACCAATTGAAAAACCTCTTCTTGGAGCATCACAAACTTTGTTTGAAAAAATAGAAAATGGGAAAAGGGAATTAGAAAATTTAATCAATAGATTAAAAGTATCCGTAAATAGAAATCTCGGAAGAGCAACACTTGCTTCCTCCTTAGAATCGATTCTTACCCACATAGGATCAGTTAGTGGGCAATTGAATATCTGGCATAATAAAAGAGAAGAACAAAAACAATATTATGCTAATAAGTTGTCATATGAGGGCATTAAAAAGAAAAAAATCACCAAAGATGACATTTGTAAACTCTTCAAAAAGCCTAGGCAAAATGAAACTGTCAAAACTACATTGAGGAGGTTCCCAATTCACTGGTGCATTAATGAAGATATTAAAAATAACTTTTGGGATAGATGGTGGATGGTCTTTGATAACCCTCCTTGCAACAATCACGAGGTTCCCATATATTTTTTGAGAAAACTCTATTGCAAGTTCATCCTTGGTGAGGTGCCCAATTATTTTGACTTTTTAGATTCTCAAGGTAGAGGTGGGGGATCATCATTTAATAGACCAGGGGCACATGTTGACCCCAATGCACCCAGGGCACCCCTTGGCAAGCCCCATATTGAGCATGTTAGTGTTCCTTCTGTAGTGAAGGAACATGTGGAGGTGGACACACTAGGCACCATTAATGCCCTCACCCAAACTCTCATTGATGTTGTTAGCCCATTAGTCCAGAGGGAGGATGAGCAATCTTTGAGGGGCCACTTATGCCAGTCATGTGGGTCCTTATGCACATATGGTACTCCTCATGGTAGGGCTGGTGATGATGATGGTATGATGACTAGTGACTTCCTAAACACAACATTTGGCATTGACACACAGGTAAATATTTGCAATTCCAGTTATATTTATTTTGGTCATATATTCCATTTATAACCAAATGAATAACTAAACTAGTATATGATGTATATGTAGGGTCAAAGTGTTAGTGGAACTGAGCATGTCCCCCTTGCCACTTTCTACACTAATAAATCTCCACAAGTATTTATCAAAAAAAATAATTGAATTAATACATTAAGTTATTATACATGATTTTATCTGATAACTTATTGTACTATGTATTAGTTCACTGCTGGACCTTCTACATTCGTAGTAGATAGTGAGGGGTGACATTGTGCATTTGGAGAGGTATCTATATTTATTGTTAATTACATTTACTTTGATCAAATTATATTAAAAAAATGAATGAGAAAATAATTTATGAAAAAAACTATTATCAAAATCCAGACTCAAAGCACTATTGGCAGTGAGCACATTCCTTCTCCCGGCTTTCATACGACATCGTGGAGTCCACAGGTATATATGTAATAAAATACTATAACCAACACATTACCAGTATATTCTTATATGAATAATTGTCTTCTAAATTATCTTGCATGTTCTCTAGGCCACTGTTGCGACAACTTCCACATCTACACCGTATCCAGTTGCACGCGGTGGCACTTTCACAGAGGTACCATTAATGCATGTCATTTTGTAAATAATTATAAATATTCTTAATAGATGCATAATAATCTGCTTGATTCATTTTCAAATGATGACATCGGAAACTCCTCCTGGTGTTCGAGAGTCTTTGGATCATGGAGTTGCTACTACTATTGCTAGTTCTGAGGCACTTACTACAGTATGAAACTAAATTTAATTATCATTGTCATCTTAATAGTTCGAATTGAATTTGTAACAATGTTCACATATGGAAATTGAATTACTATTTTGATTGTATATCCAGGGACTTTTCACTCCTGATCGCCAGCCTAGCTTTGTAGTGGATGAACATAGTGACTACATATTTGCGGTAAGAGAAAATTCTAGCATATGTCATTATAAATTTTAATTTTGATTTACATATTACTCGTTAATGCTTATACTTTTTATTTTTTCAGCTCTCTTTACAGAATAGTCTAGATAAGAGGACAAGTGAACGCGTTCGAAAGACTCTAGCATCCACTGTATCCCCATCCACTCGGAACTCAAAAATAGCTCGAGACTTATTTTCTTCCCCTAGCGGGAAATGAGTAGAATAGGGATACTTTTATTGTACGCCTACTTGGCATTATTGGACACACATTTTGTACACCTATATGGCATTGCTGGACATATATTTTGTACACCTATATGATATTATCAAACATATCTTTGTACACTTATATTGCATTATTTGACCAAACTTTTATTGGCCTATATGATATCATCAGGCATGTTGTTATTACGTATGCATGTACATTGTATTCTTGATTGGCAATGTCTTATGTGTTTACATTGTTGTCCATGCTTTCATAGTAAATTGGTTATTCATTTCAAATTTCAAAATTGACTACAAAATGTTTATGTTTTCATATGCACGTGATTGTATCTCTGCTTTATGTTTTTGTAGTAGCACTATTGAAATATGGCTTTACTCTTTGTACTGCATGCATTCTGTACCTTGGTCATGTGGGTCATTACAGTATAGTTGTGTATATCAGTGATGTAATTTGTTAGGAAGAAATTGTGTATATTCAGATACCTTTTATGGTTTTACAAAACATATCTTATAATTAGGTAGGGTTAATTTGGAACACAGCCCCCAAAAACTGCTGCTCCACCTTCCTTCCTAGACCTAATAGGTCACTTTTACAAAGGAACTCTATTACAAACTTAACACCCAACCTTGCCACTTTTCACAAAGTGTTAATATGGTCCCAATTAGAGAAATTTGAAGTCAATTGGATCCTATAGGCTTTCTATACCCAAAAGCCCCAAATTGCTCCCTCTAGGCCTTCAAAACTAGGGCCTTCTTAAAAACAACTCAAAACTCATTTCCAGAACTCCTCCTTGTGGATTCACCTTTTATTTGACATATACTTCTGCTATTTCAAATAAAATTATACCCTTGTTAAGGCGGATCCTTTGCTGGTACACTTGTGGCATCAATTTTGTGCCCTTTTCCACTCTTCCTCATGGTATACACCCACTAAAACAACTTCTCCTGCATTCAAATGGTTAGTAACATCATACATATGTTACATAGGGTCCATTCAATGAGAAACAGTAATTACATTCATTGATTGGCCCATTATATCATTAAAAAGACCAAAATGGAGTTATTTCAATGCACCAATATGACCACCTACAGCAACTTTCCAAATCTGAAGCAAAATAGATTATATAATCATTCAATACATATGAAAAATGATGTTATGATGTTATTATATCACCCACAATTCTGTTCCAAACCCAAAACAATCAACCAAACATAAAAAAAATAAGATTTTGCAAGGAAAAACTAAGTCCTTTGCCAGGACTTCTAGGACTTATAATATTTAAATTAAATTGTTTATTAGATATTGCCATTATTGGCCTTAATATATCCCAATTCACTTTTAGGAATTCTTTAGATCCACTACCTCCATTTGGTTCCAAGGTGGACTTAGGTGTTTGGAGAGGTGCTCTTGCACCAAAATTCTTCATTTAAATTTCAAGACATTTGATAAATTCTTTGCCTGCTAACAAACCAATTTGGGAAATTAATGGGTCTATTTGTGGACCTCGAAGGATTTGGTCACCTAAACGAGAACTAATGGAGAGGTTACAGCAAGAAAGTGGAGTTCCCTTCTTTTAGCTCCCACAACTCACCAACCAACTACAAAGGCTTAAAGGTGTTCCCAAGCTCTTACAATGGTGTAACACAACCAATAAAATGGATTTCTATCCCAAAAAACTCCCTTTGCAAGTTTATACACTCAATCAAACTTCAATGCCCTTTTGGCTTTAGGGACACTAGGCCTAAACCTAGCCTTTAGTTAGAACTCTTCACCAGTGGACTTCCTGACCACTCCCAAGCATGTAGATGGTCCTCATATGACCTAAGGACTCTGAAACAACTCTTGGTTTGATCCCTTTACAACCATACCATAGCAAACTAGACCTGCACGCCAATTTCCTTGTAGCCTTCTCAACCTCAATTTTCCACTCTAACTTCTTCACAACTTGGTATCTTGACACAATCAGGATATTTTTAGACACCCATTTGGAAGTTATTTAAGATCCCAAAGCCTTGTTTTCCAACTCCACTCTAGCACCACCTAACACTCACCTTGGACATAGACCTAATTTAATGCAGAGGTGACAGCCGGAAAGTAGTGGGCCCTTCACTTGACTCCCACCATTCACCAATCACCTATAATGACTTAAGGGTATTCACAATCTCTTAGGATGGTGTAACACAATCAATTAAGTGAGTTTCTATCCCAATAAACTCCCTTTTCAAAGTTAGACACTTAATCAAAGTTCAATGTATTTTTGGCTTTAGGGAAACTAGGTCTAAAAGTGACTTATTGTTGAAACTCTTCACCAGTGGACTTCCTGACCACTCCCAAACATGTAAATGGTCCTCATTTGACCTAAGGCCTCTAAAATAACAACTAGTTCATTCCCATCAAGACCGTAACATAGTGAACTAGACCTGCACCCACTTTTCCTTGTAGCCTTCCTAATAGAGGTTTTCTACTCTAACTTTTGAACCACTAAGTATCTTGATAAAATCAGGGCATTTTTAGACACGGTTCTGTAGCATCTGATGAATCAATTCTATGTCGCACGAGCTCTGAGATATGACCTTGCAAAGATCACCGATCTCATGCTTAAGGGACCTTGAGGGACACTTCAGCATGGAGTCGTCCGCGGGGTTCGAACGACTGTGTGTGGTGAACGAGGTTGCCACTAGTGTTTACTCAGCCATTCGGAGTTGTTGGAACTGATGGTTCGATGCTACGACCGAAGGCTCGAATGATACGCAACATTGACCATTTCAGCTCAGGAACACTTTGAGTTTTGACACTGACTGAGAATGTGTTACTGAATTTAAAATAAGTTGAATCTCTAAAAACTAAGATAGGCTTTTGTAGGACCCGGCAACACGGTCTCATAGCACCTGACGAATTGATTCTACGTCGCATGAGCTCCAAGATATGACCCCACAAAGATCGCTGATTTCATGCTTAAGGGACCTTGAGGGACACTTCAGCACGAAGTCGTTCGCGGGGTTCAAACGACTGTGTATGGTGAACGAGGTTGCCACTAGCATTTACCCGACCATTCGGAGCTGTTGGAACTGATGGTTCGATGCTACAACCGACGGTTGGAAAGATATGCAACGTTGACCATTTCAGCTGAGGAACACTTTGAGTTCTGACACGGACCGAGAATGTGTTGCCGAATTTAAAATAAGTTGAATCTCTAAAAAATGAGACAAGCTTTTGTAGGCCCCGGCAACACGGTCCCGTAGCACCTGATAAATTGATTCTACGTTGCACGAGCTCCGAGATATGACCCCACAAAGATCACCGATTTCATGCTTAAGGGACCTTGAGGGACACTTCAGCATAGAGTCGTTGGCGGGGTTTGAACGACTATGGGTGCCGAACAAGGTTTCCACTAGCATTTACCCGACAATTTGGAGCTATTGGAACTGACGGTTCGATGCTACAACCGACGGATGGAAAGATACGCAACGTTGACTGTTTCAGCTGAGGAACACTTTGAGTTCTGACACTGACCGAGAATGTGTTGCCGAATTTAAAATAAGTTGAATCTCTAAAAACTGAGACAGGCTTTTGTAGGCCCCGGCAACATGTTCCCGTAGCACCTGATGAATCGATTATATGTCGATCGAGCTCTGAGATATGACCCCACAAAGATCACCGATTTCATGCTTAAGGGACCTTGAGGGACACTTCAGCACGGAGTCGTCGGTGGGGATCGAATCATTGTGGGTGCCAAACGAGGTTGCCACTAGCATTTACCCAGCCATTCGGAGCTGTTGGAACTAACGGTTCGATGCTACGACCGACGGTTGGAAAGATACGCAACGTTGACCGTTTCAGCTGAGGAACACTTTGAGTTCTGACACCGACCAAGAATGTGTTGCCAAATTTAAAATAAGTTGAATCTCTAAAATTTGAGACAGGCTTTTGTAGGCCTCGGCAACACGGTCCTGTAGCACCTGACGAATCAATTTTACATTGCATGAGCTCCAAGATATGACCCTACAAAGATCACTGATTTCATGCTTAAGGGACCTTGAGGGACACTTCAGCACAGAGTCGTCGGCGGGGATCGAATCATTGTGGGTGCCGAACGAGGTTGCCACTAGCGTTTACCTAGCCATTAGGAGCTGTTGGAATTGATTGTTCAATGCTACAACCGACGGTTGGAAAGATACGCAACATTGACCGTTTCAACTGAGGAACACTTTGAGTTCTGACACCGATGGAGAATGTGTTGCCGAATTTAAAATAAGTTGAATTTCTGAAAAATGAGAGAGGATTTTGTAGGCCCTGACAACACGATCTTGTAGCACCTAACGAATCAATTCTACGTCGCATGAGCTCCCAGATATGACCCTACAAAGATTTCCGATTTCATGCTTAAGGGACCTTGAGGGACACTTCAGCACGGAGTCGTCAGCGGGGTTTGAACGATTGCGCGTGGTGAATGAGGTTTCCACTAGCATTTACCCGGCCATTCAGAGCTCTTGGAACTGACGGTTTGATGCTATGACCAATGGTTGGAAAGATATGCAACGTTGATCGTTTCAGCTAAGGAACACTTTGAGTTTTGACACCGACCGAGAATGTGTTGCCGAATTTAAAATAAGTTGAATCTCTAAAAATTGAGAGAGGATTTTGTAGGCCCCGGCAACATGGTCTCGTAGCACCTGACGAATTGATTCTACGTTGCATGAGCTCCGAGATATGACCCCACAAATATCGCTAATTTTATGCTTAAGGGACCTTGAGGGACACTTTAGCATGGAGTCGTCGGCGGGGTTCGAACGACTATGCGTGGTGAACGAGGTTTCCACTAGCATTTACTCGGCCATTCGGAGCTATTGGAACTGACAGTTCGATGCTACGACCAACGGTTGGAAAGATACGCAACGTTGACCATTTCAGCTGAGGAACACTTTGAGTTTTGACACCAACTGAGAATGTGTTGCCAAATTTAAAATAAGTTGAATCTCTAAAATTTGAAATAGGCTTTTGTAGGCCTCGGCAACACGGTCCTTTAGCACCTAACGAATCAATTATACATGTCATGAGCTCCAAGATATGACACTGCAAAGATCACTGATTTCATGCTTAAGGGAGCTTGAGGGACACTTCAGCACGGAGTTGTCAGCGGGGATCGAATCATTGTGGGTGCCGAACGAGGTTGCCACTAGTGTTTACCCAGCCATTCGGAGCTGTTGGAACTGATTGTTCGATGCTACGACCGACGGTTGGAAAGATACGCAACATTGACCGTTTCAGCTGAGGAACACTTTGGGTTCTGACGCCGACTGAGAATGTGTTGCCAAATTTAAAGTAAGTTGAATCTCTGAAAACTGAGAGAGGATTTTGTAGGCTCCAATAACATGGTCTCGTAGCACCTGACGAATCAATTCTACGTCGCACGAGCTCCTAGATATGACCCTACAAAGATCGTTGATTTCATGCTTAAGGGACCTTAAGGGACACTTCAGCACGGAGTCGTCGGCGGGGTTCGAACGATTGTGCGTGGTGAATGAGGTTTCCACTAGCATTTACTCGGCCATTCGAAGCTATTGGAATTGACGGTTCGATGCTACAACCAACGGTTGGAAAGATACGCAACGTTGACCATTTCAGCAGAGGAACACTTTGAGTTCTAACACCGACCAAGAATGTGTTGCCGAATTTAAAATAAGTTGTATCTCTGAAAATTGATAGAGGATTTTGTAGGCCCCGACAACACGGTCTCGTAGCACCAGATGAATTAATTCTACATTGCACGAGCTCTGAGATATGACCTCACAAATATCGCTAATTTCATGCTTAAAGGACCTTGAGGGACACTTCAGCACGGAGTCGTCAGCGGGGTTCGAACGATTGTGCGTAGTGAACAAGGTTGCCACTAGCATTTACCCAGCCATTCAGAGCTATTGGAACTGATGGTTCAATGCTACGACCGACAGTTGGAAAGATACGCAACGTTGAACGTTTCAGTTGAGTAACACTTTGAGTTCTGACACCGACCGAGAATGTGTTGCCAAATTTAAAATAAGTTGAATCTCTAAAATTTGAGACAGGCTTTTGTAGACCTCGGCAACACGGTCCTATAGCAATTGATGAATCAATTCTACGTTGCACGAGCTCCAAGATATGACCTTGCAAAGATCATTGATTTATGCTTAAGGGACCTTGAGGGACACTTTAGCACGGAGTTGTCGGCGGGGATCGAATCATTGTGGGTGCCGAACAAGGTTGCCACTAGCGTTTACCCAGCTATTCAAAGCTGTTGGAACTGATTGTTCGATTCTACGACCGATGGTTGGAAAGATACACAACATTGACCGTTTCAGCTGAGTAACACTTTGAGTTCTGACACTGACCGAGAATGTGTTGCCGAATTTAAAATAAGTTGAATCTCTAAAAACTGAGAGAGGATTTTGTAGGCCCCGATAACATGGTCTTGTAGCACCTGACAAATCAATAGTACGTCAAACAAGCTCCCAAATATGACCCTACAAAGATCGCTGATTTCATGCTTAAGGGACCTTGACGGACACTTCAGCACGGAGTCGTCGGCCGGGTTCGAACAATTATGCGTGGTGAACGATGTTGCCACTTGCATTTACCCAGCCATTTGGAGCTGTTGGAACTGATGGTTTGATGCTACAACCGACGGCTCGAAAGATACCCACCATTGACCGTTTCAGCTGAGGAACACTTTGAGTTCTGACACCGACTGAGAATGTGTTGCCGAATTTAAAATAAGTTGAATCTCTAAAAAATGAGATAGGCTTTTGTAGGCCCCAACAACACAATCTCATAGCACCTGACGAATCGATTCTACATCGCATGGGCTCCAAGATATGATCCCACAAATATCGCTGATTTCATGCTTAAGGGACCTTGAGGAACACTTCAGCACGGAGTCGTCGGTGGGGTTCGAACAACTGTGCATAGTGAACGAGGTTGCCACTAGCATTTACCCGGCCATTCAAAGCTATTGGAACTAATGGTTCGATGCTACAACCGACTGTTTGAAAGATACGCAACGTGGACCGTTTCAGCTGAGGAACACTTTGAGTTCTGACATCAACCGAGAATGTGTTGCCAAATTTAAAATAAGTTGAATCTCTAAAATTTGAGATAGGCTTTTGTAGGCCTCGGCAACATGGTCCTGTAGCACCTGACGAATCAATTCTATGTTGCACGAGCTCCAAGATATGACACTGCAAAGATCATTGATTTCATGCTTAAGGGACCTTGAGGGACACTTTAGCACGGAGTCGTCGGCGGGGATCGAATCATTGTGGGTGCCGAACGAGGTTGCCACTAGCGTTTACCCAGCCATTCGGAGCTGTTGGAACTGATTGTTCGATGCTACGACCGACGGTTGGAAAGATACGCAACATTGACCGTTTCAGCTGAGGAACACTTTTGAGTTCTGACACCGACCGAGAATGTGTTGCCGAATTTAAAATAAGTTGAATCTCTGAAAATTGAGAGAGGATTTTGTAGGCCCTAGCAACACGGTCTCATAGCACTTGATGAATCAATTTTACATCGCACGAGCTCCCATATATGACCCTGTAAAGATCACTAATTTCATGTTTAAGGGACCTTGAGGGACACTTCAGCATGGAGTCGTCGGCGGGGTTCGAACGATTGTGCATGGTGAACGAGGTTGCCACTAGCATTTACTTGGCCATTCGGAGCTGTTG
This sequence comes from Chamaecyparis obtusa, assembly GCA_027943335.1. Classification (NCBI taxonomy): domain Eukaryota; kingdom Viridiplantae; phylum Streptophyta; class Pinopsida; order Cupressales; family Cupressaceae; genus Chamaecyparis; species Chamaecyparis obtusa. The sequence goes on from BSBK01004873.1 coordinate 252,237, forward strand.
GAACTAACGGTTTGATCCTACGACCGACGGTTGGAAAGATACGCAACGTTGACCATTTCAGCTGAGGAACACTTTGAGTTCTGACACCGACCGAGAATGTATCGCCGAATTTAAAATAAGTTGAATCTCTAAAAATTGAGAGAGGATTTTGTAGGCCCCAGCAACACGGTCTCATAGCACCTTACGAAATGATTCTACATTGTACGAGCTCCGAGATATGACCCCACAAATATCACTAATTTCATGCTTAAGGGACCTTGAGGGACACTTCAGCATGGAGTCGTCGACGGGGTTCGAACGACTGTGCATGGTGAACGAGGTTGCCACTAGCATTTACCCGGCCATTCAGAGCTGTTGGAACTGATGGTTCGATGCTACAACCCACGGTTCGAAAGATACGCAACGTTGACCGTTTCAGCTGAGGAACACTTTGAGTTCTGACACCGACCGAGAATGTGTTGCCAAATTTAAAATAAGTTGAATCTCTGAAATTTGAGGCAGGCTTTTGTAGGCCTCAGCAACACAGTCCCATAGCACCTGATGAATCGATTCTACGTTGCACGAGCTCCAAGATATGACCCCACAAAGATCACTGATTTCATGCTTAAGGGACCTTGAGGGACACTTCAGCACGGAGTCATCCGCGGGGTTCGAATGACTGTGTGTGGTGAACGAGGTTGCCACTAGCATTTACCCAGCCATTCAGAGCTGTTGGAACTGATTGTTCGATGCTACAATCGATGGTTGGAAAGATACGCAACGTTGACCATTTCAGCTAAGGAACACTTTGAGTTCTAAAACCGACCGAGAATATGTTGCCAAATTTAAAATAAGTTGAAACTCTGAAAACTGAGATAGACTTTTGTAGGCCCTGACAACACGGTCGCGTAGCACCTGACGAATTGATTCTACATTGCACAATCTCCGAGATATGCCCCGCAAAGATCACTGATTTCATGCTTAAGGGACCTTGAGGGACACTTCAGCACGGAGTCGTCGGCGGGGTTCGAATGACTGTGCATGGTGAACGAGGTTGCCACTAGCATTTACCCGGCCATTCAGAGATGTTGGAACTAATTATTCGATGCTATGACCGACAGTTGGAAAGATACGCAACGTTGACCATTTCAGCTAAGGAACACTTTGAGTTTTGACACCGATCGGGAATGTGTCGCCGAATTTAAAATAAGTTGAATCTCAGAAAAATGAGATAGGCTTTTGTAGGCTGCGGCAACATGGTCTCGTAGCACCTGACAAATCAATTCTACGTTGCACGAGCTCCGAGATATGACCCCGCAAATATCACTGATTTCATGCTTAAGGGACCTTGAGGGACACTTCAGCACGGAGTCGTCGGCGGGGTTCGAAGGACTGTGCATGGTGAACGAGGTTGTCACTAGCATTTACCCGGCCATTCAGAGCTATTGGAACTGACGGTTCGATGCTATGACCGACGGTTCGAAAGATACGCAACGTTGACTATTTTAACTGAGGAACACTTTGAGTTCTGACACGGACCGAGAATGTGTTGCTGAATTTAAAATAAGTTGAATCTCTAAAAATTGAGAGAGGATTTTGTAGGCCCCAGCAACACGGTCTTGTAGCACCTGATGAATCATTTCTACGTTGCACGAGCTCCGAGATATGACCCCGCAAATATCGCTGATTTCATGCTTAAGGGACCTTGAGGGACACTTCAGCACGGAGTCGTCGGCGGGGTTCAAACGACTGTGTGTGGTGAATGAGGCTGCCACTAGCGTTGACCTGGCCATTCAAAGTTGTTGGAACTGATTGTTGAATACTACGACCGACGGTTTGAAAGATATGCAACGTTGACCGTTTCAGCTGAGGAACACTTTGAGTTCTGACACTGACCGAGAATGTGTTGCCGAATTTAAAATAAGTTGAATCTCTAAAAATTGAGACAGGTTTTTGTAGGCCCCGGCAACACGTTCCCGTAGCACCTGATGAATCGATTCTACGTCGATCGAGCTCCGAGATATGACCCCGCAAAGATTGCCAATTTCATGCTTAAGGGACCTTGAGGGATACTTCAACACGGAGTCGTCGGCGGGGATCAAATCATTATGGGTGCCGAATGAGGTTTCCACTAGTGTTTACCTAGCCATTCAAAGCTGTTGGAACTGATTGTTCGATGCTACGATCGACGGTTGGAAAGATACACAACATTGACCATTTCAGCTGAGGAACACTTTGAGTTCTGACACTGATTGAGAATGTGTTGCCGAATTTAAAATAAGTTGAATCTTTGAAAACTGAGACAGGCTTTTGTAGGCCCTGACAACACGTTCCCGTAGCACCTGATGAATCAATTCTACGTCGATCGAGCTCCGAGATATGACCCCGCAAAGATCGCCGATTTCATGCTTAAGGGACCTTGAGGGACACTTCAGCATGGAGTCGTCGGCAGGGATTGAATGACTGTGGGTGCTGAACGAGGTTTCCACTAGCGTTTACTCGGCCATTCAGAGCTATTGGAACTGAGGATTTGAGGCTATGACCGATGGTTGGAAAGATATGCAACATTGGTCGTTTCAGCTGAGGAACACTTTGAGTTCTGACACCGACTGAGAATGTGTTGCCGAATTTAAACAAAATTGAATCTCCAAAAACTGAGATAGGCTTTTGTAGGCCCCGGCAATATGGTCTCGTATCAATTGATGGATCCATGCTACCTCTCATGAGCTCCGAGATACAACCCGACAAAGATTTTCGATTTCATGCTTAAGGGACCTTGAGGGACACTTCAGCACAGAGTCGTTGGTGGGGTTGGAACGACTATGCATGGCATGTACTTGCATGAGGACATTATATATTATAGAAATCTTGCATAGAAGTAGCTGGCAAGTTGCTCAAAAAGTAGTAACTGATAGCAAGTGGGATAATGCAGATGCTTTAATAAACCACTATCTTCTTTACTCAAGCAACATCTGGTTCATCTGCTCAACTGGGGCATGTTTGGGAATAGACAGTCTCCATTTAAACTCAAGTCTCTGGAAGTAGTTATATTTGTCAGTGGAGGAGATACACCCATTGTATCTGCAATAACTTCATGCTCACTAGAATTTCCATTACTCTTCAATTGGGATACTCTTTCCAAAATTGCATCTACCCTTTTACCAATTAATGGGTCTATTTGTGGACCTCGAAGGAGTTGGTCACCTAAACAAGAGCCTTGAGATGAAGCAGGAACTTCTCTATGAAAGAGATCAGTACCTTGAGAAGCTCTCCACTTGTCAGCTGAATTAAAACCTTGGACCATAGATGGCTACCCTTTGTTGTAAAATGAGGAGTGACACTGCCTTGCCAAAGGTGGCAGTGAACTTACCTTTCAATGATAATGCCCAAGTCCCGTAAATGCAAGGCCATTGACAGATAGTCATTTCTAATAGAAATATTTATGGTGCTAGAATGAAGTGCATGACCAAATTCTTTGCCTGCTAATGAACCAATTTGAGGCTTCATTTCACATTGCTCTGTGGATAATTCCACAACACTTGTTACTTCTTTATCTGAATTTTTTATGTCAGTGTGCATGTGCACTGAAGAGATTTTGTCACTACTTGAGCTACCAGTTCCAAGAACCCTATACCTCACATTTCCTTTGTAAACCAAGCCTAATTAGGCCAATTAGGTCTGTGTACAAGGTGAGAGTTAGGTGGTGCTGGATTGGAGTTGGAAGACAAGGCTTTGGGATCTTACATAACTTCCAAATGGGTGTCTGAAAATGCCCTGTTTGTGTCAAGATACTCTATTGTGAAAAAGTTAGAATAGAAAATCTATGTTGAGAGGGTTACAAGGAAAAGTGGGTGCAGGTCTAGTTTTCTATGGTACGGTTGTAAAGGGACCAAACCAAGAGTTGGTTTAGCATCCTTAGGTCATATGAGGACCATCTAAATGCTTGGGAGTGGTCAGGAAGTCCACTGGTGAAGAATTCTAGTTAAAGGCTAGATTTAGGCCTAATGTCCCTAAAGCCCAAAAGGCACCAAAGTTTGATTGAGTTTGTAAACTTTCTAAAGGAGTTTGTTGGAGTAGGAAACTCTTGTTTTGGTTGTGTTACACCATTTAAGGAGTTTGTGAACATCCTTAGGTCATTGTCTTCTTAAGCCAAATCCCTGTCTGTGTCATGGTTCGCACCTTCCAAGTGCACCCAAAGCATGCATAGGGAAGCTCTCCTCCACTTTCTTGTAACAAAACTCATTGTACCTTCCTTATTTCATGTTATGTTGTCAATATACATTTTATTGGATCCATCCCTAGGGTTAGAAGGTCATACTATGCATGGATCTCATAAATCCATAGTGGAAACAAGAGGAAATCTGATCTAACATGTTTTGAGGAGATTTGACCAAGTTTTATATCTGATCTAACATGTTTTGAGGAGATTTGATCTAAGAACAAATCTTATTTATGTCCCATCATTAGTCACATAAAAATTACATAGTTTTGCATTGGATAAAACATCATAAAAATGCTAAGAAAGTATTGTAAACATGTTTCTTTTTTTATTAATATTATGAAACATGTTTACAACTTAGCTTAATAAAGGTGCTGGTAGGAAAGAGCTGAGTGGAGAAAACCTCCAGCATTGCCCCAAAAAATATGCAGCATTGCATTATCATTACAATTACAAACTTCCCTCTATACACACGGGGTATGTACCATAAAAGCTAACTTTGTCAGAGAAACAAATAGTACAGTTGAACACATATTACAACATTTTAGTACAGTCCGATTTAGTCCATTGAACTAGCTGGATCTGCCTTAACCTTTAGTGTGTTAAGTATTGCCTCATGCTCTGACTCAGGAACCTTCCAAAGAGTTCTTTTCACTGGCCTGCCCCCATATCTGATCAAAGTAACATTTGAAGCAACAACAAGGTTTGAATAATGTAGAATCTTCCTATGTGTCTCCCAGTCCTCGAACAACCACAACTTAGAGTTCTTCATACCATATCGTCTAAGCCATGTTCCTGTTACAACAACTACTCCTATAGGGTATTGTAATCCTTCGCTGTCTACAACTGCAACATCCAATTTCTTTTTGGCCTCAACACAACGACATAAATAATAATATGTCCCTTCGTCATTGTATTCAGGTGCAATAATTGCAAAAACATGACCTGCAACAACATAGACATATTCAATACATTAATATCCAAAATAGTTTAGACAAACTATATAAATGGACAATTTACCTGGTTGTACTATATCCAACAAATGGTCAAAGTCAATAGATGTTTCCATGTCCCCTAGTTGCAATGCTGTTGGTAGACGATAGGAGTCAAGTGGGCTCAAAGGTCTTATAGACCATTCATCAACCCATTCCTTTGAGTCGCACTCATCCCAATTCTCCTCTGCACAAGATGAACAAAAGCATGCCATATGTCGTGTGTATACCATCCATAAACCTGCATTACAACTTCTAAAAGAGTGTAGCTCACTTGATCCTGTTATTGTACAACAATCCTCATATGGTGCAATGTTAGTTTCATCAATCAACCAAAAAAATCTATGAACTGTTGACTCACCTTCCTTACCTAGGCCCATTGTGGCATTACACCAATTGACAATACATCTTGCATTTGATAAGTTTTCTCCCCCCTCATACTTTAATTCTTCACGTGCTAAAGCTCTTTTTATACATGCTCCCGCACCATCATGCTCTCCCTTTCCATGGCCCGCCTCAGTGAAATTCCACATATATTGAATATCAGTGTTCTTGTGCATCCTACTCAACCAATAAAACATACAAGAATTCTTGAATTGGGATGTACAATTATCTGACCATATGATGTGTCGACGATATGGTATGCTCCTATTTTCCAAATCACCGTAAAACAAACTAAAGCAACCATGTACAAACTCTATAGAATGTGAGCGATCATCGCTCATATAAAAATGGTACTCCCTCAATATCTTCCTATTTTCCTCCGTACTATCAGGTGCATGCAAGTATGGTATATGAACAAATATAGCAACCTGTTGAGAGTTGTAATACTATGATTGTACCTCATTTTGTGGTTGCAAAGTGTAGTTTTCAGCAAAGTCCACAACTGAAACAATTGTATCAATCGAAAAAGTATCCTTGCATAACTTGAATTGTGTATCCAACCATCGTGCTCTATGTGTATGCATTGCATATTCATACACAATTTTCCCGCAAAATATATCCATGAACTGATACACCGGAATCCTGTCAATTACTAAATCACATCTTTTTGCCTCTTTTCCATCTTTTAGGGCATATGCAATGGTCTTATATTTTCCAAATTCTACTATTTCATTCCCAATTTCATGACTACTTTCCATATGCTGACAAATAGGTAAATCTTGCAAACCACCACAATGTACACATGTACCATTCAAACATGATAGTTTGTGAAATTGTTGTCCATCCGGTCTATGACATAAAATGGTAGCTATCAATTCCCTTGAAGATCTAGGTGGCTCCTTTATGTTACACTCCTACAAGACATTGTTAGCATGCAAATGTACACATATATGCCGATAGACAATATAATGGTTAGAAAATTCAATATGTACTCTACAACAACAAGTTGTCCGTGTGTGATTTATCTGGACATAAAAAGGTTTAGCCATTTCAAAAAATCTTTGACTAATTTTAATTTGAGGATACACATCTATAAATTTTGCAAAAAATTATGTCTGGGTTGAATCCAAAAAATGCTTTGGATGTGGATCACGCAATCGACTATCAATCCTCCTCCTTACAACATCTCTTTGATTAGGAGATACTCGTGTATTATTCTTCCAAAAAATTTCAATGAAGGATTTCAAAGCTTCAACAATGTCTTTGTCTTTTCGTGACAATCTACTGGAAAAAGCCCATAGTTCATTACTATTTGAATCTTCCACTCTTTGATGCCTTTCCACGGCTCTCATTAGAGACCTTCTACTTATTTTCAATGATTTACTTGTCTTTCTAATGAGTTGAGACTTCTTCATTTGATTGCTTACCATTGTTGATGTTATCACACGTCATGTGACATTACTATCTTATGTGTGTGATGTAGAACCCACAATCTCATATGCATCCATTAGATTCTTTACAATAGCTTTTTCAGTGGAGGTGTCATCTGTTCTTAACCCAAGAATCTTCATGATAGGCCTAAATTTCAGATTTGTCATCATTTCAACAAACAATTGACATCTTCTTGTGACATTCAAATTCTCAAAAAATATCCTCCAAATTCGGTTAGTATATCTTTGACAAGTGCGCTTGGGAATCTTGTCAGGCATTGGTTTCAAAATATTATTGTCAATATCAATCAAATATTTAGGCTTTCTATGCAAAACTCTAGGAGGTGTTCTCAATTGTTGTGTAGGCTCAACATTGGGAACGTCAACAATGTTAGGGATAAATTGCGTACCTTTGACCGAAGATGATGTGCCTTCAAATTGAGATGTGGAAGATGGACCTTCACCAACTTGAGATGAACATGGTGTTTCTTCAACATGATGCAATGGTGTGATTCCTACACCTTCGGAAGTTGGAAATGAGGTGCCTTCACAATGATGCAATGATGTGTCTATTCCTTCGGATGTAGCTAATGGTGTGCCTTCAACATAATACGATGGTGTGGCTACACTTTGAGGTGTAGAGTGTGCGATGTCTTCAACATTAGATAATTCATGTGCACCTCCAACATTGGATGATGGCATCCCTTCAACTTGCGATGCAATAGATGATATACTCACCCCTTCATAATTCAATTGTCTT
>BSBK01004874.1:2500-202500 GCA_027943335.1 Chamaecyparis obtusa
TTTAGGATGATACATTCAGCCCCCACTTTAGCGGTATATGACACTATGTGAATATGCAAGCTAATGTAAGAAAACTTTTAGTAAAGAAAAATGATACAACCAAGTCCATAACACATAGAATGTGCAAGAAACTGCCAGTAACCACAACGTGTAGAATGCATGTTAGTGATAATCAAAACTACCTAGTACTTACTAAGGGATGATTCTGAGAGGTTCATGGGTACTCATATGCCCCCCTTGTTTCGGCTTTCTAATTCTGAAAAGGGTGAAACAGCGTGATATATCTACCACATCAAATTGGATGTCCACAGTGATGATAAACCTTTCCAAAACTATTAAGGAAGTTCCCTAAACTTTCCTAAAAATATTCAAGGAGAAAGGTTATTGAATCATTATTCTAACACCTATTATGGCATCAAAATCAGAGTTACCTAGCTCAATTTATGATTAAAAGAGTGAATGTCTATTCTAAATGCATTAAAAGAAACCCTAATTTTTCCCTAATTCTACTTCAAAATGGTATAAATAGAGAACTTACCTTGTTTAGTCATGTTAGTTAACAATTTGTCCTTCCGTTTGATTTATAATCTCTAACTCTCTAAACACCCAAGGTGAGAGAACAAAAGGATGTCACCAACAAATGGGTCAATGTAAGTCATCTATCACTGCCCTCTGAATTGACAGGTATAGCTCCCTGATTGTGTTTGATATGCAATGAATGTGTCCTTTTATTGATCATCAGATAATTCCTTATGAGTCTTAACCAAATTGTTTGTAGGCACAAACAATTTAGGCAAGGATAAGAGTGGATAACCTATAATCCCCAATGGAATGTTGATCACAGATTATCAGGAAGTCTATCTTCTAACCTAAACCTATCTATTCTAAGAATGCATATCCTACTAATGAGAATAGAAGTAGAATCATACATAGACAGCAAATAGAATTGCTTATACTGCAACTACTAACATGAAATGGAATTCAAGCAAGAATTTCAGCTCCATATACAATTGTACTTTCTATTCAGATACATCTAAATTACTGGATGAATAGGAGAAGAATCATACATGAAAGGTAAATGGAATTACTTTCACTGCAATTACCAACATGAAATAGAATCTAGTAAGCAATTACAACCTCACATATAACTGTTCTGTCTATTCAAATGCAAATGAACAAAAACTGGCACAACAAACATGAAAATAAAGCTTGGTAAATGGAATTACTTTTCTCCAATGCCAAGTTTGCCAACCCCTTCATTCATTTTCTTCACAGTATTTATACAATGCTTACAGGAAATGATTCATCTTCCAGAATTCAAAAAGACAAGGCAGAAAGAGAGAACATCTCGATGATAGAATTTGAAAAGCCAATCACTAACATGAGAATAAGAAAAGACATTATAATTGTGACGCTTCAATTTGAGTCCTTCATCTTCTTTTTAATAGCATCTGTCAAGTCAAATCCATTGGGCTTCTCGGAGTCGAACTATCTTTCAAACAATAATCAATTCGATCTATAACTGCATTCAACCTTCTTTAAATGTCTCAGAAATATTTGGCACGATCTTATAGCTGTTATCATTACCACCACCTGTGGCAACCCATGTTGCATCTACTAGACCGCAAGCTACATCATACAAAATCATTAGGATTATATTTTTCATTCTTTTCCTACCTATGACCTCAGTCGAGAGATTTATCATCAATATCCCCTTCGGTTCTTAGTCACCTTTGATGTACTTATTTATGACAATTGAAAATCCTATCTTTTGATCATCTTCTCAAGTGAGAATACAAACTCCGTTGGATTACATCATCTTTTTAATCTTTTTATTTTCCTTAAGTCTCGAGTCCCTCCTGACAGTTTCTCATCGGATGGTAGTCGTATGATCGCGAGAGGAAAGAATATTCCTCGCGATCATACGATAGATGTAGATCTCCTGGCAGTGGACCCCCTAGGCTTTGCCACTTTTGAAAAGGTAAAATCAACGGTTACCTTAAGATCTTATATGTTTGACATATCCTATGTGAAATCACGCTCACCGTCGATTCTCTACGGATGTCAGGACCCTTTTGACAACCCGCAAAATACATCCTGCTAACAACAACCAACTTAGTACTTTGTGGACCAATCATAGACTACCTTATATGCTCGTGAAACATTTCAGACCCACTGCTTTAACTGACTTTACACCTAGAGAATTGAACGGATGGCGTGTGATCTGATGGGCTCACAAGATTCTACGAGATCATACGCCATCCATTGATTTGGAATCTTAGCTGATGTCATAAAAATATGACCCCACCTTACTACATGAAATACTAAAATGAATCAGGAGCTGCCACATCAATTTATTTGACCAGTCACATGTGTCACCATAGTTATAAAGTGATACCAAAGATGGGTCCGCTAGGATAGGTGGCACCTTGTCGTTATTTCACATGAAATAAACATTGTGTAACTTTTTTATGTGAAATAACGACAGCCGTAGATTCTGACCAATCATTAACCATGCTAAATGTTAACCTTTTGATCAACCGAGAAACAAAATGGATCTTTCTGATCAGAGTTGCACACTGTTAAAAAGAATGAAATCCAGATATTTCAATGCTGGCTCCGTCATTGCTTCCATTACATGAAGAATCTTTCCTCTGATATACAGTAAACATCTTGAGATCACGGCTTTCAAGCATCATCCTGCTTTGAAAAGAAAATCATTTGGAGCACCATAATCTTTGCCGAATTGGGAGCTACAACCTACCCAAACAATGAGACCTTAAAACAACCCACCCGGCTAAAACATGAAGGCAAATAGAAGGGAAACCCGACAAAGATTTCCTATCTTAGAAGAAATCTAGACCTAGACATTACATGACCAGTCCTAACTTGTAATATTAAGATTATCACTTTGACATCATGGAAAGAGGATAAGAAGTGAGGCAACAGCTGGCTTCGACTGGGGATTTAAGCATTACAATGCTTAAAAGAACTCTAGCAATCTTTGGTTCCACAAAATAGCTGGCAACTTGACAAGGCAAAACTAAATGGAAGGAAAGTAGCAGCAAAATGAAAGACAACCACTAAACTATGACACAAAAGGAAACCTACCTAACTAACTACTACACAAGGGTTACCTGCTCTTCAATCAAGCATTTGATATAGCTTCAAGTCCTACCCATTATAGGAACATGGCAAAGACTCTCCAGAAGGATATGCCAATCTGAAAGAATTGTTTTGATTCGCTTGCACAATCTGAAACAGACCTTTCCACAAAGACTAAAATTTTGAATGCATTCCTTTAGGCTCATGTCTCTTATCCCATAGCAGCACCATATCACCTTCCATAAATTTTCTTGGCCTTGCCCTTTTGTCAAACAACTTCTTGACTCGGTTCTGATGTTCAGTGATCCTATCAACCATATCTTCCCTTTCTTCCTGCAACTTTGTCAAATACAAGATCCTTTTTCCTAAACCATCCTTGAAAACATCATCCTCAATTGTGGTTTTCAACTTACAAGCAGCAAGTTCTAATGGCAATGGTAAGCTGGCCTCTACTCCATACACCAATTCAAAAGGTGAAATCCCAATGGCTCTTTTAGGAGTGGTTCTATCTGCCCAAAGAGCATCATATATCTTTTTGTGCCAATCTCTCTGATTATCAGCAACTAACTTCTTCAAAATATTACTCAGATTTTTATTACTTGACTCGGCCTGACCATTACCTTGAGGAAAATAATCAAAAGAGTGGCATATTTGAATTCCATGATCATAACAAAAAGAAACAATCTCTGAGGATGAAAAGTAAGAAGCATTATCCAATATCAATTTTGTGGGAACTCCAAATCTTACCAATATTTGTTCTTTAATGAATTCACATACCACCTCTGATGTAGTCTTCTTCATTGGTTTAGCTTCAACCCATTTGTTGAAGTAATCAGTGTCAGTCAAGATGTATGAATGTCCTTGACTTGAAGAAGGGTTGATAGGTCCTATGAAGTCCAAACCCCACTACTGAAAAGGAGCCTCTATCACCACCGGTTTCAAAGGTAATGCAGCCAATTGTGGTTTGCCTACAAACATCCTACACTTTTCACAATTTGCAACCCACTTATATGAATCTTTGAACATGCCAGGCCAATAACAGCATTGTCTCAGAATCTTGAAAGCTGTCACAGTGGATGAGAAGTGACCTCCACATGCTTCATCATGAAAAGATTTCAATAACTTTTCCTGCTGTTCTTTATCAACACATCTCAGAAAAGTGCCATCAATTGCTTTCTTATATAAAACATCATCATGTATAACATACTTCAAGGCTTTATTCTTTAAATTCCTCTTTTGTTTAGCAGTTAATCCATTCGGACATTCACCATAAGTCAGAAAATATGCAATGTTTGAGAACCAAGGATCTTGCAGACTTACCATGAGCACTCCGTGATCATCTTCTTCAACTTGTTGATTCTCTGCTATGGCCTTGCAAAGAGCATTCCCTCTTATTAGCTTTTTTGGTCTAATGTCTATGTCATACTCTTGGACTTTAGCAATCCAAGCTCCTCTATTGTTACAACCCACATCTTGCTGTGTTAATACACTCTTTACAGTAGCATCAGGCACATGAATGACTGAATGTGAATGTAGAATATAAAACCTAAAATTCTTTAATGCTCTCACCACTGCATAAGCATGTTTTTCAACTTGAGAATACTTTAGCTCATGATTTTTTAGAGGCATACTCATGAAGGCAATTGGGGCTTGTATACCTTCTTTAGTTTCTTGCATTAATATTGCTGACATGGTATGAGATGATGCATAACAATATATGATAAACTCTTTAGTATAATCTGGATGAACAAGGACAGGAGCATTTGCAATAGCACCTTTTATATTTTCAAAAGCTTTCTTTCCAACATTAGTCCATTTAAAAGTTTTATTACTCTTCATCATGTCAACTATATCCTTTACAATCTCAGAGAAATCAGGAACAAACCTCCTCAAAAAGTTTACTTGCCCAAAGAAAGATTTAACTCCTGTTTTACTTAATGGTAAACTTAGTTGTTGAATAGCTCTAACTCTATCTGAATCAATTTTAACTCCTTCTTGAGAAACAATATGGCCAAGGAGCTTACCTTCAGTGACACAAAACACTGATTTCTTTAGATTCAATGAGATGCCTTGATCTTTACATCTTTGCAGAACTTTTGCCAAATCTCCAAGATGATCTTTCCTTTCCTTAGAAAAGAAAGTCAAGTCATCTAAATATATCACAATAATTTTGTTTTTCAAATCATTGAAAGACAAATCCATAGCTCTTTGAAAGGTTGCACCTGCATTAATTAATCCAAATGGCATTCTATTGTATGCAAACGTGCTCCATGGTGTTGTGAAGGCTATTTTATATTGATCTACTTCATCCACCTGTATTTGATTATATCTTGAGAATCCATCTAACATGGACATCATCTCTGATCTTGCCACAGTCTGCAACAAATGATCCATGTTAGGCAAAGCAAAATTGTCTTTGAGAGAAGCTTGATTCAGATTCCTAAAATCCACACAAATCCTTATCTCTCCATTCTTTTTCCTTACAGGAACAATGTTTTCCACCCAGGTAGAATAATGGATAGGATAAATGATCTTGGCTTTTAGCATTTTATCTATTTCTTTGAAAATTGCTCCTTCCACCAGAGGATTATAATTTCTCTATTTTTGTTTGACAGGTGATACTCCAGATTTGAGAGGGATGTTGTGCCTAAATTTTCCATTCATAAAATTCTTTAAATCTTCGTAGCTCCAAGCAAAAACATCTTGGAATTCAATCAACAATTCTCTGACTTTTATTCTTTCCTCAAAAGTGCAGCATTTTCCAACATTGATCATTTTAGGACTGTCCTTAGTCCCTATATTAATCCCATCAAATTCTCCACATGTTTTTCCTTTTTTATTTCTCTCCTTTTTAATGTAAGCATCATGTCTATCAAAAAGTTTTTCTAAAGAAACAACATGAGGAGGAATTCTATTTTCTTTCAATTGAATGATACCTGATTTTAATTCTTCTTCATCATTTGATAGCTGCTCCTCCTTTTGATCATTTTCAAAACACAAGTCAACAAAAGCAGCAATGCCTTCTATGAACTGCTGGATATGTTTATCATCTTCAAATACCTGCCAAGATTCCTCATTATCTGGCACCTTAGGTCTGAACATTACCTCCATTCTGAAAATTTGATCTTTAAAATTAGGATGAGGCAAGAGTAATGATGCAGATACTACCAATGAATTAGCTCTGGAATTCTGTTCTCTAGGCACTGAGACTATTGAGAAAGCATTCAAATTTTCTATTTCATCCCACACCTTATTCCTGTAACTTTTCAATCTAGTATTTTTAACAACATACCGATTTCTTACTTGCCTCACAACTAATTCAGCATCACCTTGGACTTTGAGAAATTTAACTCCGTTTTGTTTAGCTGCCTCTATACCAAGGAGAAGTGCCTCGTACTCTACTATGTTATTAGTGTTTTTAAAATCCAATTTGTAAGCTAGGCAAGTAATTTCTCCATTAGGGGCTATCAAAACTATTCCAGCACCCGAACCAGCTCTAGCACAACTTCCATCAAATTCTAATGTCCATAGTTGATTATTCTCTACCTGATCTAATTCCTCATGAACATCAGAGTTGTCATAATATAACATATAATTTCCAAACTGTGTTTCATGATAAAGAATTTTTGATCTAGGAACATCTAATTTCAGCACTGTATACTTTGCCTTTCCTTCTGGTTCTAACTTCACCTTTTTATTTCCCACTAGAATAATTGTAGAAGACCAATCTAATTTAATTTCCCCTCCCATGTCTTTGCAGAAACTTCTACTGAGAAGCATCCCATAACTCTCAGGAATATCAGCTACAAGAATAGTGAGTCTCAATCTTTTAGAAGGATAAGCTACCAGAGCGACCTGAGCATCTTTGATTTGACCAATCAAAGGCACTTGTTTAGCATCCATAGAGTAACACCTACCAAAGACTTTAGTTAAAGGCAATCCTAAAGCTTTAGCAACTGATGCAGGCATTACATTATCTAAAGCTCCTGAATCTATGATGCAATTACTCAATTTATTTCCATTGATAAAAAGTGACACATAAAAAGGTTCTGGTTTTAGGTTGGAACAAGTAGCATGAACAACATATTCTTCTTCATGAAACAATCTTGGAATTGAGAAATTGTCATCCATTGAATTCTCTTTGCTAGTACTGGCCTGACTTTTATCATTAATATTAGCATTAACATGAACACTTTCTTTACTCCTACAATGTTCTACCAATCTTTGCAATTGATCCAGGTTTGATTTTAGATAATCCATAGGAGTTATTTGAACTTTAGTTTCTTCAAAAAACTTTACAATTTCAAAGGAATTAGATGACTTATCTTTTTGCTCCTTTTGTGAAGAACTTGATGCTGTACTTTTGTCTTTGTCCACTTTGTAAGAAGGTGCTGAATTCTTAGCTGGAACCACATTAGAAGTCTAGTTTTTATTTTTCTGACCTCTTGTCATAACAGCTAGTTGAGGTCCCTCCAAAGTAGCAAAGCAATCACCTCCATTTTCTGAATCAGATTCATACTCACAGTATAAACTTACGGAGTCGCCATGAGGAGCATGATAATCTTCATTCTCTGGATACGCAATGCCTTGCTCTTCTTCTTCTTCAATTTGTAAATGTCTGATCATATTATCATCAACATTACCATCATGGTCTGTCCTAATATGAAAAGCATTTGAATTATGTTTCTTTGGAGGAGCTTCAATTGCCAATCTTTGTTGAGCGGCAGGAATCTGCAAATTTTTATTTCCAGCTTGAAATCTTGGTCCTTCTTGATATGGTTGATAAAATGAATGGGCTGGCCTATTGACCTATTTCTTCAATGCAATTAATTCATTTGATAATCTTTGCAACATAGCCTCTATGCTATTTGACGTACTGGCTGTACTGTTTGTAGAACCAGCATGAAACTCATTTTTCCATCTTTCAGAGGCTATCATATCATCCTCCATTTCCACTACAAGTGTTTGTGCAGCTTGCAAATCTTCCACATTAGCTCTCCTTATTTGATAACCAAGTTCTGGGGGCATAGAGCTAATGTAGAATGTTTTCTGATTATCTCCGGTTGGTGCACTTATAGCTGGAATCCTTTTAATGAGTTTATTAAACTTGGCATTAAAATCTCTCATAAAGATAGATGATTCTTTTTTTTATTTGGGCAAGCTGCAATAACAAGCTTTGTGCATCTTCAACACTCTTTTACCTTCCTTCAAATATCTATTTCATGGAATTCCAACCGGTAATGCAGCCTGTGGGTAAGTCTTGGAACCAATCCACAGCATCACCGACAAGAGTGTCTACAAACATCCTAACTGCAACATCTTCATGCTGAGGATTGACCACACTACATGCTTTATGAAAGGCACTTAGATGTTGTTCTACAGATACTGAACCGTCACCATTGAATCTTGGGAAATTCTTCCTAGAGGCTTTTGGTAAATCATGATTTGCTGCAAGATTCAATGGTCCACTAGCATTTCCCCAAGGAACAACCATGTTTACTACTCCTGTATTTTGTGCAACCACTTGGATTGAAACTGAGAGGGGAAGTGCAATACCGTGCAATAACAGTGAATTGCAAGTGGTAGAGATAGGAATTCTACCAATAGGAGGAGAGGAAGACTTACTTCTCTTTGGTCTCAAGAAACTACTATAGATAACTGAAAATCAGCAGGCTTCTTATTTTTAGTTTCTCTTGCTTTAGCTCTTCCTTTCCTGAAAATATCTTCAAGGATAGGGAAATTGACTTCTTTAAGTTCTTCATATATTGGGTCAACCTTTCCCTTTTGTTTTGCACTCCTGGTAAATTTGGAATCCAGGATGCCTTAAAATTCTGAGAAAAACTTATTAATATCTTCTCCCCTTTTCAAAGTCCTCCCTAGCAGAGTCGCCAAAAAACTATTGGTTAACAGTTTGTCCTCCCGTTAGATTTATAATCTCTGACTCTCTAAACACCCAAGGTGAGAGAACAAAAGGATGTCACCAACAAATGGGTCAGTGTAAGTCATCTATCACTGCCCTCTAAATTGGTAGGTATAGCTCCCTGATTATGTTTGATATGCAATGAATGTGTCTTTTTATTGATCATCAGATAATTCCTTATGAGTTTTAACCAAATTGTTTGTAGGCACAAACAATTTAGGCAAGGATAAGAGTGGATAACCTATAATCCCCAATGGAATGTTGATCACAGATTATCAAGAAGTCTATCTTCTAACCTAAACCTATCTATTCTAAGAATGCATATCCTACTAATGAGAATAGAAGCAGAATCATACATAGACAACAAATAGAATTGCTTATACTATAACTACTAACATGAAATGGAATTCAAGCAAGAATTTCAGCTCCATATACAATTGTACTTTCTATTCAGATACATCTAAATTACTGGATGAATAGGAGAAGAATCATACATGAAAGGTAAATGGAATTACTTTCACTGCAATTACCAACATGAAATAGAATCCAGTAAGCAATTACAGCCTCACATATAACTGTTCTGTCTATTCAAATGCAAATGAACAACTACTGGCACAACAAACATGAAAATAAAGCTTGGTAAATGGAATTACTTTGCTCCAATGCCAAGTTTTCCGACCCCTTCATTCATTTTCTTCACAGTATTTATACAATGCTTACAGGAAATGATTCATCTTCCAGAATTCAAAAAGACAAGGCAGAAAGAGAGAACATCTCGATGATAGAATTTGAAAAGCCAATCACTGATATGAGAATAAGAAAAGATATTATAATTGTGACACTTCAATTTGAGTCCTTCATCTTCTTTTTAATAGCATCTGTCAAGTCAAATCCATTGGGCTTCTCGAAGTCGAACTATCTTTCAAACAATAATCAATCCGATCTATAACTGCATTCAACCTTCTTTAAATGTCTCAGAAATATTTGGCATGATCTTATAGCTGTTAT
The DNA here is from genome assembly GCA_027943335.1 of Chamaecyparis obtusa. Lineage (NCBI taxonomy): Eukaryota > Viridiplantae > Streptophyta > Pinopsida > Cupressales > Cupressaceae > Chamaecyparis > Chamaecyparis obtusa. The sequence continues at coordinate 12,534 of BSBK01004874.1, forward strand.
CAATATCACCACCTGTGGCAACCCATGTTGCATCTACTGGACCGCAAGCTACAACATACAAAATCGTTAGGATTATATTTTTCATTCTTTTCCTACCTATGACCTCAGTCGAGAGATTTATCATCAATATCCCCTTCGGTTCTTAGTCATCTTCGATGTACTTATTTATGACAATTGAAAATCCTATCTTTTGATCATCTTCTCAAGCAAGAATACAAACTCTGTTGGATTACGTCATCTTTTTAATCTTTTTATTTTCCTCAAGTCTCGGGTCCCTCCTGACAGTTTCTCATCGGATGGTAGTCGTATGATTGCAAGAGGAAAGAATATTCCTCACGATCATACGACAGCTGTAGATCTCCTGGTAGTGGACCCCCTACACTTTGCCACTTTTGAAAAGGTAAAATCAAGGGTTACCTTAAGATCTTATACGTCTGACATATCCTATGCAAAATCACACTCACCGTTGATTCTCTACGGATGTCAGGACCCTTCTGACAACCCACAAAATAGATCCCACTGACAACCGCCAACTTAGTACTTCATGGACCAATCACAAACTACCATATATGCTCGTGAAACATTTTAGACCCACTGCTTTAATTGACTTTACACCTAGAGAATCGGACAGATGGCGTGTGATCTGATGGGCTCACAAGATTCTACGAGATCATACGCCATCTATTGATTTGGAATCTTAGCCGATGTCATAAAAATTTGACCCCACCTTACTACATGAAATACTAAAATGAATCAAGAGCTGCCACATCAATTTATTTGACTAGTCACATGCGTCACCATAGTTATAAAGTGATACCAAAGATGGGCCCGCTGGGACAGGTGGCACCTTGTCGTTATTTCGCATGAAATAAACATTGTGTAACTTTTTTATGTGAAATAACGATAGCCATAGATTCTGACCGATCATTAACCATGCTGAACGTTAACCTTTTGATTAACTGAGAAACAAAACAAATCTTTCTGATCAGAGTTGCACACTGTTAAAAAGAATGAAATCCAGATATTTCAATACTGGCTCCGTCATTGCTTCCATTACATGAAGAATCTTTCTTCTGATATACTGTAAACATCTTGAGATCACGGCATTCAAGCATCATCCTGCTTTGAAAAGAAAATCATTTGGAGCACCATAATCTTTACTGGATTGGGAGCTACAACCTACCCAAACAATGAGACCTTAAAACAATGCACCTGGCTAAAACATTAAGGCAAATAGAAGGGAAACCCGACAAAGATTTCCTATCTTAGAAGAAATCTAGACCTAGACATTACATGACCAGTCCTGACTTGTAATATTAAGATTATCACTTTGACATCATGGAAAGAGGATAAGAAGTGAGGCAACAAGTTGTTACCTTTATATTTTGGAGGAGAGTAGATGTTGAAGAAGGGAGAGCTTTTGTCGATGTGCATGGAGGTTATGAGATAGGCAGTAGATTTTGGTGAGCCATTATCTGAGGTAATCTTTGATATAATGCCAATTTTCTCATTTTGCATGATTTTCACCTCTTTGATGTTTTGTTAGGCATTTTAGCATTATTTTCTTCATCATATAGTACTTTTTTTTTTCTTTTTTTTCATCACCAGGAGACCTGGCACTAGGAAGGTGACTTCCACTTGGGACCTAGAAAGTTAGCCTAGACCAGGGAAATTGGCCAAGACCAGGGAGGTCAACCTAGTCCAAGAAGGCCATCCTTTTTACTAGTTTTAGATCTTATTGTTGATGCATGTTATTGTGCTGTTATTGGATGATCTTCCATTGATGAGAGAGCATCCCATGTCAAGGTCAATGCACTACATTCAAGAGAGATTTCACGAGCTAGAGCTAGCTAATGTCCAGTTTTTGAGGGATGTTGGTCTATACTGGGTTTGTCAACTTCCTCACATGTGCTTCCATAGAGCTATGTTACTATTCCTCATGGAGAGATGGGATGAGGATACTTGTACATTCCATCTTCCCACTAGAGAGATGAAAATTATATTAGAGGTTGTCTACTGCATACTACACCTTCTCGTCTGTGGCTTGATAGTGACACTAGATCTAGACAAAGTAGATGCAAAGTTCTACCTAGGTCATCCCCTGTAAGTGAGGTCCTGAGTAGATCATATATACCCCCACAACATACTATTGGGTTGGTAACCTTTAGTCTGACATATCATGGTTTGTGTTATATATTGTGTGGTGTCCCAGGACTCCAAGGGTACATTGTTCATTTCACCATACACACATATAGTATGCCATATGGAGAGTGATAGAGTAGTATATGCATGGGGGGGAGCATGCTAGCTCATGTATCTTATGAGCTTAGTAGGATCCTCAGATTTTAGAGAGATATCCTATTAGTATGCACACTCTTACAAGCATGGATGTTTGAACATTTCACATGTACCAAGTTGACAAGGTACGTAGTGATGGTCGATGTAGGTATACCGAGAGAATTTTCATATCCACTAGGGGAGATATGGAAGTTCAGAGATATACTCTACTAGAGAATGACACTTGACCGAATCTCTACCACATAGATAGTGTAGAGACTATACCACCTCATGGAAGATAATCCTAACATAGCTTATCACATGAGATACATTTAAAGGAGGAGATTCTTAGAGGGGTGCCACAACTACATTGTAATGCCCTACTACTATGATTGAGTACTAGGATAGTTCAACCTTCAGTAGGATCATCTGAGAATTGCACCTTGGTATGCATATGTGATGGAGTACATTTAGAGAGTTGGAGCCATACCACTACTGACAATAGATGATATTATAGTGAGTGACATAGAGGATGAAAATGACATCAGGGTATCTCCTATGATAGAGGATGCAGGTGTCACACGAGACTATCATTGATACTTGAGAAATGAGTGAGATCCATCTTCCCACTAAACTACCCTAGAAGTGATCCTGGTCCCTTTTACAAAGCACAATGAGGAGTAGATGAGGAGGAGAAGATACTAGAGGAGATGCCCTTGGTGGCTGATGTTATATAGGAGGAGCTTGTATTCACTATGCAAGCTACTCCCATTCAATCATGACCACCATGAACACATACTGAGACACCACCTCCTAGACCAATATATCAAGAGCATAGAGAGAGAAACCACTCCATGCCCCCACCATCTTCATAGTAGAGAGATCCTAACTAACAAGAGTGAGATCCAGGTATGTTAGCATCTTTTTGATTTTAAGATTAAGATTTAGAATATAAATGATAAATAACTAATTAAGAGACTCCATCCTATAGTGATCATCTGGGAATGGAGAAGCTTTGTGAGAGAGGTCCTTAAGGACATGACCATATCTTCTAGGATACCATCCACCCATCAGCACTAGTATAGAGGACAAAAAGATCCAAGTAGGTACGAGAATATCTTTGCATCAGTATCCTTGGAGTTGAGATTGATGTGAGAGAAAAAGGAGTGACTATAGAGACAAATAGCAGAGAAGGATAGGTGGCTATTAGAGCTTAAGACAAAGATAAAATTACTACAAGATCACCTATATGATAATAGCTCGTCGAGGAGTCATTCATGCATTACTACATCTTAGAGACCATCATCCTCTCACCATAGATCAGAGAGATTTGAGAGCCACCATCCTATGGAGTACAGAGAGAGAGAGAGAGAGAGAGAGAGAGATTTGATATATAGGGCATATTTTGTATAATGCCTCTTATGTACCAAAACTTATGATATATAGATGACAAACTTTATGCTTATTGTCTATTTTTTATTTCTATGATTGATTTATATTAATCAATTTGCACAAAAATAAAAATGATAAACATAAAGGAAGGAAAATAATGCACTAATATTTTCCATGTAACATTTTAACCAATGTAATTAAAACATCACATAACTTTTAAAACACAAACAATGCTTTATAAGAAAAACATTAGTACATAAAGGAAGAAAAAAAACTAAGCATAGTAATGTCGTAGATGCATAATGTTAATAGGTTCCTTGAATGGTACACCACCCATGTCTACTATTCTATATGCACTTGAGCCATAGACTTCTCTAATAACATTAAGACCAAGATGATTTGGACTAAACTTTCCTTTTTCACTGGGTAGGGTATTAACATTTCTTTGATTCTCATAAAGAACAAGATCACCAATCGAAAAGGAACTTTTAATCACTTTATTGTTGTATTGCTTCTGAAGAGACTTGGGATAAGCCTTTAATCTCTAACTCTAAGGGCATAATTGCATCAACACCATAAACTAGGTTATAGGGAGATGTACCAATCATAGTGTGAACACTAGTGCAAGCCCATAAAGCATAAGTTAACTCTGTATGCCAATCCTTATCATGCTTATTGACAATATTCTTAAGAATTTTTTCAATAACCTTGTTAGACACTTCCAGTTGACAATTATATTTAGGATAATAAGGAGTAGGAAAGTGTTGATAAATTTGGTATTTCTCCAATAAATTTGTGACGTCTTTATTTTTGAGAGGAGTACCATTATCCGAGATTATCGTTGAAGGAATACCAAAATGAGTGATAATATTTTGAAGAATAAAATAAAAAATGACATCAACAGTAGTAGAACAAAGAGGGACAACTTCAACCCATTTAGTGAAATAATCAGTGGCTATCAAAATATAAGTATGTTCTTGAGAAGAAGGAGGTGAAATTTTACCAATAAGATCCAAACCCCAAATGCTAAAAGGCCATGAAGCTGCCTGAGTGTGTAGTTCATGAGAAGGATCATGGATAAGATTATTGTGATGTTGACATTGGAGACACCATTTGACAAAAATAAAGGAATTATGTTCTATTGTTTACCAATAGTATCCCATTCGAAGAAGTTTATTTGCTAATGACTTTCCATCAAAATTCCCTCCACAAAATCCTACATGAGCTTCTTGCAAAGCCATCAGAATCTTATTTTTACCAAGGCATCTAAGTAAAAGGCCATCATAGGAACATTTATAGAGAATGTCAGCAATAATGATATAACAAGCTTCTAATTTTGAAATTCAATTCCGAAAATTCCTTGTTGATTCAAGAAAAGTACCATCTCTCAAATGATGAAAGGTACGTGAATACCATTCATCCAAATGCATATTGAAACAAAAATAATTCATAGTGTTATCCTCAGAAACTACAAGTTCAGAAAGAGTGTGAATTATGAATTGAATATATTTAACATTATCCCCAAGATAGATAAGAGATGTGGCACTTTCCATAGCATCAACATGTTGATTATATTTTCTAGGCAATGTTTGAATGTTATAGGAGGAAACATTAGAAAGAAAATCAAGATCCAACTCATGGTATTGCATCATTTTCTCATTTTTAGCTTGATATGAACCATTAATTTGTTGCACAATTAACTGAGTCCCCAAAGATCTTAATATTCTTCATTTGAAGGGACAAAGCTACTCTTAGTCTAGCAATAAGGGCTTCATATTTTTCTATATTATTGGTACACGAGAAATTAAGCTTATAAGAAAGAGGAATAGGTTTCTTAGAAGGAGGAATTAGGATAACACCAACACTAGAACCAGTCTTACATCAAGATCCATCAAAATACATTTCCCAAATTTTATCCATTTGTATAGGTAAAAAATTCACATCGGTAAATTCAATAGGATTAGGAGATGATGAAGAAGGAGCCTTGGCTAAATAATTAGTTAAGGATTTTCCTTTAATTGACTTCTAATAAATAAACTTCAAATCAAATTCAGTTAAAAGCATAACCCATTTCGCAAGACATCCTGATAGATCAATTTTGGAAAAGAGATGCTAATTCAAAGGATCAAATTTGACAATAACATTAACTTCTGCATTAAGAAAATAATGTCAAATTTTTTGACAAGCAAAAACTTTGACAATAACATTAACTTCTGCATTAAGAAAATAATGTCAAATTTTTTGACAAGCAAAAACTAAGGCAAGACATTATTTTTTTATGTTTGTGTATCATGTCTCATAAAAAATGAAGGTACAATTAATGTAATACAAAAGTTTCTCTTTCCCTTTATCATCATGTTGAGCCAAAAGAAAACTTAATGCTTTTGAAGAAACTGATGTATAAAGATAAAAAGGTTTATTAGGTTGAGAAGGTTTCAAAATAGGAGAATTAGCAAGATACTCTTGAAATTTCTCAAAGGACTTCTTACATTCTTCATTCCAAGAGAACATTATATCTTTCATGTTGGGTTCACAAAAATGTATATGGTGAAAAGGGAAGCAATGGGGAAGATAGCAAGTGAAATCAGCCACACCCTTTTCATAGGGGGGGGGGGCATATACCTAGAAATGGCCTTAGAAGGAATGAGACCTTCCAAACAAATCCCAAATTAGGTCCAAATAATATTGATGCCACCAAGAGGATGTAGGGTACTAATACCAAATCCAAATCTAATTGGGTGCTAAGTAAAAGGTTCACATCTTCTATGAGCCTAAAAGATTTGACTAGGAAATCAAGAATAATGAAGTGACTAAGGAAATATATCAGATTTGGAATGTAAATAGAAAAAGAGAATGTCAACTTACCTTAAGTATGAAGCCTAATTTTGAATCTAATTTCCAGCCCTCACAATAGAAAATGTGTCCGAACTCAGAACTGAAACTATCAGATGAACAGAAACCATAAATCTTTTCCCTCTAGGACTAGGCCACTTTATGAGATCTATACCGACCTAGGGTCGGCCTTGACCAAGGACTAGGCTAAAATTTGGCCTAGACCTAGCCCAGAACTAGTTTTGTAAGTTTGTGCCTTGAAATATCCTGTTATGCAACCTTGTATGTGTAATACCCTAGGACATATCTGAAATTCATCCTAATCAAGATTGTGGCCAAATAGAAACATGATTTTAGATCTTTAATTTTTAGCCAAATGGGTATCTAGATTTGCACTCTGATCTACTCTTCAAAAACCTACAAATCTAGAAAAGTGTGTGTTTGGGTGGCTATATAGGGGTTTTCCTTAGTCAACACGCCCATTTAGGTGATTCCACCTCCATGAATAGTCATTAAGAAAGAGTATTGTGTGTGTAGTACTCGTATGCAGAGCAATGTATGTAAAATGATAATATCTAATCCTTAAGTATGAAGAAGCAACAATGCATAGATTTTAACACAACATGGAAATCATACCAAGCGCCCAAGGCTAAAGTACTCCAGGCTACCTTCACAATATGTATTTTCTACCCATGTTGATGTCTTTTAAGATTGATCAATCTTTTTGAATGCTTGATTTGGGAAGGATAATGCATAGTGAAGAACTCTCTTGATTCAATGGATGTTTCCAAGCTTTCTTATTTCCACCTTGCAATTGCACTATGTCCGATCAATATTTCCATGTGAGATTATCCATATGAATTTGACATATGATTCATTGATACCAAATGAAGAAATTGAGTGTGTTTTTATAGGGATTTCAAGATTAAACCCCACAAAAGCCAACTATAGAAGGCAAGAGTGCCTTGGTGCTTGAATTGGTTATGGGATCCCAAAAGGGGAGACCCAAAGAAGAAAGGTCAGGGCTGAAATTATAACTTGTCTTGAGGTCAGGGCTGAAATTTTTCCTATACCTAAGGCCAAAATCTTTCAAAATTGCCTCGAGGTCCCAAAACAACATTTAGTTCGAGTTAAAAGACTAAGATGAGTGGGAAGGGTCCAATTTAAGGATAAAAAGGAGCCTAGAAAGAAGAGATAGAAAAGGAGGACACCTTGTAGTTAGGTCCTACCTCGAGATTTGTACAAAAAAAGATGGAAATCAAGTTGGATTTGTTAGATCCTACCCTAATCTCACTTAGGAGAGAGAAAAGAACATATGCAAATGTATCCTAAATGCAAGTGTACTATGCAATCACACTAAATAGGTGCTAATCCATCACTAAATTGAAGTGCTTCCAGTTAGGATGATACATACATATGTATATATGTACACACACACAAACACATAGATATATATATGATCTCCAAGTTATGTTGTCTATTAGTCTCAAATACTTAGTCATTTTCAAGGAAGAGTTGGTCGGTCATCACTGCAACTGAGCCATCCTATTAAGCCTGAGTAATGAATGGACTTGTATTTTGTATATGTACCGAGCAATAGTTACTGCCGAGTAGGTCAGAGGTCATCAAGTACCCTAGTAGTTACCGAGTAGTATATATGTCGAGTTGTATAGAAGAGTCGGTGCCAAGTGCTAGTATATGGAGAATAGTTTTGACTGAGCACCAGAGACTTCATATGCCGAGTGAACCAATTTTTGTATTTGTTTGTAATGGCACAAACACCTAGGTAAACCATTTTGGTTGACTTCTATACATGTTTTAATGACTGTTGAGAGAATTAAGGAGTTGATTACGCATCATGATTTCAATCATTAATCCCTATGCAAGCATTGTAACCAATCAGAAAAAGGAATGTGGGTGACCCCACAATAGTGGGTTACACTTTTTTAGACATGCTATTAAAATGCTGACAAAAAATCACTTCGACTTTATGTTTTGGTAGATCAAATGAATCCATTTGAAAAACCTATCTATGTAGTATTATGCTATTTGGAACAAGCTTTCTAATGAATATAATTTTAATACATATTGAGTTCATTATCACTTTTAAATATTACTTTAACTAAACATAGGTTGTTTGGTCATTTAACAACCTGTCTCTTCAAGACTTCAGGAAAAATAGTAAATTACAAAAAAATAAAAATTAAATATGTAGGAAAAGAGTATTTGTGTTACCTTTCTATAAAAAAAAAGAAAAATGAATTTTGATATAGACAGATCAAATTAGAGTGATCCAAGTGACCTTATGTCTAAATTATAGTTACTATCACTTTAGAACTTAATAAACTATGAAATATTGACCCAAAATGAATGAAACCAATTGCATCCTTTAGATATTGAAGTTACAAATATAATCTTGAAATAATTACATCGTTATCATATTTAAAAAAAAATTTATGCTGATTCAAGTGACATGAACTCCTTAAAAACATAGTTTTTTCACACAAACCACTTTTCGAAGGAAAAGGAAAAATGAATTTAAATGAATTTTAATTTTTTTTTAAAATATATATATTTAGAAACTAGAAAAAAAATTATAAAAGACTCTAGTTACATCATCTTCAAATTCCTAATACTTTTTCCACAACAGGTGTTCGAAAGTGAAGTTTTTTCTTAGAATGTTGATCTCTGTGTCAAAGTTGGCCAAAAAGTGGGACACACTATTGTGGGATCACCCATGTATAAGTGACATAAGTAATGAATCTATATCATTGATCTTGATCTAAAGGCTTGATCAGTTATCTATTTAAGGTGACATCAAAACCCTAATAATGTAACAATTAGGAGATCTCACATGTATGCGGATGGAAGCAATGTTTTGATTGTCAAAAGCATAGATCAGGCAGAGTGACCAAGCAGAGCAGTGTAGGATAGAATAAAGTAAAATTTAATTTTGAGATTAGATAAGTATTGGAAAGAGGAGATCTTTTATCAGCATTTGAAGTGCAAATCGAAGGATTAGGCATTGATACATTATAGCAAGTGTATTAGGGTAAATCTCTTAACAAAGTGGTCCTAACAGGCCTTTGTAAATCTCCTAATAGAGTACTTACTTAGTTGTAAGTTTTAAATCCTTTAATCAAGGTAGATTGTATAAGTTTGTAAGTTCTTACGAGGGAAGACCTCTCACAAGGTAGATCACTAGAAGTGATAAAAAATTTATAGCCCTAACAAACACACTTTATTGTTGTAGTAGTGAAGATTTGTGGGTGCCATCCCCACCCCAGTTTTACCTTTCAAGGTTTTTTGGGTTACCAAGTCTTTGTGTTAGATGTTTCATTTTCATGGATGTGATTAGCACTTAGATATATTTCAGCATTGAAATTTAATTTTATAATATATATGTTGAATTGATTTCAAAGTGTGAAATTTTTATGAATAACTGATTCACCCCCCCCCCCCTTTCAATATCTTGGTTTCCTAATAAGACTTCCAACAATTGGTATTAGAGATTTGTTCTCTTAGAAGAAGTCTAAACACTTGAGAGTTAAGATCTTGGAGATGGAGGCTTATAAGTTGGGAAAGATCATAGAGAATCAGAAGATTGACATCCAATTTGTAATGCACCATCTTGAATCAGCAAGAGAGGAACTGAAGAAATCCTTAAAGAGAAGAAAAGAGTTGGCAATCCAACTGAATGCCACTAGATATCAAGAAGAAGACACTAAAGCGCTAAAAGGGATAATATCAAGAAGAAACATTTAAATCAATACTTCAAAACACTTTTAACTAACTATATAACCATTTACTAAATTCATAACTTTTGCATGCATCTCATAAAACATATAAAGCATAAATAATAAACATAACTCATAACACATTCATTTTTGTATCACATAAATCCTTGTTAGAGGATGAAAAATGTGGTGGGGATGACACCCACAAAACTTCACTACTGTAGTAAAAAGCTTACTTGGATAGAGCTACACTCTTATCTATTTTTGATAGCTTACCCTATTAAGAGTATTAAATCAGTTAAGATTCTTAAGACCTATTAAGTCTACCTTGTTAAAGGAGTTTACAATTTGAATCTAAGAATTGTACCTGGTTAAAGGATTTACAATGTAAGACCTATTAGGATTTGCTTGGTTAAGATACTTTACAATTCTGATTACAAACTTAATCAATATCAAATATGTCTGTAGTAATTGCATCAATTAAAATCACTATACTCACTAACTGATTATCTCATATTGTTCTTCACTCTCAACAATAATTTTGTACTCTGTAGATTCAACTCTGAATGATAATTACTCTTTGCTTTTTACTGCTCTGTACTCGGTAGCTTCTTTGCTCATAAATTTTTCTCTGTAATCTATGCTTCACATATGCACATACACATTCTCTTCTTCTCACATGTACACACATTGATCTTCTCACTTAGATCCATTATATACTAAATTCTAGAAGTGGTGAAAATGTTCTAGAATCATCTCCTTAAGTGATGCTAGCATTGGTTACTCTCCTAGTGAATATTTCACATTTACTTCTTATTGGTGTATCTCACTTTGTAATCATGCATAATCATTATGTTTAGATCTCCAATGCTCTATCTAACAATCTCCTTGAGATTTGTAAATTGTTTTATGCTCGGTGTCCAAATTCAATGTATATGTAGATTCTCCTTGTGTTAGCCTATCATGCTCAGTAGTATGTTTTCCTCTTGCTTGGTAACTATATCATCTCTCAGTTTAGTGGATGTTGTAGCTCGGTACAACTTAGTACTTGGTGCTCGGTTCTACCTTTCTCGATGACTAAACTATTGGAAACTACAATTGAAGCAATTGGTGTATTGTCATTGATGTCAAACCTTAACTAGTAAGACTGTTTCTATCTAAGAAAGTACAATATCTATTGGTTAATGAGACAGATTAGGGAAAGGTTGGTAACAATAGCACCTAGGGAAAAGGTTGAGTTATCTTGATACTTCAATGAGTACTTGATTATATGGCACAATGATAAGACAATGTATTGTTTATCTAAGTAAGAAGGAAGACTGAACAAGTAAGCTTAACTGAGCAAAAATGAAGAAATCTAGTTTAAGCCGAGTGATGTTAGTGTCGACCGAGTTAGTATATGCTGAGAAAATTTAGTGTTGACTGAACATCAGTGTATTACTGAGTGAAACAGTTTTGATGTGTTGACCAAGTTTTGTAGTGATGATCAAGGAGTTGAACATAGTATTGACCGAGCGTCAGTAATTTACATTTGAGGAAGAATTCAGATTCCAAGCCAACATAGTTGAATTCTTGGATTATGTAAATCATGTTGACTTTATTAATTGACTGTATTGAAGCATTTAATGTATAGTAAACCATTTCATTATGATTCAAATAAGGAGATTTAAGATATTTCTAGAAGTATGGATGAAGAAAATATTGTTGGAAGGATTTGATGAATCTGACCTAACCCTAAGATCTACTGAGGAGATTAAGAGGCAAAAGAGAAAATCTATTTGTTGAAGAGATATAAGGAAACCTGAGAGAAAGAATAGTATATGCAAGGTATGAAGGTGAAGAGTTGTTATTAATTGATTAAGCAGAAAGGCTAAAGGTGAAGAGTTGTGATTGCTTGAAGGGATTTCTGATTAGATCATTAATGGGGATGGAAATGGAACTCAGTTAGTAAGCCTACATACATACGTGTATAGAATTGGATATGATATTTGTAAAGTGAGTTGTATGTTTTTTAGATCAATACTATTGTTACTTTCTAACTATTGTATCAATCAAAATCCTTTAATCAAGGTTGACCTAATAGTCATTGTATAAATCCTTTGAACAAGGTTCCATTCTAATGGGATGTATTTAAGTCCTTTAACAAGGTGCACTCCTAACAGAGTGGTTGAAATCCTTTAACTGGGTCACACCTGATAGTGTGTTTGTAAACCTTTAACAGGGTTGGCTTTTCACAGAGCTCAGTTCAGAAGAGTGAAAATATCAGTAACATGTTACAAAGTGGTTTTTCCCAAATTGGGTTTCCACTATAAATCCTGGTATTAATACTTGTGTGAATTTTTTGGTGTGAACATTTCTATGTTTTGCAAGTTAAATATTGTTGGATAGTGGACTGCACTATTTTATGTTTTTGGTATACATTCTTTAGTGACTGAGTAGTTTTGGTTATCAGATCTGAATTTGTTGAAGTGTTTTAAAGTTTATTTTATACATCTGGACCTAAGAACAATAGATTCAACCCCCCTCTTTGTTGTTCTAAATCATATTAATAATTGGTATCAGAGCTATTGGTACTTATAGAGAATAAGTTTAAAGGTACTTGAAGTAAATGATTAAGATGTATAAGAAGGAGGTACCAAAGCTAAATAAGGAGAACTTCCCTGCATGGCAGAGCCTGATGAAACTACATCTAGTTGGTATTGGTGACTTAGTGAAATATTATGTTGAACATGACTATGTTACACCTTCTACACCCTTGACTACCGAGGACATGAGAGCTAAACAAGAACACAATCAAGCAATGTTGGAGATTGCATCTACCTTAAGCTATCCTAAATTTGAAGACATCAAAGATTTCACAAATGAAAATCAAATGTGGGACACTCTTGCAAACATCTATGGTGGTGACATAAATGTACTAAGGCCCAAAGCTGAAAGTCTAAGAGGTAAGTTTGATGAAATGAAAATGCAAGAAGGTGAGAATATTGCTCAATATTGTGGTAGGATAAAAGAAGTTGTAAATGCTATAAGAGGGGCTAATGGAACTATTGATGATGAGACCTTCATTGGAAAGGTACTGAGAACTTTGCATCCTATATATGCCATAAAAATTTCAAAAATTCAAGAATCTAGATGTAACCTTGGTAATGCTCTTACATTGGAAAGTCTTGTTGGTAAGCTTACTACTTTTGAACTTTCAAATTATGATAACTTCACTGTTGCTAATGTTGAATCTGCATTCAAGTCACAAATGGTTTTGCATAAGTCAAAGAAAGAAAAAGAAAGATGCATCGGTGAGAGTGAAAATGAAAGTGACACTTCTGATGAAGAACTAGATGATCTTGAAGCTCTTATGGCTAGAAGACTGAAAAGAGGCAAAGCCAAGTATAAAGGTAAAATCCCTATCATATGTTTTTTATGCAACAAAGTTGGACATATAGCTACAAGATGTCCTAACAGGGATGACAAGGATGAGGAAAGAGAAAGAAAGTATAAAGACAAGAGAGAAAACAAAGGATACCGAAGGTACAAGGACTACAAGGATAAAGGTAAGAAATCCTGTTACATAGTTGAAGAAGAAACCGACACTAATAATGATTACTTTGAAATAGAAGTAGTCTATGTTGCTATGAAGGATGAGTCTGATGAAGATGAGAAAAATAAACTTGTTTCATATGTGATCAAAGGTGATAAATGGATTATTGATAGTGGTTTCTCACACCACATGACTGGAGATAAAAGTAAGTTTGATACCCTAGATCATTACAAAGGTAGAAGTGTTAAGTTTGGTAATGATGCACCATGTCCTGTGAAGAGTAAAGGTTTGATTAAACCGACTGATTAGATCACTTGTGAAAATGCTTATTAGGTTGAAGGTCTTAAATATAATCTTCTAAGTGTTGCACAACTTAATAGCACTGGTTACCAAGTGGACTTTCATCACAGAAAGGCCAAAATATTTGATGCTACTGGTGAACTGATTGGAAGTGGAGAACATACAAGATGTAATTTGTTCTATCTAGACCTATCTGAAGAGACATGTTTGATTGCACATTTTGATGATGTTTGGTTATGGCATAAGAGGTTATGTCATGTTAACTTTGACAATCTGGTGAATATCAATAAAAAGAAGAAAGTTAGAGGTTTTCCTAGATTGAAGAAACCTGGTAATGTGATGTGCAAACAATGTCAGTTAGGGAAAATGACAAAGTCTAGTTTTAAGAGAAATTTTTTTTCTTTTGAGAATGCTTTAGATCTGGTTCATACTGACCTTTGTGGACCTATGGGTGTACAAAGCTATTGTGGTGCAAAATACTTTATTCTCTTTGTTGATGATTACACTAGGATGATGACTGTAATGTTTTTGAAAGAAAAATCTGATGTATTTCAATTGTTTAAGTGGTATTTGGCTAAGGTTGAAAAGGACACATGTAGGAACTTGAAATGTCTAAGATCTGAACAAGGTGGAGAATTTATATCAAATGACTTCAATCTATTCTGCAATGATAGAGGAATCAAGAGACAGATGTCTGCACCTATAACACCTCCACATAATGGTATAGCAGAGAGAAGGAATAGATCCATCATGGATTATGCAAGGACACTAATGATTGAGAAAAATGTTGCACAAAAATACTGGAGAGAAGCTGTAAGTAAAACTGTTTATACCTTAAACCAAGTACAAATTAAGAAAGGTACAAATGTTACACCTTATGAACTATGGCATGGTTATGAACCTAATGTAAAATGCTTTAGAATTTTTGGGAGCAAATGCTATATACTAAAAGATAATAGGAATGGAAAGTTTGATGCTAAAAGTGATGAAGGCATGTTCCTAGGTTACTCCACAAAAAGTAAAGCTTATAAGTGTTTGAACTTTAACACTAACAAAATTGTGGAAAGTGCAAATGTGAAAGTTGATGAATTTGCAGAGAAAAATGAACAGGAAAGCAATAGAGAACTTGAAGATTATAGATCTTTTGTCTATATAGAAGAAGGAGAGGTAAGTAACACACTTGCACCTGATGCCGAGTCTCAGGCTAGCAATGCTGAGCATCAAGAAAGCATTGCCGAGCAACAGGAAGAGGTTGCCAAGCATTCAGAGGCTGAATCTAATAATCTTATTGATGAACCTAAAGAGCAAGGAGAACAGAGAGAACCTATTTTGGCACAATATGTAAGGAGACATCACAAGCCTGAATAATTCATTGGAGACAAAGATACTGGAGTTTTGACCAGAAGTAAGTTGAGATACCCTACATGCTTAATATGTGTATTTGAGCCTAAGAAAACAAGGGAGGCATTAGAAAAATGAAGATTGGATCAAAGCTATGAATGAGGAGATAGATCAAATAGAAAAGAATGATACCTGGACTCTGGTGCCGAGACCAGAAAATAAAAATGTTATTGGAACAAAGTGGGTATTCAGAAATAAACTTAATGAACATGGAAAAATCACAAGGAATAAAGCAAGGCTGGTATGAAAAGGTTATGCACAAGAAGAAGGAATAAACTATGGGGAGACATTTGCCCCTGTAGCCAGATTAGGAGTAAGAACTCTACTTGCATATGTTGCTTACAAAGATTTCAAGGTATACCAAATGGATGTCAAGTCTACATTTTTAAATGGTATATTAGAGGAAGAAGTTTATATTGAACAACCTTAAGGATTCATTGATCCAAACAAGAGACACATGGTTTGCAAACTGAACAAGGCACTCTATGGATTGAAGCAAGCCCCCAGAGCATGGTATGAGAGGCTACACAATTACTTGGTATAGATTGGATTCACAAGGACAAATGACACCAACAATATGTATATGAAAGATGAAGAAGGTAAAGGAATCTTGTTAGCTAAATTTTTTGTAGATGATATCATATTTGGAGGACAAGATGCCCTGTGTAAGATATTTTCAAATGAGATGAAAATAGAGTTTGAAATGAGTATGTTTGGTGAGATAAAGTTCTGTGTTGGACTGAAAGTCTATCAGATGGATAAAGGTATTTTCATTACACAGTCTAAGTATATTAAAGAGATACTGAAAACTTTTGGAATGGAGGTGTGGACTAGGCTTTTGAAGATACCTGTTTTGAAAGCTTCAAGCCAAACAAACATTAGATTTTAACCTAGCATGAAATCAATCCAAAACAAAGAAGCTCTAAGCTAAGCCACCTCAGATTGAGCTAAAACAGGTGCACCCAAGCACTGTTTGATTTGCTCTTGCTTAAGGGGATGTGGGTGTGCTCTCTAAGCACTTGGAGCATATTTTAATGCATGCTAAGATGATTTGAGACTCATGAAAACCCCAAAAAATGGCACAATAATGGGTAGAACACCCAAAATTTCCCCTAAGGCTTCAAGAACTCAAATATGATGCCGAAATAAAGATTAAGCTACATGATGCTTATGCTAAGATTGATATTAACCAAATAGAGATGTGATATGATGCTATGCTTATGCAAAACAATGGAAGAAACTAGGTTAATCCATTAAATCTATGCTAAGATGTGTTTTAAAAAAGCTTGAAAATGATGAAAAACTAACAATTAGTATTGATTATGCTAAGTCTAGAGCTAAATGAGCATGATAACAATGCTTTAAAAAAAAAAGGTATGAATGCTCTTAGAAATGAGGGTATTTATAGGATTTCCTAATGGGAAATGAGTGGCCAAGATCAAAATCCTTAAGAGAGGCCAAGATTCATTAAAAAGGGAGCACATGGATTGTGCTAGTTCAGGGCTACCTCCTTGTGACAAGTGTCACAAGGGCATTGGGTTGAAAGATGGGAGGGATGTGCACAATTTGGGAAATGTGCCTAAGGTCAAAGTGTGTAAGAAAGGGGTGAGGGGCTTTTTAAATGCATCATAAATGCATGTAAGAGGGATAAGGAAGCCTTAAATGCATTTAATGCATGTAAGAGAAGTTTCTAGAAGTTTGTTGACTTTGGGTTAAGCTTAGGAATTGGCTAACCTTGGTTAGGGAATGTGACAAGGTTAGGGGGGGATTAAGATTAGGATTAGAACTTTCTAGAAGAGTCTAGAATTTCCCTAAGATAAACATGAATTTAGGAGATAAATAAAGATTTATTTATTTCCATGGTTTAGGTTTGAGAATATTTATTAAAAATGAATTTAATAAATATGAGGATTAAATATTTAATCTTAATTAAATATTTTGAGTTGGGATTAGGGTTAGGAAATGAGGGGATTAGCCTCTAATCAAAATTAAAGAAGGATTAGAAGATTCTGGAAGAGGTTAGTGGTCTTAAGGAAATTGGCCAAGTTTTGGGCAAAAAAATAAATAAATTATTTATTTTGGGATTTTTGGTCAATTTATAAAATAATTAATAAATAGGGGAATAATGTTTAAATATGATTTAAACATTTTTGGGAGGGATTTCTTAATTAAATATTTTTAATTAAGATAAAAGGATTTAATGGCATAAAAATAAATTAATTAAATAAATAAATAATTAATTAATAAATGATGATGTCATCAGTGATTTTTCAAAAAATAAAAATACTTTATTTTCTAAAGGATTTTTAGGTGTCTACATTTTGCCCCTCTTTGATGCGATGCCACAAGTGGCATGGCATCAAAGATAAGAAAATAAGATGCCCAAGGCTAGAATTTAGATGAATGATGGGTTGTGCCCCCTCGAGAAAATAATGAAAGGAGTAAACATTGTGGAATTTTCTCGAAAGGAAACAAAGAAGGAAGGACCTAGGAAGAAGGGGAGATAAATAACCAAGCTTCCAAGAGCAAAGATGGGTGGATGCAAGATGAGATGAAATGCAAAATGCAAGATGCAGCTATATGAGGATGCAAGATTAATCTATATGATGCAAGATGTAGGGGATTTGGGGAAGCTCCAAGTGCAAATGTGGAGAGCACAAACTAGTTTAATATAGCAATGCTAGAGACCTGCCAAGGATACTAGGATCACGAGGCCTTGTCACCAACGTTGCATAGTACTGATGCTAAAAAGACACACAGGGTTTCCCTAGCATCACGCATGATCCCGAGAAGGAGGCATGGTAGAAATGATGCTGGAGAAACCACAAACACATGACTGACCCACAGGCAGAAGAAAAAGATCAAAAGACCTTGCCCCAAATTATCCTCATTCGCATCGCACCATGATATAAAGGATCGTGGTGACTTTAAGTAGAGAACAATGAGAGGCTGTAAAAGATTAACAAGATCCAAAGGACAAAATTCAAGACCAAAATGAGAATGCCAAAAAGACATCCTTTGCCAAGGAGAGAGATTTGATGTGACTGATTGAATTGATGGTGGGAAGGCTGGTCTAAATGTGTGGAAGGATGCATCGACACGGACCGGGTGTGACTGGTGGAAGATGGGATTTGACAGGAGGAAGGATACATCCTCAAGGACCCATTGATTGAGGAGAGAATGAGTGTTGTTGGTCGCTGGGCAAATGATGAAGTCAAAGAATAATCACTGGGATCAAGAATAGTCGACAAGTGATGTTGCTGAAGTACAAGGCTAGGTAGGACAAGATGTTCTAATCAAATGCTACTGTAGGACTGACAAGGTTATGTACAACAAGGTGGGACAATATGTACAATGGACGGGAAAAGATGTACAATTGATATGGACAGAAGCTCAGGATTGGGGATAGGAAGATCTCGCTATATAGGATATGGTACAAGAAGGATGGCACTATATAGGATATACAAGATATGGTACAAGATATGTGCAGGTAGGATTGTGGATTTGCTTGAGGATCATGAAAAAGAGGAAAGCTGGGGGATGGTGGATGGGGATGGGGATGGTAGAAAAAGGATTGAGATGTTGGGATGGGGGGATGGGAGTTTGATAGATAATGACTCGGTCCACTATGTATGGTGCCTGTTTGCCAGGTTTTCACCAACATACTTGTCCAAGGTGCTTGAATTGCCAAGTTTTCACCATTGGACTATTATTTTTCTTTTTCTTTGCTCTTTTTTGCTTTTTTTTGTATTTTTCTGCTTTTTCCAATTTTTATGGATTTTCTGAATATGTAGATCTAGTTTAGGCATAGAACCTCTTCAAATGTATGATGTTGATTGGATCATTCAAAGGCTCACCTTCTGGTGTAGATAACTGATAAGCTCCAGAGCTGAAGCATGATGTAACAACATAGGGGCCTAACCAAGTAGGCTCAAACTTGCCTTTCTTTTCTCTGTTTGCTTGAACTTTCTGATTTTCTTTGAGGACCATGTCACCAACCTGAAATTGTCTGGGATGGACCTTCTTGTTATAACTCCTTTTGAGTTGATTCTGGTATGCAACCAGGTGATCATAGGCTTGTTGTCTCTTTCATCTAACAAGTCTAGCTGTGTGAGATGGGCCACACAATAGTCTTCATCAGTGGTGTAGTTCTTCATGGAGACTCGCAATGATGGGAGCTCAACCTCGATCGGCAGAATGGCTTCGGCACCATATACAAGGGAATATGGGGTGGTGCCTGTGGGAGTGCGATAAGAAGTATGGTAGGCCCAAAGGGCGGGATTGATTTGGAGGTGCCAGTCATGACCAGAATCATTGACAACCTTCTTGAGGATTTTCAAGATAGTTTTGTTGGTTGCCTCAGCTTGGCCATTTCCTTGAGGGAAATATGGACTGGAGAAATGGTGATGGATGTGGAGTCTAGCACATAGATCATCCACATGCTGATTTTCAAAAGGTGTGCCATGGTCTGTGAAGATGGTAGATGGTATGCCAAAGTGAAAAATGATGTGGTAAAGGATGAACTTGGATATTTGAATGCCAGTAGTTAGGGTGAGTGGAATCACTTCAACCCATTTGGTGAAGTACTCTATGGCAGTTATTATGTACTTGTGTCCATCCAAGGAAAGGGGAGTGATTAAGCCGACAAGGTCAAAGCCCCAACATGAAAATGGCCAAGGTGGCACAATGGGCTACAAATCTTGTGCTGGTGCATGAATCAATTTTGCATGTTGTTGACATGGTAAACATTTTTTGACAAACTCACAAGCATCATGTTCCATGGTTGGCCAATAATACCCAACTCAAAGCAACTGCTTAGCTAGAACAATGCCACTTGTGTGGGCACTACAAATTCTAGCATGGACCTCTTGTAAAGCTAGGATGACCTCATTTGAATCTAAACACCTAGAAAGGATGTTGTGATATCCTTGACGATAAAGGGTGTTGGCTACAAGAGTGTAGCGGGAAGCTCTGTGAATAAGGTTTTGGCATTGGTTATTGGTGAGATGGGGAGATATGATACCATTCTTTAGATATGCATGGATGTTGTGGTACCACAGGGACTGGGGACCAACCAAGACACACACCATTTATACATCAGCGTTCTCATAAGCTGGTGTATGTAGCTGCTTGACTAGGAATTCATATTGTGATGCATCGTGAGGGATTTCTAACAAGGATCCAATGGTTGCCATTGCATCAGCCACTTTGTTCTGAAGTCTTGGTATCTATGTGAACTGTAGATTCAGGAAATGCTCTTTCAGTCTGTCCACCAGCTCTTTATAGGGTAGCAGCTTGTCATCCTTCATCTGATATTCATCTAGGACTTGCTTGATGATCAACTATGAATCTCCAAACACTTGCAGTTTTGTGATATTCCACTGAATGGCTATTTTGAGACCTGAGATGAGTGCCTCATATTCTGCAATGTTATTGGTACATGGGAATCCCAATTTGAGTAATTTTGGAATGTAGTCACCTTGAGGTGTGACGAATAGGATTCCTGCCCCTGATCCATGCGACATGTAGGAGCCGTCAAAGTATAGTTTCCACATGGGTTGTTCTTCGATCATACATAAGTGTTCATCAGGGAATTCCATGATTAGTGGATAAGCATCCACCAGTGGTGCCTCTGCTAGCTGATCGGCAATGACTTGCCCCTTGATTGCTTTTCGATCTATGTACTGGAGGTCAAACTCGCTGAGTAACATGACCCATTTTTCCATATGGCCTATGAGAGTTGTCCTTGATAGTAGATATTTGAGGGGGTCCACCTTTGAAATGAGCCTAATTGTGTGACTAAGCATGTAATGTCTAAGATTTTGAGTGGCAAAAACCACTGCAAGGCATGCTTTTTCCATGGGTGAGTAATTAAGCTCATAGCCGACAAGAGTTCAACTAATGTAGTAGATGGCTCTCTCTTTGTTTTCATCATCATGCTGAGCTAGGAGTGCCCCCAGTGCTGTAGTGGTTGCCGAGATGTAGAGTATGAGAGGGCATCCTGGAATTGGTGGTACTAGGATTGGAGAATTAGCTAGATACTCCTTGAGCTTATCAAAGCTTCTCTGACATATGGGATCCCATTTGAAGCTTGTGCCTTTGCATAAGAGATGCGTAAAAGGTTGGCACTTGTCTGCTAGTTGAGAAATGAACTGACACACTGATTGAAGCTTTCCCTATAGGCTTCTAAGCTATTTGAGTGTTCTTGGTGGAGGCATTTCTATTATTTCTTTGACCTTTTTAGGGTCAATCTCTATGCCTCGTCATGATACTATGAAACCTAGGAGCTTTCCAAATGTAACACCAAAGACACATTTCTTTGGATTGAGCCTTAACCCATAGTGCTGCAGGAGATCAAACACACTCTCAAGAATGTCAAGGTGTTCATGGCGTGTCTTTGATTTTGCAAGAATATCATCCACATAGTCTTCTAGAATCTTGTGGATCATGTTGTGGAAGATTGTTGTCATCGCTCTTTGATATGTGGCTCCTGCATTCTTTAGCCCGAATGGCATCATGTTGTAGCAGAAGGTACCCCATGGAGTTGTGAATGCTATTTTATGTTGATCTTCTTCTACTATATGAATCTGATTATAGCCTGAAAAGCCATCCATTAGTGACAACATTTCATGACCCACTGTAAGATCTACAATCATGTCTATATTTGGTAGCGGAAAGTCATCTTTAGGACATGCCTTGTTTAAGTCCCTAAAATCTGTGCATATTCTGATGTCGCCTGAAGGCTTTGTGATAGGAACCATGTTAGAGATCCAATTAGAGTAATCTATAGCTCTGATAATCTTGGCTTGGAGGAGTTTTTCAAGCTCTACTTTGACTAATAAGGCTACCTTTGGATGCATTTTCCTTAGCTTCTACTTTACCAGCTTGACATTAGGATCCACTGCTAAATGATGGACTACAAGATTAGGATCAAGCCCATGCATGTGGGCATATGACCATGCAAAATTTATAATTGATTCTCTAAGGAGTGCAATGAAAGCCATTTCTTCACCCTCTGTCAGGTTGGCCGCAATGTAGGTGATTCTTGGACATTCCTTTGTACCCAAGTTGACTAGCTTGGTTTCTTCTATGATGATAGGTGACTGCTCAGGTCTGTAATCATGGATGGGAGGAAGAGGCAAGTCTTCATCTTCTAGCGCTTGAATTGCCAAGTTTTCACTAGAAGATACGCTCTTTATTTTTACTATTTTGGAATCAGAATGTGCCCCAGAAGGGTTTTCACATAAGGACTCACATTTTACTTTTTCTATTTCGCTTTTGTAGCTAAAGCTTGCCTCCTCCCCAAAGTATCCTTCTGGGTCAAGCTTATAGATGTGAGTTGACTCTGATTTGTGAACTGACTATGGGCCTGATGCCCCCATGAACTCTAGGAGTGCTTCCATGCTCTGGAACTCATCAATGTGTGCGATGCTTGGTTGGTCCTAGTCTATGAGTTGAGGGTGAATGAGGGGAAGTTCTATGAGATTGATGGCAAGTTGTTGGAGGACAGAAGTCCCCAGGAGGGTGTCATCGTCAAAGATATCATCATAGGATCTGATTTCTTTCTCTTCAGGGATGTCTTCGATCTTTATGAGGTCATCCTGGCTATTTAAGAGGGGAACGCTAGTCATGTTGGTGCCCCCAGTTGTGGTATTGGGCCCTTGTATATGCCGGCGAGGGGTATTAAAGCCAAGACCCTGATGTTGTGGGTTTTTGGATGTTGTAATTGGGTCTTTGCTTCCACCTTCTTGTGGTCCTAGACCACCACCTTGGTAGTTCCATTTCTCAATAGTGTACTTGTGTGATTGTGGGTATTTATCCTTGAAGTAGCCGAGAAGTTGTTTGTCAGGTGGTGGGGGATCTTTGTACAACCACCTGTTAATGTCAGGATCCATTTCTTGACTATTTAATGTGCCATGGGATTCAAAAGTCATAGGTCCCATTCTCTTGATTGCATGGATATCTTCTGCAGGTTTGCTTTGGTGACTCGGGTGCCCTTGAGTATGTGGATCAAGTGGGAGGGCTCCTACGACAAATGCATCATGTAGGCTATATTCACCGTAGCCTTGGTTATTGATCTTGACAGAAGAGAGGGTGGAGGTGAGAATGATTTCTGGATCACAATGGGATCAGGATGAGTTGGCAACAGAAGTGCCAATGTCAGTTCCAGGACAATGAGTAGAATGAGGAAATGATGCTTCCATTACACGACAGTATGCAAAGGGTTGGGGATCAACATGGATGGTAACCTCAGCGCCATGATGTGGAAATTTGATGCACTGATGGTATGTAGATGGTACAGCCTTGATGGAATGAATCCATGGTCAGCCTAGGAGGATATTGAATGGTAGGTCAAGATCAACAACATGGCAAATGGTATCTTGTGTTGCTGGGCCTAGTTGAATGGGAAAAGTAATAGTACCCTCCGAGGTACGCTCCAAGTTGTCATAGGCTTTGATAGTGATTACTTCATGTGATATATTGGCCTTTGTGAACCCAATCTACTGAATGAATTTGAGGGTACACAAGTTTAGGGCCGAGCCATTATCTATTAAGACCCGTTTGATGGCAAAGTCTCTGACCATGACGACGATGTAGAGAGGGAGAGTATGGTCAGGTGCAACGTCTGGCATGTCGGATGTTTTGAAGGATAAAGCACAGGATATGGATAAATGTCCCACAAGGGTCACAAACTGGGTGGTGTTAATGTCTATGGGGACATGTCCTTCTTTGAGAGCTTGGTCAAGGATCTCCTGATGGAGAGGTGAAGTGTGGAGAAGGTCCAAGATGGATATTTGGGCTGGTGTATTCCCAAGATGTTCTATGAGGTTATACTATGCATTGTGTGCATTTTGTAATGGCCTTGGACGGGCACCAGCAATAGTGATCCGACCTCTGCGGGTAGTAACATTACATTGATGATCCGCTCCTCTGACATGGATGGTATTGACTGTGGGCTCAACTTGGGTTATACATCCAACAAATTTATCATAATTGATATAGGCAGTAGTGTGATCTTCTTTCTTGCCTTTACCATGATTCTGGGGATGATTGGTATTAGCTTGGTTCTTCCCAGCATTGTGTTGTGGGAACACATTCTGATAGATTTGCAAATTGGCATTTGGCAAGGCTTGAGCAGGTGCATCTACTTGAATTTCTTTTTGATCAATGAGATCTTGGATATAGTTTTTGAGTCTCATACACTTCAAAGTAGCGTGTCCTTTGACATGATGAAAATCATAGTATTCATGATCTTTGTACCAATCAGGCTTGGGAGTGGTATCATCAACTGGATAGATTGGTGGAAACGTGATCAATTGGCCTTGGCCATTCGGTGAAAGATAACATCCAAAGGTTCACCTAGTGGTGTGAAGGTCTTCCTTGGATTATTCTGAGCTCTGGGCTTGTGTTGTTTGGGAGCAACATTAACGACATTGACCTGATTGTTTGGATTACCTTGATAAGCTTGACGGGCTTACTACTGATAATTCTACTGATTATTCTGAGAATGATATTATTGTGTGGGTTGCTGATGGACTTGAGGAGGTTGTTGATAGATGGGCACTTGTTGTTGTTGGTATGCAGGAGTTGATGGAGGACTAGCCACAACAAATTGGACATGCTTGGTGTTAGTAGCTCCATCAGTAACAAGATTCTTGTTATGATTCCAGTAACGAGATTTATCATTGCTAGGTTTTTGGGCATCATTTTTGAAGTGTCAGATTGTGCCTTCATCTAGGAGGGCCTTTTCAATACCCATCCCCTTGCTCTTGATATCTTGATAGGTTTGGAGACAATTCATCCTCATGAAGTGGGACAGCTTAGGATGCAGATTATCAATAAAGATTTTGGTCAAATGTTTTTCAGGTGGCTGGTATGATAACCTGGTGGTAAGGTTCTGCCATTGTTGCAAGTATTCTACTAGGATTTCTGCTTCTTTCTATTTTGAGTTGCAGAGATCTAACAGGGTCAACTCATTCTCAACATTGTGGGCATAGTGGGCAATGAACTTCTCAGAAAGTTCAGCAAAGGTTGTGATAGTCCTGCATGGTATTTTGTAGAACCATTCAACAACAGTTCCTCCCAAGCTTTTGGGGAACAGGCGTAAGAGATAGTTATCACTATAAGCTACTTCTTGACATGCCATATAGAATTATTTAATATGGTTGACTAGATCTCCTTTCCCCTGATATTTATCAAATTTAGGTGTCTCAAAGTTCTTGGGGAAAGGTATAGCGGCAATGGATCGGTCAAATGGATAAGGACACACCTCCTCAAACTTGTAGGTTTTGCTATCGATACCGGTTTGAAGCTCCTTAAGAGCATTCTTCATAGCTTCCCACTTGGCATTGATTGGTGTTTGAGTGGGTACTCCCATTTGAGGTGGGTATTATGGAATGGGATATGGAGATGGCCCAGCAGGATAGGTGGATTGGAGTGGATTTTGGAGTGATGTTTGCTGGGGATATTGCTGATGTAGCATAGGGGGATATTGCGGTGGAGGATGCGGGACTGCTTGCTGGTGTTGTGGAATGATGGGGACTTCCTGTTGTAACTGATAGGAGGAAACTTGTTTCTATTGGGGAATGATGGGGGTTTGTTGCTATGACTGGAAGTATGGTTACTATGGGGGTGGTTGGTGGAATGATGTAGCTTGTTGATAAGATGGTCCTTGCTAAACTTGGCTCTGTGGTTGACCGATATAGGTTGGGTGCATTCCTGCATTGCTCAAGGGTGGAACTGATGTAGGGAAGCTTGAAGCAAAGGGTGGCTGGGCAAGATGACTCATGAAATGGGAGGAACTTTGCTGCTGAGGTGGAGGAACTTGCTAAGAAGCACTGGGTGTTGGGAATGGATAGCTTGTGAAGGATGAAGTTGGTGGAGGCTGAGATGGGTGTTGTTGTGCTGCTTGTGAGAAGGTGGCTTGTTGGTTTGCAAACATGGATGTAGGAGAGTGAGTTGGTATTCCAAAGGCTTTCATTTATTCTTGAGTGAGACCCCAACAAGAACTAGTGTGAGGTGGAAATTATGCTGTAGTAGATTCTTGGAAGGTAGATGTAATGGGAGTTTGGGATATGAATGGTGGATTAGAAAAACCCATGGAAGGCATTCCTGTGGTGAAGGAATTTTGTTGGGTTTGTGCCTAGGTAGATGCTTGCTGGGGGGAGAATGAAGAGGACACTTGTGTTCCCCATGAAAAAGGTGATGTGGAAGTTTGCTGATTTTGAAAGGGGAATGATTGCGCTGCCCTCGGAGTAGATGATGTAGAGGTTTGCTGGGTGAAAGAGGGAAATAATTGCGTTGACCCCTGAAATGATGGTGTGGATGCTGAAGCTTGGGGATTGAAAGGAAAAGATGATTGTGTCCCTCCTAGCACAAAAGGTGTGGATGTGAAAGTTTGTGAAGTGAAGGGGAAGGATGATTGCATCCCTCTCAGAGTCAAAGGTGCTGCTTGGCCTATGGAAGATGGCGAAACTACTTGTGTAAAGGTTTGTGTGAGAGGTGGGAGTTGATTTTGTGACAAGCGTTGGATTTGTGCAAGGGCTTGGGTGGCCATGGTAGATGATGAAGTACCTATGATAGGGAATGGAGCAGATGGCATTATAGCTTGTGTTATAGGATTTGCAAAGCTTCCTTACAAAAGAAGGGGAATGGCGGAGGTTTCTTGTGATGTTTGCAAGGTTGGATCAAGGAATGGTTGGATAAATGGAGAGTATACTTGTGCTGGGATTTGGATAGTACTTATGGGAATGCAAGGATGGAGATATGGTAGAATGGAGGTATGCGCTTGTGCAAAGTTAGTGAACATGCTTTGCTAGTTTTGGGCCATGAGTGCATTGACTACTGGTGGATTCTTTGGATGATTCACAAATGTTTCTATTGCTAGAGGAGCTAACAGGATATTGGGATCATCCCATGTATTTCTAGTTTGTATTTGGGGATCATAGGCTATCATTGCACTAGTAAAAATTTTGGGATTAGATGAACTGGTGATTGGATAAGGATTCATGTTCCTTCTTTTTCTAGATCCGGATCTTGTCTCGATAGGCATGGAGATGCAGATGCTTAGATGGATGCAAGATGTTTCCTAAAAGACTCTAAAGGATGATGGATGCAAGCTTAAGGAACTTCTAAGGATGATGAGTTTCTAGAATGCAATGCAAGGATTGGTGAAATGCTTGGATTTGGATCAAGGATGGTGGAAGATTGATGGGAGATGGTGACAGATTGGTAAAAAAGCTTGGCAATAATGGAGGCTTGATGGGATGCTCTGATTTGGGTCAAGATTGGGTTGAGGATTGGTGGGATGCTGGTGGAAGATTACTAAGTGTCAACAATGAGCTGCTATTTTTCCCAATGGAGGATCAGTGGTAGGATTTGGCCAACCTAGGATAGACTAATGATCTTTGATCAACTGGATTCTTATCAATACAAGCCAATCTCTTGCTCGAGATGATAAGGCTATGCAAGGACAAGTTGGATTTCCTTTAGACAATGCTCTATCAAAAAGGGGATGATATCTAATTTAGGATAAGGGATGGAAACAACTCAAAGGTTTTGAACACTAAGTGCTTGTGGATTTGGATCTCTGGATTTGGTGCAAAGGATGGTGGATTCTGTTTTGGATAATGGATGCTGGATTTGGATCAAGGATTTGGGATTCTGATTGTGGATTGCTGACATAATGATAGTGAAGGATGATGGAACAATGCTCTTTCTAAAAGGATGATGCAAATGCAATTGAGATGGATGATCTATGATGCTGCTAGGAAGATGATGATGAATGCAACTAAGGACTCTAGAATGCAACTAAGGATTTGATGATGATGCAAGGATGAAACTAGGATTAAGGACTGCCAAGATTGGATTTTGAGATCTAAAGGTAGAATGGGACATGCAATGGATCTAGCTAATCTTCTCTTTCAAGGTTGACGTAGCGATGGTTCACTCAGAATCGGTAGGCAAACTGTTTGACTCTTGCATTATAGCCAATATTATCAAGCCTTTCTTGATATTTTTCTTCTACTTGGGTTGCTTGGATAGAGGATTGATGGCTCTTAAGGTTTCTTTCTGCAACTTTCTTCTCTTGATAATCCTTGGATTTGGGTAACTTAGCTTTCGGATGTTTGATCAAATTGGGCATAACTCGGGGAAATTCTGATAAGTTTGGTTTGGAATCAAAGGTTCTTTTGGATATCTGATTCCAAGGGTTTCTTTGCAAAATGTTCTGAGTATCTTGAACTAGGTTTGTTGATCAGTTTGATGTTTCCCAATGGCAAAGGATAGATTTCAACAAAGATTTTTGGAAAAGTAATCTCCACAAGGGGCAAAGCAACCTTGTGGGATACAAACAAGATAACTGACTCTGATAAAGCTTTGAAAGTGTATGTTCCAATAATTTTTTCACGGAGTATTGACTGTTAAGTATTTCAAACAGATCTACCTAAGGAAGGTGAGTATCAAAATCACTTGCCCACAGCTTGGTACCCCCTAGAAGGGAATACAAAAGGTGACTAATCTTGAGGCGACCCGGTAAACCCCTTGGAATCGGTCCTTGCACAAGGATTTTGATACTTTTAGATGTAGATAGGGTAGCCTCTATTTTATCAAGTTTTTAATAGTTCTGTGGAGTCTCCATACCCGGTTATGCTGACCACCTGTGACTCACTTAAGAGCCTAGCCAACAATGCTGGGGGAGGAATATTTACCTATCCCCAGACATTTGCATTTGGCACAAAATGCCCATGGATTAGGAGATATAAGTGAGTACTTTTTGCCTTCACTTTATTTATATACTGGCTGGGGGGATACCGGTTTGAGGTCATTCTCCGAGGAGGAAGTGCTTTTCTCCCTGGACAGGCCTCGCTAAAAGTAGAACAAGTGAACTTGTTTGAGTCCAAATGTTCTACATTGCTTACTTTAACAAGGTTTTACAGAAAAAATTAAAGCTCCTAGATGCACATCATGTAAGTTGTTCTTCTTCCCAAATTGATCAAGTGATGTTTGAATTTGAACAATTGAAGACAAGTGTTTAGGCTTTGATTTCTTCTTTTTCCAAAAGACTTTCGAGCGTTTGCAGTTGCTTTGACTTGGGCATTCAAGATTGAATTATCGTGTTGATTTAGAACTTTGAAGTTCTTTGTTTTGATCCTTTAAGGCATTCAAGATTTGATTGTGCCCTTGCTTTGAATTGAAACAAAAGAGGGAATAGAGATGTTCATTTCTTTTAGTGCATTCAAGAGTATGTTTGTTTTTCAAATTGACAATGACTCTTAGGACTTAGCTTCATTCCTTTAGTTTCATTCAAGATTTGTTTTGACCATTTGCTTTGATTTTTTAGTTCCAAAAAAAGACAAGTTCCTAATTTAGCTTTGATGCATGAAACTTGAAAGGCATTCAAGATTTTACAAAAAATGAAGTTAGTTTCTTTAATCAACAAAGCCTTCGGGATTGATTTTAAATGTTTTTTGTACCTGCAAAAAATAACAAGAGTTAGAATTTGCAAGGAAAAAACCAAATTAAAATACTTTAAAAACACCAGTTTACCGCTCACTGGAATTGATGCGTAGGGAATCTGAACATATGCGCTGTAACATGAAATCCAAATTTTGCACATATGCACAGTAATAGAGAATGTATGTGCAACTACACCTATTCTGCCAAAATGCTATCAAAATGCAAGTTTTTTACAAAATGCACATGCGCATTTCTATTTGACATATGTGTAGCAAATCATGACAAATGCGCAGCAAATCAGGACAAATGCGCAGCAAATCAGGAAAAATGCACAATTTAACTTATAAATGCGTAGTTTTAAAGGATAAATGCACAACTTTACAAATTTTTGTACAAAAGCGTAGTTGTAGACAACAAATGCACAATTTGGACCGAGAATAAATGTTACAACTCATATTTTTGAGAAGAAGATAAGAAAAATGGCCAAGAAAAGTCAATTTCAGAGTAGTTGATTAGGACAGGGGTCCCACCGGGCGTGCTAGAATGTGGACTAGGCTTTTGAGGATACCTGTTTTGAAAGCTTCAAGCCAAACAAATGTTAGATTTTAACCTAGCATGAAATCAATCCAAAACAAAAAAGCTCTAAGCTAAGCCACCTCAGATTGAGCTAAAACAGGTGCACCCAAGCATTGTTTGATTTTCTCTTGCTTAAGGGGATGTGGGTGTGCTCTCTAAGCACTTGGAGCATATTCTAATGCATGCTAAGATGATTTGAGACTCATGAAAACCCCAAAAAATGGCACAATAATGGGTAGAATACCCAAAATTGCCCCTAAGGCTTCAAGAACTCAAATATGATGCTGAAATAAAGATTAAGCTACATGATGCTTATACTAAGATTGATATTAACCAAATAGAGATGTGATATGATGCTATGCTTATGCAAAACAATGGAAGAAACTAGGTTAATCCATTAAATCTATGCTAAGATGTGTTTTAAGAAAGCTTGAAAATGATGAAAAACTAACAATTAGTATTGATTATGCTAAGTCTAGAGCTAAATGAGCATGATAACAATGCTTGAAAAAAAAAGGTATGAATGCTCTTAGAAATGAGGGTATTTATAAGATTTCTTAAGGGGAAATGAGTGGCTAGGATCAAAATCCTTAAGAGAGGCCAAGATTCATTCAAAGGGGAGCACATGGATTGTGCTAGTTCAGGGCCACCTCCTTGTGACAAGTGTCACAAGGGCATTGGGTTGAAAGATGGGAGGGATGTGCACAATTTGGAAAATGTGTCTAAGGTCAAAGGGTGTAAGAAAGGGGTGAGGGGCTTTTTAAATGCATCATAAATGCATGTAAGAGGGATAAGGAGGCCTTAAATGCATTTAATGCATGTAAGAGAAGTTTCTAGAAGTTTGTTGACTTTGGGTTAAGCTTAGGAATTGGCTAACCTTGGTTAGGGAATGTGACAAGGTTAGGGGGGGGATTAAGATTAGGATTAGGACTTTCTAGAAGAGTCTAGAATTTCCTTAAGATAAACATGAATTTAGGAGATAAATAAAAATTTATTTATTTCCATGGTTTAGGTTTGAGAATATTTATTAAAAATGAATTTAATAAATATGAGGATTAAATATTTAATCTTAATTAAATATTTTGACTTGGGATTAGGGTTAGGAAATGAGGAGATTAGCCTCTAATTGAAATTAAAGAAGGATTAGAAGATTCTGGAAGAGGTTAGTGGTCTTAAGGAAATTGGCCAAGTTTTGGGCAAAAAAATAAATAAATTATTTATTTTGGGATTTTTGGTCAATTTATAAAATAATTAATAAATAGGGGAATAATGTTTAAATATGATTTAAACATTTTTGGGAGGGATTTCTTAATTAAATATTTTTAATTAAGATAAAGGGATTTAATGGCATAAAAATTAATTAATTAATTAATTAATTAATTAATTAATGATGATGTCATCAGGGATTTTTTAGAAAATAAAAATACTTTATTTTCTAAAGGATTTTTAGGTGTCTACAGGAGGATTCAAGACCAGTGAGTATTCCCATGGCTACTAGATAGAAACTATCTAATGATGACAATGATGAAGTGAACCAAACTTTGTACAGATCTATGATTGGAAAGATGCAATATGATGTTCATAGTAGACCAGATATTGCTCTAGCAGTTGGGATTGTGGCAAGATTCTCTGCCAATCCTAAGGAAACTCATATGATGGTAGTGAAAAGAATAATGAGATACTTAAAAGGAACAAAAGACTATGGACTGTACTACAAGAAGCATGAGAGATTTGAACTGAGAGTTTATACTAATGTTGATTGGGTAGGAAATGTAGATGACAGAAAGAGTACCAGTGGTGGAGCTTTCTTTCTTGGACAAGGATTACTCTCCTATACAAGCAAGAAACAAAATTGCATTTCCCAATCTACAACTGAAGCTGAGTATGTAGCTGCTGCAGTGAACTATTCAAACTTGATATGGATAAAGCAATTGTTGGTAGGCATGAAAGAGGAAATCACTGAACCAATTTTCATATACTATGACAACACAAGTGCTATCAACATATCTAAGAACCCAGTGATGCACACAAAGACCAAACACAATGCTATCAAGTATCACTACTTGAGAGAATTGGTACACGATAAAGAAGTGAGAATGGAATATGTGAATACAAAGGAGAAATTAGCAAAAATATTCACAAAAGCCTTACCAAAGGAGGCCCATGAGTATCTGATAAGTCAATTAGGGGTGCTTCCACTAACTGAGGCTACCTAGTCAAGCTAGGAGCACTGTATCAAATGTGTTGCATAGAAGATCTAACAAATTGATGTAGGAAAGGTCATACTTTAGGAGCAACCTAGAGTTGTGAAAAGAACATCAAAGCTATAAATGGCATAAGCAAGATGACAGAGGGAGAAACAATGTTATTGAACTGACAAGATAATATCCACATCTGAAGGATGTAAGTTTTAGTTGCTGCTTTGGCATTTTTGTCAAAGAGGGAGATAAGTCAGATGAAAACACATTCAGAATGAGGGATATTCAGAGGAAGATTGACATGGTCACAAAAAGCTAGCAGAGTGGTTAGTTGAGCAATTCAAAATTAGAATAAAGCTAAGGATATTATAGATGTTTCTGATACAAAGACAAGTTTTGGATTGGTTGGTGAACATGTGTTATTCATATGTGTTTCCATCAATGCCAAAGAGGGAGATTGTTGGAAACTACAATTGAAGCAATTGTTGTATTGTCATTGATGTCAAACCTTAATTGGTAAGACTATTGCTATCCAAGAAAGTACTATATCTATTGATTGATGAGAAGTATTAGGGAAAGGTTGGTAACAATAGCACCTAGAGAAAAGGTTGAGTTATCTTGATACTTCAATGAGTACTTGATTATATGGCACAATGATAAGATAATGTATTGTTTATCTAAGTAAGAAGGAAGACTAAACAAGTAGGATTAACTAAGCAAAAATGAAGAAATCTAGTTTAAGCTGAGTGATGTTAGTGTCGACCGAGCTAGTATATGCTGAGAAAATTCAATGTTGATCGAACATCAGTGTATTTCTGAGTGAAATAGTTTTGATGTGTTGATTGAGTTTCACAGTGATGACTGAGGAGTTGAACACAGTATTGATTGAGCATCAGTAATTTACATTTGAGGAAGAATTTAGATTCCAAGCCTACATAGTTAAATTCTTGGATTATGTAAATTGTGTTGACTTTATTAATTGACTGTATGGAAGCATTTAATGCACAGTAAACCATTTTATTATGATTCAAATAAGGAGATTTAAGATATTTTTAGAAGGATGGATGAAGAACATAATGTTGGAAGGATTTGATGAATATGAGATAACCCTAAGATCTATGGAGGAGATTAAGTGGCAAAAGAGAAAATCTATCTATTGAAGAGATATACGGAATCTTGAGAGAAAGAATAGTATATGCAGAGTATGCAGGCGAAGAGTTGTTATTGACTGATTAAGTAGAAAGGCTAAAGGTGAAGAGTTGTGATTGCTTGAAGGGATTTATAAGTAGATCATTAATGGGGATGGAAATGGAACTCAGTCAGTAAGCCTGCATACATAAGTGTACGAAATTGGATCTGATATTTGCAAAGTGAGTTGTATGTTTTTCATATCAATACTACTGTTACTTTCTAACCATTGTATCAGTCAAAATCCTTTAATCAAGGTTGACCTAATAGTCATTGTATAAATCCTTTGAACAAGGTTCCATTCTAATGGGATGTATTTAAGTCCTTTAACAAGGCGCACTCCTAACGGGGTGGTTGAAATCCTTTAACAGGGTCACACCTGACAGTGTGTCTGTAAACCTTTAACAGGGTTGGCTTTTCACAGAGCTCAGTTCAGAAGAGTGAAAATATCAGTAACATGTTACAAAGTGGTTTTTCCCAAATTGGATTTCCACTATAAATCCTGGTGTTAATACTTGTGTGAATTTTTTGGTGTGAACATTTCTATGTTTTGCAAGTTAAATACTGTTGGATAGTGGACTACACTATTTTATGTTTCTGGTATACATTTAGTAGTAACCGAGTAGTTTTGGTTATCAGATCTGAATTTGTTGAAGTGTTTTAAAGTTTTTTTTATACATCTGGACCTGATATAGTTACTAGTCATGTGGTGTCAATTTTCTACTTCTTGGCAATCAATTTATCTCGTGCATCTTTTCTCTTTTGTAAGTCTCTGAAATCTACTAGTTCTTTTGGGCTCATAGTTGAAATATCAACCTTAGGAATAATGATAGGTTGGCTCAAGTCAACCTCTTTTTCATTTTTCCTCAGCTTGGTTTTCTTCTTCTCTATAGATTCCTTTTTTGCATCAGATTGTGCAATATTTGTGTCCTTAGTTTTCTCTTCTTTTTCTTCATTTTTTTGTCTCCTTCACCTGTTTTACGGTCTTGGTAGGGATCATCAGCTCTTGATTCTAACCTTGTACAGTCTCTGCCTCTTTAGTTTCCTTGGTATCCTTTAGTGTAGTTTCTTGTGCTGGTTCGGTGGGGGCATCAACATCAGTTGGAATATCTTTAGTTGCCTATGAGATCACTTTGTTAATCTTAGGAAAATTTAGTATATGTTCAACATGATCTTCTTCCATTAATATTTCCTTTGAAGAATCATTTTTGTTCATTTCTTTTATTTCTTTGGCCTCAATTTCCATTATATCTTCATCATCTTTTACTATCTCTAGAGGGTCTTGATCTATGATATCCTCTATAATAACTTCATCTTTATTAGGTGTCAAGTCAATAGGATCTGACTTCCCTATTTGTTCTTTGATCTCTTCATTAGTCAGTTGATCAAGAGAGAAAATCTTTCTCCAAAGATCATCAGTTTCATTTTTTACTTCTTCTAACTTACCAACCATAATCTTGAGTGTTATTCTCTTCACTAGGAATCTCTTAGAGTATTCTTGCAGAATATCCTTGATTCCTCTCTTTGTGAGGTCTGGTACAGTAATAGAAAGAGATCTCTCTCTCATTTTCTTCTTATATGCTAGGGCATATTTCCATCTAGCATCAATTTCTGATATAGCTCATCTTCTATTTGAGGGGCTATTTCAACTAGTGTGGTTCTAAATTTATGTAAGGTGAACACAATAGCCTCTTCAATCTTATTCTTTTCTTCATCATTCCTCTTCTCATCTTTCAGTTGTTTCAGTCCTGAATCACCTCCATATTTCTTAAGCACTTTGAGCAACTCATCAAGGTTTTTAAGTTTCGATGCCTGACTTTGTAAAACCTTGAATTGTGAAACATACTCAGATTCAATTTCACTTTCTTGTTGCAATTTCAATTTTCTTTTAGGCCTTCCAGTAGCCTTCTTTTCTCTTGAGTAATTTTTAGTTTCTATTGGTTCAATTTTTGCTTTCCTTTTCTTTGTTGGTGTGGAGGAAGATCTTGTCAATGGTCTTACACCAATTGGGCTAGGATTTTCCTTCTTAATTCTTATCTTCTTCCCCTTAACCTCTGAAGGTTCAGCTACTTCTTCCTCAATAACAATACCAAATTTTTTTGATAAATTATTTATCATCCCGTTGGTCTTTCTTATTTCATTAGGTATCAAAATACCTAGTTTGATTTTGTCCTTGACTTCCTCATAAGTGCCATACCAAGTGGCTCTCTTGTCAATTTTTTTCTCTAGTAAACCTTTTATTTATATTGATGTTGCATCAATGTTAATCTCATATCCCATAGTTGGTAGCCACATGGTTCTTGGCTCCACAACTCTCACTATACAAGTATCTATGTCTACCTCAAAACATATTTCATCTTTGCATTGTTCCACAAGATGAGGTGGAATCCTAAACCTCTTATGCATTCTAGCTTGAAATTTTGCAAAGTATTCATTCATTACCATGTCAATTTTTCTCCTATTCTTTGAATGAATTCATTAATTTGATAAATAATTGGTTTATTTGTACTCCATACTACTTCATCGATTGTAGGAAAGAAGTTCTAAAAATAAAAGAATATGCATACCAATAATGATCCAAACTTCAATGTATTGGATTTTTCCTTCCTGATTGTGTTCATGTTGTCATCCAATTTCTTCAACAAGATCTCACATAGATCTATCTTTGTATCTTCTTCACAATCTTATATGCTACGTCAACAGCTCCACAGGGTACATTGTCTACCCACTATGACTGAAATATTCAATAGGATATGATGTTACTTGTGAATCTCAACTCAGGGTCATCAATAGTAGATAATTTCAAACCTCTACCATCCCATTTGGCTTGACTAAGCTCACATAGTTTATTCTTGTCTATTTGTTTGTATGCCCTCTCCCTGTCATTGATTAGATAACCAATAATAATGTGCAATACATCCTTTTTTATCTTCACAAGTGCATCAAGCCACATGAAGTGATCATGTACTCAGCTTAGAACCATTCTCATCTATTCTTGTTTAAAAACTTTTGGTACATGCATATCATGGACCAAACCCTTGGTTTCCAAATGTATGTGATCATCCTTCAACTTCCCATTTGTGCAGAGCTTCCTATAAGATGTTTCAATTTCTTCATGCCAGATGTCTTCAATATTTCAATGTATGAAGGTGTGAACATCTTCAATAAGTATCACTCTTGGTGGGATTTAAGATACGGCACCATATTTGTCAGTTTCTGCAGCAACTGTGGGTGAAAAATTGTATTTCAGATTGACAAGGTCAATCATCTCCACAACAACAGGCTTTTGAACTTTGGGTGTCATTGATTTATAGGAATAATGACACAAGGAAGGATGGATACAGGGGCCTAAGGCACTCCCAATATCAATCCTACTTGCAGATAAACAATTCAGAAGAAACAATACAAAGGAGAGAAATAATGCAGATATATTTATTTGTTCATCAAACTTCATACATGTGGGGCTATAAGGTGGCTAGTAAAATGAGATTAAATGATAGATCAATCCTCATACATGCAATATCTAAGACCTCAAACCTTCTGACTTCTTACTTCACCCAAAAGCTACTTAAACCTAAGACATATTACTATATTTATACAAGAGGCCACCAAATAGGTCGGCTCTAAAGATCCTTTAGATCCAATATTGGAGAAATCCATGACCCATATTTAGGTCCACCCATTTCCCAATGAGCGATCCCAACATTAATATCATGACCAAAATTAACTAAGTATGTTGGCCAGCATCAAACAATCAAAATCCACCAGTCGGTGAACTTAGAAACTGAGCAACATTGAACACACCAAACCAACTTGGTAAAGAACACCACCAAACCAACTCGGTAAAGGAAACAACAAAATGGTAACCAATATCATTGGTGGCTAATGAGAAAACTTCACTGAGAACTCAAAATAAGTTACCTAGAAAACAAACCAAGCTACTGATTAGCCAAACAAGCTCTAATATTTTTGGTTGATCCAAGATTGCCATAAACCCAAGATGCTCCTATATCAAATACTTGGGGTTGGAGAGAAATTCAGGTAAAACCCGAGTTGAATCCAACTTAGATTGCAAAATCCATGTATTGTCTTCAATTGGTCTATTCTTGCACTTTACCAAATACTCCGTGTAATGCTTTCCTCTAATGCGTCTACCAACTTTTTGATCCAAAATCTTCTCAACTTCTTCTATCTTCTTCTTTGGATAATCACTCGGTACTGTTACTTCTTCATCAAGTTCATGATACACATACAAATCTAAAATGTTGAATATGGGTGATATATCCATGTCATCATGTAACTCAACTTCATAAGCATTTCCACTATCAAATTTCTTTAATACCTTTCAGGGACCAAGTTTCTTCATTTTCAACTTCCCATATGTCCCAATAGAAAATCTACCTTTCTTCAGATGAACCATTACTTCATCACCAACATAAAAAATCTTATCTTCTTTACCTATCTTCATTATCATTGTATTTATAATTACTCTGCTCCAACTTTTGTTTCACTTCCTCATGCAATGACTTCATAAACTCAACAAATTCTTCCCCTTCAACACTCCTATTTTCTTCACCAACAATATCTCTCAAGTTTGATATACCTCTCGGTTGTATGCCATTAAACAATCTCAAAAGGTGTCTTACCAGTACTCCTATTCATTGAATTATTATATGCAAACTCTACTTGTGCCAATACCAAATCCTAATTACTCAGTTTGTCTCCAACTAAGCATCTCAAAAAGTTAACCAAACTTATATTTACAACCTATGTTTATCCATTAGTCTGTGGATGAAATGTAGAACTATACTTCAACTCAGTGTTCATCTTCTTCCATAGAGTCTTCCAAAAATAACCAACAAACTTATTATCTCGATCAGAGATGATGCTCTTTGGTAATCCATGCAATCTGACAATCTCCTTAAAGAAAAGATATTCTATATGCATTGCATTTGATGTTTTTCTAAATGGTATGAAATGTGCCATCTTGGAAAATCTATCCACAAAAAAAAATGGAATCATTATCTCTTAGTGTCCTCGATAAGCCAAGAACAAAATCCATGCTGATATCTCTCCAAGATTTCTCAGGAATGAAAATCGGTGTATACAATCCATTATTTTGACTTACTCCCATTTCAACTTCACAAACTCCACAACTCTTTACAAATTTATGAACATCCTTGTACAACTGAGGCCAAAAATACCTTTCCTTAAGCAAACTCAAGGTCTTATCAATTCCAAAATGTCCAACCAAACTACTACTATTTGTTTCCTTTATCAAATTAGTTCTCATTGATCCTCTCGATATACATAAGTTATTGAATGAAATAGTCTTTAAACTTACTTGGTTGGTCTAGTACAGGTTATTTTCACACTCTCCACTACTTAGAAAAATCAGGGTCAGTTTCATACAAATTCTTCATATAATCAAAACCTAGAACCTCAATTCTTACTTCAGCCATCAAAGATATTTTTCTACTCAATGCATCAATAACTCAGTTAGACACTCCACTCTTATGCTTGATTATGAATGTGAAATTATAAAAATACTCAACCCAATTCATACATGTCTTTGATTCAACTTATTCTGACTACCTAAATACTGTAAAGCTTTATGATCAGTATACAACACAAATTCCTTTGGCATTAAATAATGTCTCCATTTCTTTAGGGCTTGACCAATAGCATAGAATTCTTGATCATATACAAAATATTTCCTTTTAGCATCATTTAACTTCTCACTAAAGAAAGCAACAGGTTTACCTTCTTACTCAACATAGCTCCTATTGCACTTCCACTTGCATCACATTCGACTTGGAATACCTTATTGAAATTAGGTAACACTAACATAGGCAATTCAACAACCTTCTATTTCAAAGTCTAAAAAATCTTATCAGCTGCATGTGTCCACTTGAATTCTCTTTTGTCTCCTCTCATTGTTTCGGTCATAGCATTGCAAATTGAACTAAATTTTTTGATGAACTTTCGATAAAAACTTGTTAAACCATGGAATGATCTTACCTCACCAAGATTTTTAGGTGTAGGACAATCAAGAATAGCTTCAAGCTTCTCTGGATCCATCTTCAAACCATTAGCTAAAATCACAAATCCTAAATACACAATCTCTTATTTCATGAAGGAACACTTTTTCAAATTAATCAGCAACTTTTCTTCTTTCAATCTCTGTAATACTTGTCTAATGTGCAGCAAATGATATTCTCTAGTTTTACTAAGCATCAGAATATCATCCATGTACACAATCACAAATTTTCCCAAGAATTTCTTCAGAACCTCATTCATTAGCCTCATAAAAGTACTCGGTGCATTAGTTAAACCAAAGGGCATAGCCAACCACTCATACAAACCTTCTTTTGTCTTGAAAGTAGTCTTCCACTCATCGTTTCTCTAATTCTAATTTGATGATATCCACTCTTCAAATTAATTTTGGTAAAATATTTTTCTCCACTCAAACAATCCATTATATCATCCATCCTTGGTATAGGAAACCGATACTTAAATGTTATCTTGTTAATTGCTCTAGAATCAATACACATTCTCCATTCTCCATTCTTCTTAGGTGCCAATGCAATTGGTGCTACACATGGACACAAAATTTCTCAGATCAAACCTTTCTACAACAACTCTTACATTTTTTGGTTGAGTTCCTCATTCTCAGTTGGTTTCAGTTGGTGTGGTTCTTTATTCAGAAAACTAGCTCTAGGAATCAAATCCATACAATGACTTATACTTCTCATTGGTGGAAAACCGTCAAGTACATTATCTAAAATGATCTCTTTGTACTCGGTGAGAAACTTCTCAACCTCTATCAAACAAACCATCTACCTTCCTTCAAACAAATTTTCACAGATGTACATATCTCACCAATAGATTCTTCAATCAAAGGTAACAAGATTTGTCTCTCGCCATCAGCTGAAATAGTATATTTATGCAATCTTCCATCATATATAACATGTTTATCATATTTACAAGGCCGACCCAACAAAATATGACAACAATCCATAGGCATAATATCACACAACACCTTATCATAATACTTTCCAATTTTTAGATTCACAAAACATTGTTCACTTACCATAAGTGTATGCTCATCCTTGATCCATGAAATTTGATAGGGCTTCATGTGCTTTAATATTTCCAACTACAAATTTGAAACCATTTATTCTGATGCCATATTTTCTGAGCTTCCACTATCAATGATCACTTTCCAAACTTAGTCTAAAACTCTGTATCTAGTCTTAAACAAAAAATTTATTACCAGATCTTCTTTATTCTTTTTACTCCATAATATTCATCTAATTTTCAAGTTTCCTTCATTTTTAGGCTCACTTGGTGAACCTTCATGTACCAAAGAATTTATACTACTACCAACCTTCTTACTTGCACGTGTACACTCAAATGACCTATGTCCTTCTTCA
Organism: Chamaecyparis obtusa; assembly: GCA_027943335.1. Lineage (NCBI taxonomy): Eukaryota > Viridiplantae > Streptophyta > Pinopsida > Cupressales > Cupressaceae > Chamaecyparis > Chamaecyparis obtusa. The sequence continues at coordinate 53,863 of BSBK01004874.1, forward strand.
CCACAATTGTAACAAGTTCCTTAGAATCCTCCACCAAAGACACCTTGGGAGTAGTTACCTCTTCCTCAAAATGAACTTTCACCTTTCCACTTGGTCTTTCCTTTTTGATGATTTGTTTTGTCCTGATAAGATCTACTATTTTCACCATAGGATCTACCTCTTCCTCTAGGGTATCTACCACCCCTTCCTCTTTGTCTTTGTTCATGTTTTTTTCTCAATTCTCCTTAGCTTTTAGGGAAAATTGATAAGCTTCTTTAGTACTCTCCATTTTCACCAAACTAATTTCTTCTTGGATAGAAGTTCTTAACCCATTGAGGTATCTTGTAATTCTTTCCACCTCATCTTCAATATGTCCAAATCTAATATCCAATCTGTAAAATTCCTCATTGTAATCTTTCACTAAGCTATCCTTCTATTTCAAACTTTGCATTCTCCTAACTAGGTTAATTTGATAGTCACAAGGTAGAAAATCACCTTTCAATTTGTTCACCATCTTATTCCATACCTTAATCATGTCCTTATCTTTCTTCTTTCTGTCTAATTAAAAATGATCCCACCACAAGGATGCATGGCCTTTCAAATTTGTGCTTGTGATTTTCACCTTCTTCTCCTCTGATATATTCTCATATTCAAATTATTTCTCCATTTCAGTTATCCATTCTATCAATTCATCCGAATCCAGTCTCCCACTATACTTAGGAGGGTTAAACTATGGTGTAGATTTTAGACTAGTCAATGCCTTCAAGAATCTTACTTCTCCTTGGTCCATTATAGGTGCTAGTGTGGCTTCCTCCTGCATTTCTTCAACTTCATCATCACTAACATCATCAAGATGTCTTCCTTAGTGTTGGGTTGTCTCAACGGCTTCTAATCTAGTAGTAATTTGCCTTATCATATTAGCTAAGCCTAGATATGCATCTCACCTCCCTTGAACCATCTTAAAAACCTCTACAATTGCAGGTCAGATCATAATCTACCACCCACAACAATATCACCAACTAGGGCTTACAAGAAGGAACCTCCAGATATAACCTTGCTCTGATACCACCTGACACAAGGAAGGATAGATACAGGGGCCTAAGGCACTCCCAATATCAATCCTACTTGTAGATAAACAATTCAGAAGCAACAACAAAGAGAATAAGAAAATGAATGCAGATATCTTTATTTATTCATCAAACTTCATACATGTTGGGTTGTAAGGCCTTATTGGTTACCGACAATACAATGAGATTTAATGACAGATCAGGCCTCATACATGCGAGATCTAAGATCTTCAACCTTCTGACTTCTTGCTTCGCCTAAAAACTACGTAAACCTAAGATGTATTACTATATTTATACAAGAGGCCACCAAATAGGTCATCTCTAAATATCCCTTAGATCCAACATTGGAGAAAGCAATGACCTAGATTTAGGTCTACACATTTCCCAATGAGTGATCCCAACATTAATATCACAACAAAAATTAACTGCATATGCCGTCCAACATCAAACAATTAAATTCTACTAGTAGGTAAACTCAAAAACTGAGCAACACCGAACACAATGAACCAACTTGATAAAGAATGCTACCAAACCAACTTGGTAAATGAAACAACCAAACAGTAACCGAGCTCTCTAGTGACCGACATGAACACTTCACCAAGAACTCAAAAGAAGTTATTGATAAAACAAAGCAAGCTACCGAGTAGCCAAACAAGATCTAATATTTTTGGTTGATCCAGGATTTCCATAAACCCAAGATGCTCTTGCATCAAATGATCTCTTAACTATAGGTGTCATGCCCAAAAAGTAAGCAAAACACAACTACAAAATTGTATCCCTTCATTAAATTTATTTAAATTGCATTATCAAAGAAAAACTTACAATGTAAATTTAAAAGATTGCTAACCTTCACATTGTGAATGAAAATATAATTGAAATTACAAGCCAAAATAATCCTTTATTACGATCTTACAAGATTTCATAAAATTTTCTCATTAATATATTTTTTTTAAGTTTCAAATCTCTTACATTCAAATTTAATGGAAATTTTCAAATTCAGATTTTTCATAATGGCCCAAACTTCCCAAAACCTTAATTTTTCCATAAAAAAATTTCAAATGCTTAAATTACAAAGGAATCCCCGATTCTAAAATTTCATCATAAAATTGAGACGTAAAATTTACAATAGAAATTTACTAACTTCACAAACTGTCAAGTCCTGCGTCTAGCTGGGTACCCGGTGTGTGTGTGAGTTTGTGGCCTGCAACACAACACTTCAATAGGATAATAACATCACTTGTTAGAGAAAATAAGCATGCAATTGAAGAAACTAACAAGAAAAAGAATACTATTGCTCTCTACTTAGTGCAAGTATGAAATAAGGGGTTAATTACTCTTAGATTTGACCCTTAAAAAGTGACAATCTACACTAAAATGAGAGATTCAAGAGTAAACTCTATCCATTTTAAACCAAATTGAAGTGTTCTCTAATTAACTAAGCATGAAAACATGGAAGCAACTATCAAATTAAGTCATTAGTAAGCAATTTCCCAAGCATGAGAGTTCAATAATCAAGGATTATGAAGCCTCAAGATTCAAGTATGTGAAGAATTCAAAATATCAATAAGCTAGAGAGAAAGAAGCCTTTGAAAATTCTCTTTTATAGAAGATTGAATGAATTGAATGGTTAAGATGCATCTTGGCTTGATCCTTGATCCATGTGAGAGCCTCTTAATCATTAGAGTGTGTTTTTTGTGTTTGTTTGATTTAGGAGGTATTTATGAATTTTCTTTAATTAATAACTCTAGCCTTGCATTTGGTGGGATTGAATTAATTAGATAGGCCTAGAGTTAACTGTCTTGATTTAGCTTGAAACTTTAGTGATAAATGCTTGATTTAGGATTTGATGGAGTTTATTGAATTTTTTGGAATTTATGTTAATGATCGGGAATCAAATTAACATATTCAAGGTTATATGCCAAATTAAGGGCAAATAGGGCCTTAGGTTCTATTAGCCTGATTTTAAGTGATTACATTTGCCCCTCTTTGTATTGCTTTGTGAACAACACAGGGATTCAAAGAAAATCAGATGCAAAGCATGATCTTGGAGATTTATAGAGCAGTGGGAACTACTCTGAACTCAGGTGATTTAGAGAGCAGTGAGGACCACTCTGAAAGATTTATCGAGCAGTACTGAGAACTACTCTGAATTTGAGAATTCTAAGCTTGATCGAATGAAATCCTACTTGATTTACAAAGCTACCAATTCTGAACTTGATTGAACAAGAATTGATATTATCAATTCTGAGCTTGATTAAATGAAGACCGATAAGAGAATTCTGAGCTTGATCAAACGAAATCCTACTTGATTACAAAATTATCAATTCTGAACTTGATTGGACAAGAATTAACAATACTGACTTCGAGCTTGATTGAACAAAGACCGATAGGAGATTTTGAAAAGAATTTTTAGTTAAAATTGGTCATGCTGACAAGTAACCAATTTGATTTGAAGCGATGAAATTGATCAATGTCGTAAAGATTAATGGTGTCAACTTGATTGGAGAAAATTGTCATGCCCCCAGTGTTGAAGAATTTGATTCAAAGCATAGGATTTTTGGTATGATTATGCCCCCTCAGGACCGAAATCAGAACAAATTTGAATAAAACTATTAGTTTCAAGCATTTAGAATGATTTACAGTAATTGAAATGATCTTGGATCAAGTGTAGATCAATTTGAAAGAATTATCAAGCCATTTAGATCAATTTTAGTGCTCCAAAAGCACTGTTTGACCAAGAATGTGAGAGAGTTGACCAAGTTTGACTGATGTTTAGGTAATATCTTGGCATAAAAACTTGATTTGTTATTGATAAAATCACTTTCTGTAGCTTTTGACAAGCTTTCTATGCATTAATTGTGCTCTGTTAAGCTCTCTTTAGGTGTGTTTGACTGAACTTTGACCGATGTTAACCATTGATTTGATTGAAAATCATTACTGTATTGGTTTGCCTTGCTTGCGGTATCTATTTTGTTCAATTTGGCCATGTTTGACTATAATTTGACCATGTTTGACTTCTGCATTTGGGAGGTTGACTTTGCTTTGTAACTTTGTTTTTACTGCTTATGAGTTATATAAATCACTTGTTTCAATTTCGGTCCCGATATTAAGCCTCTGTGACGTCTTATGAATAAAGTCCCCTTAGGGTTTTGGGGTCCTCAGGAGGCTTAAATAGGTCAAAAAGAACATTTTTACTATTCATTTTCACTTTTTACCTTTGACTATTCACGAAGCTCTGAGTGAAGATGGTTATCCTTGTGGAGAAGCATCGTTTTGAGATGGCTAGATAACATGATCGGCCGTAGCATTACAAACCACCGGTGAGTACCTGATAATGAACTCTGTCAAATTGAAAAATTTAATTTTCATGCATTTCCATGCATTTTATAGGAAATTTAGTTCTAGATCACACCTTGTAAATGGGATCACACGTGGTCAATCCCGTGTTGCATCCTGTTTCTTGCCATTTCCTGAATCATATCTAGTATTTCACGGTGTATGCACCCTAAAATGGTCGCATAGACTTTGGGCCCCCATTTTTGCAATTTATCAAATCCTTGAATCAATATTTTAAAAAATCAACATTTTTCAAATATATCAATTTCCTTGATCAAATCATAATCAATTCAATATTTCTTAAAGTTTGAGCCTTATTTATTTTAAAAGAAAAAAGAAAAATAAAAATCTTATTTAATTAAAAGAACATGCTCTCTTTTAATTAATTAAAAATCTCTTTTAATTAAATAATAAAATCACTTTATCCTAAGTCTTTATTTAATTAAAAAGAATTTCCTCCCCTTTTATTTAAATAAAAAATCTCCACTTTTCTTCTTATCCTTGTTGCACAAATAAAGCATTTAATTCTTATTTATAAAGAAAAATAAAATAAAAAATAAAAGAAAAGTACTTTTGCCTCACATGGACATAAATTAAATGCTCAACATAAAGTAAATGCTTCTAATTTTCTTATTGGAGGATATTTGTGCATAAGGATCAAGCTTCTTTTTTTCTCTATCGTTGATTAAGTCTTTTGTCTCTTAATCTCCATCATCCATTGTTTTTCACTTCCTATAAAAGAAGAGCTCTCTTCGTCATTTGCACACAACATACATACTTGAATTATTATGCTACAGGTTTTCTAAGTCATTGAAGCTTTTGGAGATATTCTTGCATCAAGTTTTGAAGATTTGGAGCATCATTGGCATTCATCTTGCATCTACATCACATCTTAGCTTGCATCATAGTTGCATCATCATGGTATCATTTCCTTTCATGTTTTAGATTAATCTCACATAGTTTAATTATAGGGTTTGTAACTCTTTCATTTCTATTTTCAAAGCTTAATTGCATCTTCATTCTCATAAGATTAATTTTCATTCTCATATAGATTTGCATAGCATTGCATTCATTTGTAATCTCTCATTGTGTGGTTGACTAGCAAGGTTATGAGTTTATAGCTCTAGCTGAGAGCAATTTTACAAATCTTGCAACTCCATGCATAAAGAGCTATGGATCGATTTGTGAGGGCTCATTCTTGAGTTTTCTTGCATGTAAGGATTCATAGGAGTGTGACAATATTTTAGCACATATTTTTTGGCACCCACCATGGGGCAACCCACCTCTTGCATGCTGGTTTTGATTATTTTTGGAGCTAACCCTTGTGCAGATTTGTTTGGAGATGAAAAACCCTAGATTTGAAAGATTTGATCATATCTCCCAAACGGCTTGGTATTTTGGTCTAAACATTTTTTTACAAGTTGGTAACCTATCAGAAAAGCTTCAAAAAAAATTTTAGAATTTTTGGAAGTGATTTGTATTGTTTATGATTTTTTCTTGATTTTTCATAAAAAATCAATTTTTTGCGCAAATCAGCATATTTTTTGAAAATTTTTATATTTCTGGAAAGGTCTTGGAATTCTACAAGGGGTATATTCATTTTGTTTTTAATTTAGAAATCATATCATAGCTCATTTGGTCAATTTATAAAAACTAGTCTGTTTTGGTAAAATGGGTCTCTAGGGCACAAATGAAGATATTTTTCTAAAATTTTTACATTTTTAGAAAGCTCTTTGTTTTTTGATAGAAGTCTCTTTTCTACATTTTGAGTTTAAGGTCCGAATTCATGTGGTAAAAATCAGATCTTGTTGACTAGGTCAAATGCAAAAAAAATAAAATTTTGTGATGGGTATGCACTTATTTTTCATTGTTCAATGCATGATATGAGTTATCATTTGGATTATTTGTTGGTTATCATTTTTCCTAAAAATTTATGTTTAGATCTAACCCTAGGGTTTTCATAAGTTAGATATACATTGCATATCTTGTTTGCTTATTTTCTTGTCTTGTTCATTTGAAGGTGCATGACTTGCTTTCATGAAAAATGCTTAAAACAAACAAAAAAAGGGTGAAATCTACTAAGCGCATTGCGTTGGACTTGAGGTATTTTGTTACAACTCTACAACATTTGGATCTTGGGATTAAAATTGAACCTCTCATGTGTTTGGCTTAAGTGTTTACATGCTTTCATAGAACACATTTCAATTGATGCTCTTAATGGGAAATGAAAGAACATAGATTTGTTTTTCCAAGTTTGTGTAAGTGAATGCTTATGTTTAAACCTTAAGTAATTCTTGGTTCCAATATCAAATATCTCATTAAGTGATTGAAGGCATGGATTCATTCCTTGTTTACATAGGGAGTTAAATGCACCACTTTGTGGACTCACTCTATGTTTGCTTGGAAAGTTAAATATTTCATTGATTCAACCATTTGTCATTTGAGAGTAGTATTGAAAAGCAACTTTAGATTACTTGTGATTGATCTAGATTGCTATCTTGGGTTATTGGACTCGCTAATCCATCGGCTCCTCATTTTCACCCCGTGGTTGCAAGATCAGTGCCACATTAAAGGGGAGGGGTCTACATGAAAGAAGCATTAATTGCTCCACAAGGAAACCCTTTTGTGCTTTTTGGAACTCACTTGTTTTCTAAAGTGTGGACTCACTTTGAGTTGATGTGAAGAGTTAAATGTTTCACTTTTGGACTCACTTTGAGTTGGTGTGAAGAGTTAAATATTTCACTTTTGGACTCGCTTCACATTATCTTAAAGGGTTAAATGTTCCACTTTTGGACTCACTTCGCATTTACTTGAAGAGTTAAGTGTTCCACCTTTAGTGCTCTAAATACTTTTGATAGTGAATTACTTAGTTTTTATTTTTAGAAGGCCTACTTGGGGACACACCACCTCAAGGGACAACCTTAACTCCTTTGTTCCGGCGGAGTATAAATATCGGGAGGTGAATCCAAAGACACCTCTTTTGGGAATTGAGTTTGATATCACTCTTGGCTAAGCCTCAAAGAACTTTATACCTTTGAGAAGTGAAGGAGGAGATTTGGGTTACCGTCTCCCCCTGGCTGTGTGATTTTGGATTCTTCTCATCTACAGATTTGGACCTCACGTACCTTGTGTATATCGAGGACTCCTTTTAGAAAGCTATGTATATCCTTGTAGACAGCTTGTTAAGGTGTTGTTGTGTTCTATGTGCCTGCTAAAATATTTTCAAGAACATACACAAGTAGAATCTTTAAGGAGTAGCATACTAAGTCACTATCTCTATTCATGCGCAAGGTTGCTTTGTCCCTTGCTCATTGCTTGAAGACTATTTGCTTGAACTCCCTGGTTGTTGTTCTATGTGCTTGATCATCATTGTGAAATCTTTTGAAAGATCTATTTGGAATATTGAAACTGAGTTCCATCCTGCTATAGTGAGTTCTCCTTAGAAGCTTGGTCTTCCTTGGTCAGTCCAGGTCAGATCCTAAGTGTTGTCATGTTGCTCAACATCTAAATGAATGTTATGGTATCAATTTCACAAGATGACTCTTAGTCTTCTTCTTTCTTCTCCATTTCCCATGTTCTTTTAAAGTCTTCTATTCCCATGGAAAATTCTTCTTCTTCTTCTTGATTCTTTTCCTCTTACTATCTAGTCTACCTTCTTCTATTCATCTATTCATTTCTTCCATGCTTGATTCCTCCTCTTCTATAACCATGAATCTTGACTATCTGGTTTTGGAACCTTTATTAAGAATAGATGATCTTGAGCTCATTGACATATTTGAAAAGTGTTGTTCTTCCAAAATTCTCATGAGTGATGAATTTATAGCAAAAATAAAAGAAAAGATGATTAAATTAGATGCCTTTGCTAGAATCATAAACATGATCATATCACAATCTTCTTCTTCCAAATATTCTTCATCATCTAAATTTTTTCATTCTTCTTTGCCTTCCAAGTCTTATCATGACTCTTCCAGACATCATTCTCATTCTTCATCTTCTAAGTCTTATCATGATTCTTCTAAATCTTCCAAATCTTATCATGACTCTTCTAAACGTTATTCAAATTCCTCATCATCCAAGTATTCTTCTTCCACTAGGTCTTCACCTTCCTCTTCTTTTCAATCTCATTCTTCTTCTACTTCTTCAAAGAGTCTTACTTCTCTTCAGAAGACATACCATAAAAAGCAACGTGATAGTCTTTATGATGTCTCTTCCACAAAGAGTGAGACACCCACCTATGATGACTATGATGATGGATAATGTAGTGATCCCCATGAAACTTCTATTCCTAAGCATCATCCTTGTGGTACACTTGTGATTTCTAAAGGGGAGTCGTATTGGGTAGACTGTGATGGTGATCCATATGACTCTAAATTTGAAGAATTCTTTGATGATTTTTGTGAACAATACAATATTCCTACTAAGGAAGAGAAAATCTACCGCGTTGATTTCAAACATCAAAAGAATCTCTCCTCTAAAATTTCTCATGCTGAAAATAAATGTTGCACTCTCAAGCAAGATCATATTAATGTTGAACCTTTGTCTTGTGATGGTTCCCTTCCATCCTCTACTTCCTCCAATGCCCATACATTTCCTAAAGCTTCCGAGTCTTCCAAATCTTTCACAAATCCTCCATCCAACAAAGATCTTAAGGCTTTCCATGCAGTTCCCTATAGTTATCCTCAAGGGCTACTTCTTAAAGAAACTCAAGCTAACCTTCACTTTGCTACAAATACTTCTAATGATGCTAAACTGAAAGATCTTAAGCCTTTGTTTTCTATACTACCTACTTCAACTAATTCTTCACCATCTCTTCCAAAGTCTTCCATACAGTTCCAACCTGCTTCCTTATCCTTAGAAGTGGCTCCATGTCAAGAGGACTCTAAAAATGATGAAGAAAAAAATATAAATAAAGATCAAGATCAAGAACCTTCCATATCATCCAATTATCTTCATGATGTATCTCCTTCAGTTCATGGTTCTTTTGATCCTCTACACTCTTTCGCATTCATTCCACCATCTCCTAAGCAAGATCAAGCTACTACTTACACTATTGAGCTTATTGATAATCAAAATAACCTTACCACACTTGCGCTTTCCAAAGATGATACTTCTATTAAGGTTATTAAAAATAGTGTTGTTACTTCTGATGTAAAGCCTATTGAAAATCAAAAGAAAGTTGATACGCTTATGCTATCCAAAGATCCTTGTCAAGATTGAAGTCTTCCATCTTCTTATTCTACCACTCCATGTTCACTTCCACTTTCTACTCTTCCTAAGTCTTCGCAAGCTTTGAATGATCCTATCAAAGAAGGTGCTCCTATTCAAGATGTGCATGATCCTGTTGAAAATTCTAATGCTCACTCTAAAGATGTTGATATCCTTGGTTGTGATATAGATGCTGATGAACTTATTGATTATCCTTTTGCATCTTCCACATCTATCCTTGGACCTCCTCCACCAATACTAAGGGCTTCATGTCTTCCTTCCATCTTGGGTCCTTATGTCCCTTCACTTTCCCCTCCCAACTCTCCTAATTCATCATCCATCTCGGGTCCTTACATCCCTCCATCTCCTATCTTTCCTCAAGATCAACATAAATGAATACCCTTGAATCCTTTTCATTCACCCAACCATCTAAACCATTCATATTATCCTCCTTCTTCCACAAGTCCCAAGTCTTTTGGAAGTAACTTGAATGTTCAAAACAAGAAAAAGAAGCAATATAAGAATCCATCAAAAAAAGAAGATCACCATGTCTCCTCTAATCGACATGAGGGCATAAAGTCAAAAGAGATATCTAAGAAGAAAACTACAAGACACGTATGGGTTCCAAAATCCATCATTCAAGATATTATCTCTAAATCATCCAAAGGAAATAAAAAGCCTTAGGATATATGGATTCCAAAGTCTCTCTTGAAAGAGTCTCATATTGAAAAAAAAGTAAAGTTGACATTCAAGCTTCCAAAGGCTTCCACTTCATTTTCTTCCAAAAATATTCTTCAATTCCATGTGCCTGAACCACAACCTCTGCTAAATATTCATCATATTCCTTCTCGTATTCCTTCATTCACATTTCCTCCATCCTCTCACCACTCTTCAAGGTGTGTGTTGATGTTGATCTTGCCTTCCTTTCCATCTACTCTTTCACAATCTTTTCATTCACTATCCTTATACTTTCTATCATTTTTCCTCATTTGCCTATTCCTCCTATCTTCCAACCTCACTCGCTTTACATAAAACCTTATCCTCTATTTTTCTCTTTCGTCTTCCTTTCCCTATCAACATCTTTGAGCATATCATTTTGAATCCTTGGTATATTAGGGTTTATCCTTTCAAGGAGCATTATCTGAAAAGCTTGCCTTCTTCCAAAAATTATAAAATTCAAAAAATAGAAAAATTCAAAAAAAAAAAAAATGAAAAAATTGAAAATGTGCCATGGTGAAAACTTGGAAATAGGCACCTTGGTAGCAAAAGTAAAGAGAAATAAATTCATCCTATGGTGAAAACCACTCCCTTGTCGCACCTTGGATAAGTACTATGATGAAAACCTGGCAATCAGGCATCATCCATTTCATCTTCTCTCTTTGATCTTGACAATGTTGAACTATACACGAACATTTAACTATCTTGTGAGCTATCTTATGATGGTCTTGCTTTCATTCCTTTCATATTTAGCCTTCATATTCATTTTCCTCCATTCATTCTAGCCTTTCGCTATCTTTTTCCCCCTTAGTCTTGATCTAATAAAAAAGAGTAAAACACAATGCTATAAAGCTTCTTGACATGTCTACTCCTTTGGATTGCATCCTTTCCTTCTTTTTCCGAGCGCTTTTGTGACTTATCCTATGCTGGCCTTTCATTGCTTTTCCAAATGCGCTTTACATGACAATTTTTCCCTAGCTTGGGTACTCTTGAGGAGTTTTCCTTTGAGGATGTCTTCCCTTCACTCTCATTCATTCTCATGTCTTCCATCTCTTCCACCAGCTTGCTTATCCATCTTGTCCTCCACATTGCTAGACATTGGGACTACACGATGTGATCTTTCTTGGAAGTTGATGCCCATTTTGTCTGGGGGCATCCTTTGTACATATTTTATGTTCCTAAAAAAATACCAAAAAAATTGATATATGATGCTGAAAAAATCTTTAAAAGCATAAAAAGTCCTGAAAAAATACAAAAAATAAAAATAAAAATTCAAAAATTCAAAAAAAAATAGAAAAAGTGCCTTGGTGAAAACTTGGAAACAGGTGCCTTGGTAGCAAAAATACAAAAAAAAAGAAAAAAGAAAAAATTGAAATAAAATTCAAGTGGTGAAAACTTGGAAACGGGTGCTACTGGAGGCCTTTGCACTCCTATTTGTTTAGCATGTGTCCTCGACACTAAACCTTTCTCCATCATGTCTTGACCTTATTTGACTTGGTCTGGAATTGGTATTTGTCTTTGTCTAGGGGGCATACCTATTAGCATTGGTCTTTTAGGTGCGTTTGTCTCTTGGGGCATTTCACAACAGGTGTTTTTCAACACCACCCCAAATAGTGTTTTTCAACACTACCCTTGCATCGAGTGTTTCATAACACTTATTAGATGTCTTACCCCACTAGTCTAAGTTTGATGCGATATTTTTCATTTGCAGATGTGATAATCAAAGTTTGACTCTATGACCAACACACATGCACTTAAACAATCAACTCGTTGAGATATGTTGACTTTACTTTTCTTTGTGTGCTGTCTATGAGAATTTCTTTGATGAGTGGTCTCTCCCTGAGAAGTTTTTGATGATGCATAGCTAGAAGACTAAGGGAATGAGAACATGTTTTATTTTTTTATCTGCTTGTGGGTATATTTTGTTGGTCCTACCTATCATGAGCATTTATGCTGGTCTTACTTGACACTATGGATTGACAAGGTATTATCCTTGACTGTTTTGCGAGTGCATGCTTCTAGTTATCCTGACTTTCATGTGTCTTGATACAAGCATAATCTCACCATATCAAACTTAGGTAATCTCACTGCATTAGTCATCTTGACCTCCATGTCTTTGATGCCTAGGTGGAATTTCCACATTTCTATCTGATAAAGATCATATTCATATCCACATAGTTATGCTAGTGTGCATTATATGATCTTGCGATGCTACCAATAACTCTCGATGATGATAATTAGATGTCTATAGGCATTGTGACCTTGCAAGTCAACCACTTTCATAGTAGCTTGCATTATTAGGTTCATCATAGTTTAGTTTTTGCATCTTGCATATGGAGAGAGCCCTCATTTTTATCATCTATGGACTAGTTGGTCAACTGTGCTCATCTTCTGATTCTTCTTGATCATATCTTTCATTTCTGGTCTTTCGTGTCACATCATTTTCTATCCATTTCAGACTCAAAACTGAAATTTGAGTCACATTGACTGACCTTTTGAGGCATAATTCTTTGATCTTTGATGGAATTTCTTCCTTTCCATGTCTTTCAAACTTCTAGTCTTTCATTCACCCCTTTCGCTTCCTCTCTCTACGGTTTGACTTAATCTTTATCTTATATCTTTTTCAATCAAACCTAGTCAATCTGGGGCATATCTTCACTGTTTGATGGTTATCCTATCATGCTCCATCCTTCGATTATGATTTATTGTGACTTGATCAGGTTTATCAATTTGTTGTTCTCCTCTATCTGATTTTGATTTTGATTCCGAGGGGGCAGTACCTATCAGCTTTAATCTTTGATTCAACTTTATCATTTAGCTTAGCTTGAGATTCTTATTTTTAGACTTGATTATCACCTAGCAGCGATGGTGGTGATTTTGTCTTTCGATTTTTATCTCCTATTTTTTAGACTTGATTATTGCCTAGCAGCGATGGCGATAGTTTTGTCTAAGGCTTGATTTGCACCTAGCAGTGATGGTGTTGGTCTTGTCTTTCAGTTGTTGTTTATGCTTGTCCCGATGTGTTCCCAAAATGAACACACATTTGGATTATTTTGTGATCCCAAATCGATCTCACATTTCAATTCTTCTTTAACTGCATGTGTTCCTGAAATGATCACACATTAGTCAAAGAGGGGCAAATGTATGCACCCTAAAATGGTCGCATAGACTTTGGGCCCCCATTTCTGCAATTTATCAAATCCCTGAATCAATATTTTCAAAAATCAACATTTTTCAAATATATCAATTTCCTTGATCAAATCATAATCAATTCAATATTTCTTAAAGTTTGAGCCTTATTTATTTTAAAAGGAAAAATAAAAATAAAAATCTTATTTAATTAAAAGAACATGCTCTTTTTTAATTAATTAAAAATCTCTTTTAATTAAATAATAAAATCACTTTATCCTAAGCCTTTATTTAATTAAAAGGAATTTCCTCTCCTTTTATTTAAATAAAAAATCTCCACTTTTTTTCTTATCCTTGTTGCACAAATAAAGCATTTAATTCTTATTTATAAAGAAAAATAAAATAAAAAATAAAAGAAAAGTACTTTTGCCTCACATGGACATAAATTAAATGCTCAACATAAAGTAAATGCTTCTAATTTTCTTATTGGAGGATATTTGTGCATAAGGATCAAGCTTCTTTTTTTCTCTATCGTTGATTAAGTCTTTTGCCTCTTAATCTCCATGGTCCATTGTTTTTCACTTCTTATAAAAGAAGAGCTCTCTTCCTCATTTGCACACAACATACATACTTGAATTATTATGCTACAGGTTTTCTAAGTCATTGAAGCTTTTGGAGATATTCTTGCATCAAGTTTTGAAGATTTGGAGCATCATTGGCATTCATCTTGCATCTACATCACATCCTAGCTTGCATCATAGTTGCATCATCATGGTATCATTTTCTTTCATATTTTAGATTAATCTCACATAGTTTAATTAGAGGGTTTGTAACTTTTTCATTTCCATTTTCAAAGCTTAATTGCATCTTCATTCTCATAAGATTAATTTGCATTCTCATATAGATTTGCATAGCATTGCATTCATTTGGAATCTTTCATTGTATGGTTGACTAGCAAGGTCATGAGTTTATAGCTCTAGTTGAGAGAAATTTTACAAATCTTGCAACTCCATGCATAGAGAGCTATGGATCGATTTGTGAGGGCTCATTCTTGAGTTTTCTTGCATGTAAGGATTCATAAAAGTGTGACAACATTTTAGCACACATACGGATCGCACCTCGTCGGGTCGCATCTAATTAGTTTAGACCAATTTTTATAACATTTCATCAGCAAGTCACATCCTGTGAATCAAGGATCAATTTTGGTTTTTGAATTGCATATCGGATTTCTAGGGTCACATCTGGGATTTCTTAGGTCACACCCTATTTAAGGATCACATCCTAGATTTCTTGAATCGTATACGGGATTGTAGCCTTGGTTTTCTGATTACTAAGTTTTCAGCTAACTGTACTTGTCTATTTTGATCCTTCTGAGCAATTTTTGTCAAATTTCCTTGTCTAATGCTGACATAATGCCCCTACTTTTTGTTGTACAGGCTGATTTTGAGGTTGTGTCTTTTAGATATCCTCGGCCTAGTCAAGTCTTGGAGTTGCACATGTGACTGTCGGCTAAGGAGCAACAGTTTGTGGCCAAATGCGGCCTATGGTGTATGGAAGATTTACCTGATATTTGGGTGAATCAGTGTCTCTTGATGGCACTCGCTGAGAGATGGCATTCAGAGCACAACTCATTTCATCTTCCCCGAGGTGAGATGACTGTGACTCTAGAGTGCATCTAGAGGATTCTTCATGTTCTTGTCATGGGTACTCATGTAGAGTATGAGGCATTTGACCATGTGGTGATAGATGATGCACGGAGGTTGTTTAGCGATGATACTATTGTATGATGTTATCTTAGTTGGGACCACATGGTGGCCAACTATGCGACACTGCCTATTTACTTAGATAGAGTGATAGGTGGTCTGTTGATGCTTGATAGAGGCCAACATGGATTTATGTATGGATGGTCACGACTCATTGAGAAGATGATTTAGGCACTAGGGAGATACACGTGGGGGAGCTACATCTTGGCTCATCTATATCGGGAGTTGCATGAGATAGTCTTTCTGCATTTGAAGACTATGACGTTTGGCAACGTAGTTCTTCAAATCTGGGCATCAGAGCATATCCCTCTCACACGTCTGATTATTGAGAGGCATCCTGATGTTGGGTTTCCCTATATATTCATGTATTCTAGTTTGATATAGCAGCCCAATCTGGGCAAGTTAGAGTATTGGCACTGCCTATTAGATGATGTTATAGATGTTGTGTGGCAACCATACGTTGATTGTGAGGGATGGCCCTTAGATTCTTGATAGATGTCATTCTTTCTTTAGAGTAGGTATCTCATTGGTCATACCAAGTATATTGTGGAGAGATTCTTGGTCATCCATGTACACAGGTAGTATGACCAGGTTCAGAGCGTGTCATAGGAGGTGGCCACATATGCCAGGATTCAAGATGAGGAGGCACAGTGGGGTTCCAAGTTGATTTTTGAGACTGTAGTGCATTCAATTAGTCACATGGTATGGGTGGATTGGGCCTACCACCCTAAGATTCTTGATGGAGTCACTCCTGCATACCATACACATCGTACTGAGCATCCATTCCCTCAATTTACTACTCTAGATGAGGTTGTTCCATGGATTGAGGACGCTTTAGATTACGATCCTGCTGACAATGGCAGTGGCTAAGATGCTAGGGGTGGGGACAAAGGCCAAGTTAGGGATAGGGGTCATGGTAGAGATCAGGTTCATGGAGGGGGAGATGGTAGAGGAGATGGAGGGGATGGAGGAGATGGAGGTGGTGGTAGAGGCGGTGGTGGAGGTGGTAGCAGACGTCGAGCCTCAGGTGGAGATGGTGGCCAGCAGTGAAGGTGTAGATTGAGAGTTATCTCACCTCAGAGGGACATAGGGCCACTTTTAAATAGGGATGAGCATGCCCAGAGGCTGACCAGAGGAGATGGTCAGGATCAACAGCCACAGCAGGAGGCACCTCAGGATCCTCTCATAGGTGGTGATGGAGATAGGTTGTCACGATGTGAGTAGGAGAGGGATGCATTGAGATTATAGCTGGAAACCCTTTGAGCCTAGTTATTAGAGAGAGATGCACAACTGGCTTAGGTCAGACTAGAGAGATACATAGATCGCTTAGCTGAGAGTAGATAGAGATGCCCAATTATCACAGTTGAGGGCATGCAGAGATACACAGCTTGTGCAACTGAGAGCCGAGAGAGATAGATATGTGCAACACTACCACCCACCAGGGATAGAGGGCCACATATTATTTCACTTTGTATTGCGGTGCGGTTCCTGTCTCCCAAAGGGATCCTTTATATTTTGTTATTTCTCAGCAGTCCGAGGGTGCCATGCCTCCACCACCACCTGGTAGAGTAGATGCACCCCCTCCCGATCCTCCAGCTGAGGACGAGGGGGCCAGTGAGGTGTAGACCTCTTTTGATGTTCATATTTTGTATCCCTAGACATAATGTATCTTATTGGATATCTTGTACTTGTACCATTTTTTATCGATGTACTTTCATGTCCTCTAGACTCTATACTGATACATTATCTCATTGTTCCATCCATGCTTGGATATACTGATACTCTAATTTACTGATGCTCTCTGATGGACATTCTTGATACTCTTGTTTATGGATATTTATGATGATATATTGATCCTCTTGCTGATTCTGTCATAGATGCTTTTATCTTATTCATCTTGTTTGCTATTTCTAATCTTTGATGGTTTTAATTTTGCAAATGTTGGATATCTTATGTATGTTTTATGCCTTGGATTATTGATGTGATGGTCATACTTGGTCAAAAGTAGATTAATTGATTATAAAATGACCTCATAATATATTTCACTGATATATGCTCATGTTTTTGTTATTTTCAAAGTTTTTATGAATGTATGGATGCATGAGATGTATTGCGATGTGATGTATGGACATCTCATTTTTATTTATGTATGAATGAATATGGATGCATAATGCAAACAGTTTTATGATGTGAAATAGATTTATGAATGCAAATGAATATCAGTGATTTATACTGAGTCATTTTAGTTTTAGTTCTTTATGATCCCATGATGTACTTGGTCACACATGTAAAATGGTTAATTTTTAATCTTTAGAATTTTCAGCTTGTATCAAAAAAGTCTTTAGATAGATTTTTAGTTTATATCAATGCCTCAGATAGTTGAATCCACACTTTCACACTTATGCAAGATTATTTAATGAATGCAACTAAATTAAAATGAATTTCAATGCAACTAAAGACAATGAAATGCATCTAAATGAACCTAATGCAAATTAATATGATATGCAACTAAAATGAACCTTAATGCTATTAACCAATGAAATGCACCTAGACCAAGACACCTAGGACAATCACTGTTTATTCAAACCGGGTTATTTTTCATCATAGAGATTTTGTTAGTGGTACCTCATTAGGATAGTATAATTTTCACCGATAGATTTAGCAATCCTGAAAATATGAATACATCATTTTTATTTTCCATGTCGGAAGACAACCTAAACATTAAAGCACCCAGCCAGAATGTTTTCAGTTACTTCCTGTTTGATATAAACCATTTCTTTTCTAGTGCATAATGTGTAAATGTATACCTACAATGACCTTTCATTTTGTGCTCATATCCTAGGGTATAATCCGATTTACCATGCACTTTACTAAGAAATAGTTTATCTTTTTTAGTTTTAAAAATAGGTAAGAAAATAGATCCAACCTTGCTAAGGTTTTCATAGGAAATAGGTCGAGGTATACATGACATTCCAATCATGATGGAGGCACCTATAGTAGAAACCCATTCCCCATGATCACCTCATATCATTGGATTTATTACTGCAAACATAAGATAAAGAAAATGTTATGCCCCCAGTCCTTGTTTCTCTTAGTCCGTAGACATCATCAAGTTACTCAAGGAAACATAAAAATAAAAAAATTGATAATAAGAAAAGTTCATTGTCCTTTAGCATGGTCATTGGATTTGCATAATCGAAATAGACAGTTGTGATTATAGTGTTTAAAAATACTTTTGATTAATCTTGCAAACACACGCATAAAAATGATTATCAATCAAAGATTCATTTCTTCATCCATAAGTGTCTCACCTATTTTAGTGTTTAGAAACACTCTTTTCATCATGACGTTGTGTTGAGAAACACATTTTAGATCCAATTGATTGGTGTTTAAAAACATCATTTTTTCATAGTTTATTGTCAATTGTGGATGAGGGTGGTATTGAAAAATACCATTTGTTCATAGTTTATTGTCAATTGTGGACTCAACATGTGATCTTGATCAAATTCCCCCTAGGGAAAAATAGTTTACCTAGGACCCTAACATGGACAGATTCCAGTCTTAGGAAGGCACAATTCTCTGAAAGTTCTCTTAGGATCTGGCACGTCACAAAAGTGACTGGAAGATATATATACAAACTAATATTTATAGAGGCCAAATGCGCAAGTGTTGTCTTGATAGATAGAGCATTGATTACAAGTAGCGCCTGTTTACCAGGTTTTCACCAAGACACTTTTTCTCTTTTCCAATTTTTTTGTTCTTTTTTTATTTTCTATTTTTTTTGTATTTTTCTCTTTTCTGATTTTTTTTGGACTCACCAAGGTGCCTATTTGCTAGCTTTTCACCAAGATGGTCATTTTTTCAGGACTTTTCCCATTATTTTTTATTTTTTTAGGATCCATATTTGCTATTTTTTAACTTTTTTCAGGACTCTTTTCACTGTACAGGAGCTACCTCTAGAATGTCAGGCATAAAACCTTTTCAAATGTAGAGTATTGATTAGATCTAGTAAAACATCTCCTTTAGGTGTAGCCAACTAATAGGCTCCTTATCCAAATGTTGTTGTAATGACAAAGGGACCCAGCCAGTTGGGTTCAAATTTCCCTTTTTGTTCTTGATTCTACTAATTCTTAGGATTTTCTCTTAGGACTAGATCGCCTACCTGAAAACTTCTCAGTTTTACCTTCTTGTTGTATCCTCTTGACATTCTCTTCTATTAAGCTTTGAGATGATCAAATGCATGTTGTCTACGCTCATCTAGCAATTCAAGTTCTTGCAGTCTAGAGATTCTATAGTCCTCATCAGTGTCTAGATGTTTCAGTGATACCCTCAGTGATGGAATCTCTACTTCAACCGGTAAGACTGCTTCTGATCCATAGACTAGTGCAAAAGGAGTTGCCCCAGTTAGTGTTCTAATGCTTGTTCTATAGGCTCATAATGCTGGATTGATTTGCAAATGATAATCCCCTCCTGATTTGTTTACTCTCCTATGCAAGATTTTCATAATGTTTTTGTTTGATGCCTCAGCCTGTCCATTACCTTGAGGGTAATAGATTGAGGAACAATGCTAAGTGATTTTAAATTGAAGACACAAATCATCTATGTCTTTGTTCTTGAATTGACCCCATTGTTAGTCATAATCGACGAGGGTACACCATAATGACAAATGATATAATTGAAGATAAACATGGAAACTTGTTTTCCAGTTGCATTGGACAGTGGGATAGCCTCCACCCATTTTGTGAAATACTCAGTTGTGGTGATGATGTATTTATGTATGCTTGATGAATTGGGGTAATCTGACCAACCAAATCAAAGGCCCATTGCTGAAATGGCCAATGTGTTATGAAGGGAATTAGCTATCTAGTTGGAGTATGTATTAGATTACCATGGATCTGGAATTTATTACAAGTTTTTGCAAAGTGGATAGTATCTTTCTCCATAGTGGGCCAATAGTATCTAGCCCTTATGAGTTTCTTAGCTAATGAAAAACCATTCGAGTGTGATCGACACACACCTTCATGAACTTCTTTTAATACATGATTAGACTCTTCATATTCTAAACACCTAAGAAGCGTGCCATCTAGACTACATTTAAACAAGTCATTAGCAATGATTACATAATGCAACGCTGCTCTTATGAGGGATCTCTTTTCATTTCTAGAATATCCTTCGAGAATTTTTTGGGCTTTAAGATAGGAGTAGATATGGGCATATCTAGATAACACTTGGGTTTCCAAGTCACAAAAAATTTGGCATTCAGGTGAGTCATAAGTTAGGAAAGGGAGTTCTTCCACCAAGAAGTCATAGAGAAATTGATGTTCCTCCAATTGTAACATGGATGCTAAAGTAGCCATTGCATCAGCTGCTATGTTCCCTGATCTTGGAATTTGTTGAAATGTAATGAAGATGAAGTACTTTTTCAAGTCATCCACCATTGTTTTGCAAGGCATTAGCTTTTCATACTTAGTCTGATAGTCACTGTTCACTTGATTGATAATGAGTTGTGAATCTCCATAGATGTGTAGTTCAATGATTTTCCATTCTATTGCAAGCTTGAGCCCATTCAAAAGAGCTTTGTATTCTGCTATATTTTTGGTGCATGGAAAAATCATTTCGTATGCCTTGGGAATCTTATATCCTTGTGGTGTGATGAATAAGAATCCATCTCCTAATCCCTACTGTGTAAAGGAGCCATCAAAGTACATTTTCTAGGGATGTTTTGTTAAGTGCATGATAGATTCATTTGGAAACTCCATGAGTAAGGGCTTGTCATTAGTTAATAGTGTCTCTTCAAGTTGATCATCAATCACTTGTCCTTTAATGGTTTTTCTATCCACATATTCAATATCAAATTCACTTAGGATCACAACCCACTTAGCAAGTCTTCCTGTCAGCATTCCTTTGTTCAATAAGTACTTAAGCAGATCAATTTTTTCCATTATTTTTCACCTTGTGTACTAACATATAGTGTCTCAACTTTTGGGATGCAAACACCACTACTAAGCATGCCTTTTCAATCATTGAATAGTTTAGCTCATATGCAACCAAAGTTCTACTAATGTAATATATAGCTCTTTCTTTCTTGGCCTCATCCTCTTGTGCAAGAAATACTCCTAGTGATGTATCTGTAGCTGATATGTAGAGCAATAGAGGTTTTCCATAAATTGGTGCCATTAGAATTGGAGGATTCATCAAATAATTCTTGACTTGGGTAAAATTCTCTTCACATTTCTCATCCCAAGTGAATGTGGTTCCTTTCCACATCAACTTTGTGAAAGGTTGTGCTTTGTCTACCAACTGAGATATGAACCTTCTTATGGATTGTAGCTTTCCTTTTAATGTTCTCATTTGACTAATGTTCCTTGGTGGTTGCATCTCTAGAATAGCTTTTACTTTTGCTAGATCCACCTCAATTCCCTTTGCTGAGACTATGAATCCTAACAATTTTCCAGATGACACACCAAATGTGCACTTCTTAGGATTAAGTCTTAATTGGAACTGTTCCATTCTAGCAAAGATATTTCTTAGGTCTTCTATGTGTGTAGCTCTTATCTTTGAATTTTCCAAGGTGTCATCAACATAGTCTTCTATGTTCATGTGCATCATGTTGTTGGATTATGAGAGATAGGTATTGAGAGGGGAGGGGTGAATCAGTGCCCTCAAAAACTTTAACACTTCAATCTTTAAGATCTATAACAACAAATAGTAGTAACCTTGCAAAATTAATTTTATCTAATGCATGTATCATTAATTCATTCAACTTGTGAAAGTAAACAACATTAAATCAACAATGAAACAATCTCATAACACAAGTATTTTGGTAACACAAAAACCCTTGTTAGAAGGCAAAAACTGCAGTGGGGATGACACCCACAAATTCTTCACTACTGCAGATAGAAAAGGTTTGCCTATTAGGGCTACAAGTTTTGATCACTTATGGTGATCTTACCTTATTAGGAGTAACATATTAGATCAACTAGATCTACCTAGTGATAGGAATTTAGCAACACTACTTGAGTGTGCACTCGGTTAAGAGATTTACAAAAGACTGTCAAGTCTACTCTGTTAAGAGATTTAACCAAAACTCTATTACAATGATTAGAAAGCAATAGATATCTATCTGCTAATGACAACTTAATTGTTTGATACAAATCAATAAAGTACTGATAAAATATCACCTTTACTGTGATGAATCTTTACTTTGAACTGTTCGGTTAGCCTGCTCTAATTATGCTCAATCTAATTATCTCTATATATTGTTGATGTAGGAGCATCCTGGGTGTAAGAGCAATCTTTCATCACCCAAAAATATTTCTATTTTTGTATTCAATAAGGGCTATCTTATGCAGAGTCGCTATTTATGGAAAATTGCTATTTTTAGTAAGTTGGTCTTATGATCTTGGAATGTTCTAATTTTACATGTGGACGTTCATCTCAGTCATATCAACCTGCCAACAAAGTTTCATGGCTAGATCAGGTCTAGTTTTGAAGATATTGAAGATTTTCAGTATTGGCAGAAGGGTACAGAAACTTTGAACTCAGTTTTGAAGGCTTTAGAGGCCCCGAATGAGGTTGAAAATTTAGGTGACAGGCACTTTGCACAGGTCAAGCCTGTAGAGTTCTTTGTGGCATTTTCAAAATGGGGTTATAATAGTCAATCGGGTCAACTGGTGATGACTTATGGTCTTCGAAAGTCGGGCCACCTGAAATGGCAGAAAATAATTTTCCTTCAAACTTTCTGTTCAGGTTTCAAAAGTTATTTTGAGCCAACTTTGATGTAATAAATTGAAAAATAAAATAATTCTAAGTTGGGTTGGCCCTTAGGGCTAAATTTTTGGAACATTCTCGGGCGGTGGAAATTGCCTATATGAAGAAGGCCCGTAGTGTTGTCTAGGGCAGTTCTAGGTAGTAGATCTAGGTATTGATTCGAGGCTTTGTCCTACAGAATATTGTAAGGGAATGCCCATGTGGCTTTGCATATTGTAATTCTGAAATTTTGTAATCCCACATTTGTGGAGATAATAAGAAGCCAATTTTCTATTCTTGCATATTATTGTTGTTGTTTCTCTATTTTTGTTATGTGTTTGTGGTATTAAGGGGAGCACCCTTCATCAAGTGGTATCAGAGCAGGAGTTCTTGAGTGTGTAAACAGATCGCTGACTATGAGGCAGTTTGCACTAGGACTATGGTTAGGGTTTTAGCGCACATCATGAAAATGCCTCCACGAAGAGAACATCACGGAAGAGCTGGTGCTGTGACACCTGAGGTTAGAGAGCTGCAGAGACAAGTGCAAGCATTGCAAGAAGAGATTCGCAAAGGAATGAATCTTAATGTTAGAGATGAAAGCGAGGATGAAGCCGAAGAAGAATATCAAGAAGGAGAAGCCGAAATTGTGAACGAGGAGGAAGAAAGACTTTTTCAGGCGATTTCCAAGATTGGGAAAAGACCTAAGATTGAGGTTCCTACATTTTCTAGAAATCTTAACCCAGAGGAATTGATCGACTGGATCAATGAATGTGAGGAATATTTTGAGTATGAAGATGTTGAGGATCCTGATAGGGTCAAATTTGCAAAGGCCAGACTGAAAGGTCATGTGAAGATCTGGTGACAAGAAATTCAATTGGAGTGAAATAGAAGAGGGAAAGATAAAATCACAAGATGGGATCGGATGGTAGATAAATTGAAGCGACAGTTCATTCCTGTTGATTATGAGCTTGACCTACTAAAGAAAATGCAAAGTTTGAAACAAGCAGGAAGATCTGTTCAGGAGTATACAGAGGAGTTCTATCGACTCCTCATAGAACAGACCATGCAGAAGCTGATAAGGAGAAAGTTGTCCGATACCTTAATGGGTTAAGGCCAAGCATTCAGGAGGAGTCGAATCTAGTTCAAATGAACAATATTGAGGAGGCCTACCAGTTTGCCCTAAAAGTAGAGGAAAAGATGAACAAGAAGTTTGAGAGCAAACAAAATGGAAGAGGTCATGGTGGAAGATCTGGTGGACGGTCATATGGTGGCCAAAATGAAGATCCGAAAAAGAAGGATGAGGCCAGTAGCAGCCAGAATCAAAGAGGAAACAATTCTAATCATTTCAAAGATCAAAATAATAGAGATCAGAGAGGAAGAGGAAGAGGACAAGGATCTAGAAGAGGAGGCTTCCGTGGAACATGTTTTCACTGTGGAGAAGAAGGTCATAGGGCATTTGAATGTACTAAGCGCCAAGGCAGAATAGACAGGAGAAATGAAGGCCAGGCCAGAGTTGCACATGTAGATGAAGATGCTAGATCATCAAATTCTAAAGATGCTGAAAGAGGAGAAATGCTAATTAATAGAAGAGTCTTGCTGAGTGGTGAGAATGAACCCGAACAAAGGAGGAGCCTATTTCGCACTAGATGCAAGTGTGAGGGTAAATGTTGTGATGTGATTAGTGATAGTGGAAGCACTGACAATTTGGTGTCAGAAGAGATGGTGACAAAGTTGAAGCTCAAGAGACAGAAACACCCACATCCATATCGGATTGCCTGGGTGCAGGATGACCACAAGGTCATGGTTAGTGAACAGTGCCTGGTAAAGTTCAAGATCGGTGGGTACCAAGATGAGGTACTATGTGATATCATCTCTATGGATGCATGTCATATGTTGTTGGGTAGACCGTGGCAGTTTGACAGATGTGTTGTACATGATGGTCGTGCGAATACCTATTCCCTAACAAAGGATGGAGTGCGACATAAGCTAAAACCATTAAAGGAGACCGAAGAAAAGGTATGTGGTAATGCAAGAATAACATTTGTTGATGGAAGAAAATTCCTAGATGGTATGTGGCATGAGCATGTGTGTTTTTCTTTAATTCCAAAAGCTAGTAAAGAAGAAGTAGAGGATGTACCTATAGAGGTTGCCAATTTGTTGAATGAGTTTCAGGATATTGTATCTGATAATGTACCTGATGGATTACCACCTGTAAGGAAGATTAGTCATCAGATGGATTTGATTCTAGGAGCCAATTTTCTAAACAAGGCAGCACACAGAATGACACCAGTAGAAAGTGAAGAGTTGAACAGACAAGTACATGAGTTGTTATAGAAGGGATTGATTCGGGAGAGCCTGAGTCCATGTGATGTACCCATAGAATTAGCACCAAAGAAGAATGGAGAATGGAGGATGTGTACAGATTCCAGAGTAATAAACAAGATCACAATCAAGTATAGGTTTCCATTGCCATGAATGGATGATATTATGGACTGTTTGAGTGGAGCTGTGTATTTCTCAAAGATAGATCTGAAGAGTGGATATCACCATATTCGGATTAGAGAAGGAGATGAATGGAAGACTACCTTCAAGACAAAGGAAGGACTGTATGAGTGGTTAGTCATGCCTTTTGGACTAACCAATGCACCGAGCACTTTCATGTGGCTCATGAATGAGGTTTTGAAAGAATTTATGGGAAAGTTTGTCATTGTTTACTTAGATGATATTTTGATCTTTAGCAAGACATTGGAGGAACATATGATGCATATTTGTATTGTGTTTGAGAAGCTAAGCGATGAGAAATTATTGATTAATTTAAAGAAGTGCAATTTTGTGAAGAAAGAGTTAGTGTATTTAAGATTTGTAGTTTCAGTAGAAGGTCTAAAAATGGACCCAGAGAAGGTACAGGCTATCCTTGAATGGCCTACTCCAAGGAGTGCTACTAAGGTAAGATCTTTTCATGGTCTAGCTAGTTTTTATAGAAAGTTTATCAAAAATTTTAGCAATATTTGTGGTCCCTTGACTGAGACAATGAGAGGGGATAAAAAAGAGCTTAAGTGGACTAATGAGGCATAAAAGAGTTTTCAATTATTGAAATAAAAAGTTAGAGAACAACCTGTTTTAGCACTTCTAGATTTTAATAAGGTGTTTCAAGTGGACTGTGATGCTAGTGGTACTGCAATAGGAGCTATTATGAGCCAAGAAGGTAAACCTGTTGTTTATTTCAGTGAGAAGTTAAATTATGCCAAGAGTAAGTATTCTATTTATGATTAGGAATTTTATGCTATAGTTCAAGCATTAAAGAAGTGGAGACATTATCTTTTTCCTAAAGAGTTTGTCTTGTATACCGATCATCAAGCTTTGCAATATTTGAATAGTCAAGGAAAGTTGAATCAGAGGCATTTGAAATGGGTTGAGTTTTTGCAAAGTTATACATTTGTTTTGAAACATAGAAGTGGAAAGTCTAATAGGGTTGCAGATGCTCTTAGCAGAAGGCAACTATTGCTGACAGAGATGCAGATTGAAGTGGTTGGGTTCAAGGAGCTCAAGAATTTGTATCCAGAGGATCCTGATTTTGGTGGAGCTTAGAAAGCTTGTAAAGAGCCCGTTACTCTAGATGGGATGAAATGGCTGGATTTCATCATCCAGGATGATATGCTATTTAGAGGGAGTCAGTTGTGCATTCCAAGAAGTTTTATGAGGGAGAATCTCATCAAAGAGAAGCATAGTCGAGGATTGGCTAGACATTTTGGTCGTGATAAAACCCTTGCTTTGGTTAGTGAAAATTATTATTGGCCACAGTTATAGCAAGATGTGAAGAAGTTTGTACAGAGTTGCAGAGTATGTCAGATGGTGAAAGGAGTGAAGCAGAATATAGGGTTGTATCAGCCATTACCTGTACCAGAGAAGCCTTGGGAGGATATTAGTATGGACTTTTTTCTTGGTTTACCAAGGACACAGCGGGGACATGATTCAATTTTTGTAGTAGTTGACAAATTTTTGAAGATGGCACATTTCATTCCCTACAAGAAGACTAATGATGCTGTTCATGTAGCAAAATTGTTTTTCAGAGAAGTGGTGAGACTACATGGTTTGCCAAAGACCATAGTTTCAAATAGAGATACTAAGTTTGTTGGATATTTTTGGTGGACATTGTGGAAAAAGTTGAAGATAGATTTGAAGTTCAGTTCATCACATCATCCACAAACTGATGGATAGACAGAGGTGGTGAATAGAAGTTTGGGAAATCTGCTGAGATGTTTGGTTGGAGATAAGCCAATAGGATGGGATTTGATTTTACCACAGGCAGAATTTGCATATAATAATTCTGTCAATAGGAGCACTAGTAAATCACCATTCTAGATTGTATATGGAAGTAGTCCAAGAAATGCATCTGAATTGAGAAAGATAGATAAAGGAGAAATAAATAGTGCTGAAGCTGAGGATTTTGCAGAACACTTGAAGAACATCCATGAGGAGGTGAGGAAGCATATTACCAAGATGAATGCGCAGTATAAGGCTAAGGTAGATGAGAAAATGAGGCATAAGGAATTTTAGGTTGGAGATGAAGTCACGGTTCATTTGCAGAAGGAGTGATTTTTGGTTGGTACATATAACAAGTTGAAAATGAAGAAGTTTGGGCCATGTAAGATACTGAAGAAGCTTGATTCAGGCAATGCATATGAGGTTGACTTGCCTAGTGAGCTAAATATTTCACCAGTGTTTAACATTTCAGATTTGATAGAGTATCATGAAGGAGGTGTTGAAGATGAGGTTGCAGCAGCATAGTGGAGTATTCTAGCAACCAGTTCAGATATCAAGGAGATTGAAGACATACTAGACAGTCGTGTTGGTAGAAGCACAAGGATTAGGACATATGAAGAGTATTTGGTCAAATGGACAGGATGACCTATTGAAGATTCATCATGGCTAACAAAGGAGGAGGTTAACCGTCTTGGTTTTCCTCTGCACACCTGAGTCGTGACAGGGTCACTTCTCAAATTACCCCGGGTGTCTGATGCAGGAGCATCCTGGGTGTAAGAGCAATCTTGCATCACCCAAAAATATTTTTATTTTTGTATTCAATAAGGGCTATCTTGTGCAGAGCCGCTATTTATGGGAACTTGCTATTTTTAGTAAGTTGGTCTTACGATCTTGGAATGTTCTAATTTTACATGTGGAGGTTCATCTCAGTCATATCAGCCTACTAGAAAATTTTCATGGCTAGATCAGGTCTAGTTTTGAAGATAATGAATATTTTCAGTATTGGCAGCAGGGTACAGAAACTTTGAACTCAGTTTTGAAGGCTTTAGAGGCCCCGAATGAGGTTGAAAATTTGGGTGACAAGCACCTTGCGTGGGTCAAGCCTGTAGAGCACTTCGTGACATTTCTGAAATGGGGTTATAATAGTCAATCGGGTCAACTAGTGATGACTTATGGTCCCCGGAAGTTGGGCCACCTGAAATGGCAGAAAATAATTTTCCTTCAAAATTTTTGTTCAGGTTTCAAAAGTTATTTTGAGCTGACTTTGATTTAATAAATTGAAAAATAAAATAATTCTAAGTTGGGTCGGCCCTTAGGGATAAATTTTTGGAACCTTCTCGGGTGGTGGAAATTGCCTATATGAAGAAGGCCCGTAGTGTTGTCTAGGGTAGTTCTGGGTAGTAGATCTGGGTATTGATTCAAGGCTTTGTCCTACAAAATATTGTAAGGGAATGCCCATGTGGCTTTGCATATTGTAATTCTGAAAGTTTGTAATTCCACATTTTTGGAGATAATAAGAAGCCAATTTTCTATTCTTGCATATTATTGTTGTTGTTCTCTATTCATGTTATGTGTTTGTGGTGTTAAGGGGAGCACCCTTCATCAATTGTTCTTCTCGCTCAACTGATAGTCTTGAAGGTTAGCTAAAGCTTCAAGTGCTTCTTCATTCATACATAAGTTTACACCAAAAAATGATGCAAACATACAATTATATAGCATACTACTTTATGCCGCTTACAAAATTAGGTTTACAAATCTTAGACAAAACCCTAAGATCTACGGTGTACAAAAATAACCTAGATCAAACTATTACATAAGATCTTCATTGCATTTAATGAATATCTCAACAATAAATTGTTCTCGATCTTGGTAAAGCATTTTCTAATCTATTGTAACCATTTGCATAGAAGAATGTGCCAAACCTGATTACTATGTCATTTCCTGTGATCTTCGGTAAACAATGTATAAACTACTCAGTGTTTATTCTGATGCTCGGTGTTTACTGTTGCTCAGTATCAGTGTCTACTGATGCTCGGTGTATATACTTAACCGACTAGCCTATTTTGCTTATAGTTACTGACTGACTTAATATAGGTAACCAACTGATATTATAGATAACCTTTGATACTAATGACAACCATTAATGCTCAGTAGAGATAACACATGTCATGGAATATTGTGGTCATTGCTCTTTGATAAGTGGCACCTGCATTTTTTAGACCAAATGGCATCACATTCCAATAGTAGGCTCCCCATGCACACGTGAATGCTATTTTCTCTTGGTCTTTAGGAGCAATTTTGATATGATTATATCTTAAAAATCCATCCATTAGGGAGTACATCTCATAACCAGCTATTAAGTCCACAATCATGTCTATGTTTGGAAGTGAAAAATCATCTTTAGGGAAAGCCTTATTGAGATCTCTAAAGTCTATGCATACTCCTATGGATTTATCCACTTTAGAAACATGAACTATGTTTGATATCCACTCCGCATAATCAATAGCCTTAATGAATCCAGCTTTCAATAGTTTTTCCAATTCTTCTTTCACTAGCAATGCCACATGTGGATTCATTTTTGTAAGTTTTTGCTTCACTAGTTTCACATCTGGTGAAATAGACAAATGATGCATGATTAATTATGTGTCCAGTCCTGGCATATCTAAATAAGAACAAGTGAAATTGATCTTCTTTTCTTTGAAGAAAATGGTGAATCGGACCTTTTCATCTTCTGTCAATGACTGAGCAATGTGAACTAGCTGAGGAGCTTTTGTTGTTCCCAAATTAATGGGTTGTATAGGTTTAATCAGAACTGATGATCTTTCCTGAAAGTGATTTGGGAGGATATCAAGAATCCCATCCTTTCATGCCTCAAAGAGGTTTTCACCATCAGATACATGTTTTTCTTTTTCTCTTTTAGGATCTGATACTACCACTAGGTGGTTTTCATCATCAGATCTCTTGTTCTTTTTCTTTTTTCTTTTTGAGATTGAGAAACTTGATATCCTCCTCAGTCATAGTTTCCTCATTACACTAGTGGAAGAAAGGAAGGGTTCACAAGCATTAAGATAACATGCTATGGAATAGTCATTGTCAAAGGATAGCAAGATCATGTTTGTAGGTTCATCCCAGTCTGTCAAGTCAGGGTATTTCAAGGAAAAAGATTCAGTAGTTTCAAGAGATAGCACCACATTGTTATAACCATTCGTAACTTGCAAGATATCATCTATTAAGTTTTCTTCTAAATAGATGTTAGGATTATTAGAGTCATGTTCATTATTATTAGAGTTCATGTTAATGTTATGTGGATCTAACTCTAGTGATCTAATATTAGAACTTTCCCCTTCTTTAATCAAGACTCTAGGAGAAAATTTGTGTATCACATCTATCTCTATGTCCATGGTAGCATCAGAAAGGACATCCCATTCATATTCATGTGAGTCTACCTGACTATAATCAGAAACCCCCAAGAAGTGGGCAATAGTGATGGGTACTTCATCTTCTTCATTAGCATGGTTCTGTTCATCTTGCAATGGTTCTTGTGGATTCATTGCTTCTCATTCTTCATCAAAGTGAGGTATGTCAAAAATAGGAAGCCCTTGTTCTTGTTCTTCTGTAGTTTCTTCTATTTGTTATTCATTTGGTTCTTGTTCAACATTGGTACCAATTTTTGATAGTGGATCTCCTTGCAATAGCAACAAACTTTCATAGACAATGGGTTTTCCTTCCACTTCTTCTTCATCATGTGAATCTCTTGATCTATCAAATATAGGATCCCTCTCTGCTATAGGATGAAATCTTGCTTCTCTGAAACCCAATCTAGTCTTGTCTTTAGGATTTTTGAAATCCATTTGTAGGGGTTCTACTAGTCCTTTGTTGTGTTTTCCCAATGGTCCTTTTCCTTTGTAACCCATTTGTTTCATAAGTTCATATCCTTTCCCATATTTTTTTGGAGATATCTCAACATGTTTAACATTCCCATCTTCTTCAAGTTCTTTATAAAGCCATTGCGAAACAACCTTTTCTTCATTTTCCTCTTCAAGGGATATTTTTGCTTTCACCATTCGGGTTCCTTCATGTATAGTTAAAGCACTACCATTGGATGGTATAAATGTTGATGAAGGTATTCCTTGTGTCCTAGGAGATATGGGAAGATCTGTTAAAGACACTAGGGGATCTATCTTGTATTCACCCATGCTTGTCTCTTGGATATTGATCTTTTTAGCAAAGCTTTTCAAAACCATTTCTTAGGATATTTCTGCCTTGCAAGAGCTTTCTTTGTTATGAGGAACCATGCTTTCTACCTATTTGAGATTATTGCAAGAGTATGTAGTATCTACTAGAATAGTGACCTCCACTCCATTATGAGGAAATTTCAGACATTGATGGTAAGTTGAAGGCATAGCTTGCATTGAGTGTATCCATGGTCTTCCAAGAAGAATGTTGTAAGCAAGGGGGAGATCAAGAACTTGACATAGGACATCTTGCTCCACTGGTCCCACTCTAATAGGTAAAACAACTAATCCTTTGGATGATCTCTCTTCTTCATCATAAGCATTGATGGTTATCTTTCTTCTAGGATCAATTGCATGTTCAGAGAAGCCCAACTGTTTTATCAGATTGTATGTAAAAATGTTCAAACCAGTGCCTCCATCTATCAAGACATGTTTGACTTGGTGTCTATGAATAAGGACTTCTAAATGTAATGGTTGGTTATGTGGTTGACTCAATGATTTATCATCCTCTTCAGAAAAAGATAGGTAGTGCGGGGAATTCAAGTGACCAACCATAGCTTGGAATCTATCCACATCTAGATCTTTTGGTACAGTAGTGCTAAGTAGGGTGTGATCAAGAACTTCCCTATGAATAGGGGAGATTTTCAACAATTTTAGGATAGATATCTAAGTGGGTGTCATTTGTAACTATTCCACAAGATTGAACTTTGGAGGTACAACCACTTGTTTAGACATTATTGTTGTTGTAGTTGGTTCTTTAGATGTTGCAGCCCCTTTGAGAGTGAGCTTAGCTTGACTTTGTGTCACAACATTGGAGGAATCAAATTTGTTTTTAACTCCTCTTAGAGTGATCATATTGACAGAGTGTTTGCATGGTTCCATCATATTGATTACATTGTCATTATCAGAATATGTGTAGTTGATTTTGTTGCTCTTTGAAGATTCTCCTTTCTCATAGCTAGGTAATGGTGTTTGAAATGCTTTATGGTCATTTTTCATTTGATGTCTATCTACCTTGACTTTTCCTTCTTCAATCAGATCCTGAATAACATGTCTTAGTTTCAAGCAATTATTGGTCTTGTGTCCTTTATTATGATGGAACTCACAATAATCATTATCATTCCACCACTTGGGTTTGTCTTCTAGATCCCAAGGTTTGGAATTAGGAATTGTAATGATTTTGTTATCCACAAGTGATTTTAAAACCACTTCCAAGGTGTCTCCCAATGGTGTAAATGCTCTCTTAGGCCTTGGTGCCCAAGATTCTCTTTGAGGTTTATTGAAAGTATTTTTTGTCGTTGGCATAATAGTAGGATTTAGATTCTTGTTTGTTGGAAGACTTGTTGTAAGATTGAAAACATCTGGTTTAGGTTTGACATTAGGAGTGTCAACAACTCCATCATTACCCACGTTCTTGTTGTTCTTGTTTGCATACTTGTACTTGTCCTTGGAGGAATAATATTTTTCTTTATTCTCTTTGTGGATGGAGATTTCACCTTTCTTAATCAAGACCTCCTCAATTTTGATTGCACTGTCTATCATTTTGTCAAAACTTGGTGATCCTTGCAATTGTATAGGAAAGTTCATTCAGGAACCAAGTTGTTAATGAAGATATCCATCTTTTCATTTTTAGGTATCTTCCTAGCATATCGTGCAAATATTTTTCTCCATCTTTGTAGGAAACTCAAGAATGATTCTCCCATTTTCTATTTGGTGTTGCATATATCCAACATTGTGACTATGTGTTGGATATTTTAGGAGTATTGTTGTATGAATTTTTTCACAAGTTCATCAAATGTTTTGATTTCTATGGGTAATTTGGAAAACCAATCCATAGCTTGTCCACTTAGGCTTCGTGGAAGTAGCCTCATGAGATATGTTTGTTCATGCATGAACTCCATACTAGTTGTGCAAAATTCTATTATGTGATCTTGAGGATCTAAATCTCCCATGTATTTTTCATAATTTGGTATTGTGACATTCTTAGGAAATGGAATCATCTTGAGTCCCTTGTCAAAAGGGAAAGGACATATGTGTTCCAAGGAATATGATTGTTTTGGTTTGTCCTTTTCTTTTTTGAGTTCTTGGATTTCTACTCGTAAAGAAGTTAGTTGCCTTGTTAGAATTGATAGAGGCCTAAGGTCTTCCTTTATCTTGAGTTGGATCACATCATAATCCTTTGGTAATTTCATGCCTCGAGAAGCGAGTTTTGGGAAAAATTTCTCCTTATTTTCATCCAAAGTTCTTTCAAGGATTTTGTTGAATTGTTTGTTGTTTATAGCCTTTTGGTATTCTTTTTCAGTGGGATCTTCGTCATCATCATCATCATGATATGTTTCACGGTATTGTATCTCTTCTTTTTGTTTATCAAGTTCTTCTTGGTTATCTTGGTCGTGGTATCTTTCATCCCATTGGTAATTATCTTGTTTGTTCATGTTTATTTGTTCGGGAGTCATTGTATAAGTAGTGCTTGGTGTAGTACCAAATAGGGGATTGATTCTTGAGGTTTCTCCTATTTCAAAGGTGTGTAATTGTACTTCATCTGCAAACAGGTTCTTTACAAAATGGTAAGCTTTGTGCCTTGTAACAACCATGAAAACTAGATTGAGTGACCAATGAATGTCTTGTGTTTAAAAGGAGGTATGATTATTTGCAATGTTTGATTGTGGATCCAATGATGCAAGAGTGGGTTTGAAATATTGTTTTATGGATCCAACGTCAAATGGGGTTAGAGTGCCCTATTTATGAGTTGGGAACCAAAGTGCAAGTGGGTCTGATAATGTAAACGTTTCAGTGTCAAAGGGGGTCAAAGTGCCCTATTTATGAGCTGAGAACTTGGTTGTAGCTGATTGGATAAACTGAATCCATAATTGGACAATGCAAATTTGGACCATGCAAGTTGACAAGACACTTTCAAAGATAACTTTCTCTGGTTATCAGATGACTATGTTTCAGCAATAGGAACTTACTAATGAGCCAAATGGGTATTTGAAAATGTAAAAAAATTTCTTTTGGAAGGTACGGAAGTGCTCTCTATCTCAGATGCGATCCTATATAGTGACTGGTAAACAATTTGGAACCCCAGATGTGACTCAAGAAATACTAGATGCAACTCAGGAAATGGAATGTGCATCGGATGTGATTCAGGAAATGGTGTGACTACCAGATAGGACCCAAGTTTGAACATATGTGATCTGGGATGCGGGATATGACCTAGGAATACCAGATGCGATCTTATGATGATAGAAAATTTGCAGTTTTAGTGTTTCTCAGAAAATAGGTCATGTCTATCAGATTCCAGTGATTGTCAAGTGCTTTTAAATGCTTGTAAATGTTGTGTGCTTGTTCATTTGGGGGGAATTAACTGAATTTGCATTTTGAACATACCAAACAAACATTTTAATCAGACACACCTAACCTACCTTATACTAGGTAGAGATTGAAACCACTTATTCACTGACTTAGGAACACACCCAAAGACTCCTCAGAATATTGTAGTCCAATAACACACAATGGATATTGGAGGCCATATTTTCCAAGTGTTAACATCGATGGGGGCTCGATATGGTGAATTTCTTGGGGCAATTACTATTTTCCTCGCACAAGTGATAACAACCTTTCGGGGGTGATCTAGGTAGCATCTAACATAAGACTTTTAAGTAAGGCATCCGTTCACAACCATCTCCCATAGTCCTGCAAGAAGGATTGATGTTGTTAACCCCATGGGAACCTAAAAGTGTGTAGTCTCACAAGAAAGATTGAAGTGGCTCCGCTCTACAAAAAATCCAAGTTTGTCATTGGGATTGATCATCAATCTCCCAAGACAAGATAGATCATGTCTTCCAAGGCTTTAGCCTCAAGGAAGCGTCAAATTTTATAGTGGGGTGGAAGAGTTGGCGTAAGACTTGTCCCCACTTGGGTCATTCCTAGGAGATTTTTTCCTCAACCGGCAAGCCCTTTAAAGGTATAATAAAGAAAATGGATGAATGATAGTAAGCTCTAGATTTCTAGTTCTCCATGAACAAGAAGAGCATAATCTCGTAACTTATACCACAAATCCCAAACACATCATGCATATTTAAGATTCAATTACTCCAATTTGATGCCAAATAACAAGCCACCGTTTGAGTTTCTGATTTTACCTCAAGGGTAAAAGAGCATAATCCTCTAATTGGTTTGCAACTTGATCTCAAATTATTTTAAGATTTCTAGAAAAATCAAGCATGAAGTTTTAGTTTTGAATTTTCTTTAGAGGCAACCTGCATGACAAGCATTAGTAGTCTTTTGATTTTGTCTTGGGCAAATGTCTTGCAAACCACTGTTAAGCTTTTCAAAATCACATACAAACATCAAATTCACCCATTAGCATGTTAGCTTGTTAGAAATCCAAAATCCAAAGATAATGCCTTAAGGAAAATCAAATATGCAATTGTTAGCATTCATTCCTCAATTTAACTCCAAAATATAAGCCAATTTTTGAGTTTCTGATTTTCCCTCAAGGGGAAAAGAGCATAATCCTCTAATTGATTTATAAAGTGAAATCAAATTGTCATTAAGTGCTCAAAAACAAAAGCATAAAGTTCATTTTATCCTCAAAGCAAATCATAAACAAAAGTTAGTATTTGGGTTTCTGTCTTTGAAACTATAGACCACAGTTAAGCTGCCAGAAAAACCAAAGAAAACATCAAGCAACTATCAGAGGTCAAAAAGCTTAATGATGAAGGGTGCTCCCAATATTCTATAGGACAAAGCCTCGAATCAATACCTAGATCTACTACCCAGAACTACCCTAGACAACACTATGGGCCTTCTTTATATAGGCAATTTCCACCGCCCAAGAAGGTTCCAAAAATTTAGCCCTAAAGGCCGACCCAACTTAGAATTATTTTATTTTTCAATTTGTTACATCAAAGTCAGCTCAAAATAACTTTTGAAACCCGAACAAAAATTTTGAAGGAAAATTATTTTCCACCATTTCAGGTGGCCCGACTTTCGGAGACCATAAGTCATCACCAGTTGACCCGATTGACTATTATAACACCATTTTAGAAATGCCACAAAGCACTCTACAGGCTTGACTAGCATAAAGCACCTGTCACCCAATTTTTTGACCTCATTCGGGGCCTCTAAAGCCTTCAAAACTGAGTTCAAAGTTTCTGTACCCTGCTGCCAATACCAAAAATCTTCAATATATTCAAAACTAGACCTGATCTAGCCATGAAACTTTGCTGGCAGGCTGATATGACTGAGATGAACCTCCACATGTAAAATTAGAACATTCCAAGATCGTAAGACCAACTTACTAAAAATAGCAAGTTTCCATAAATAGCAGCTCTGCACAAGATAGCCCTTATTGAATACAAAAACAAAAATATTTTTGGGTGATGCAAGATTGCTCTTACACCTAGGATGCTCCTGCATCAGACACCCGGGGTAATTTGAGAAGTGACCCTGTCACGACTCAGGTGTGCAGAGGAAAACCAAGATGGTTAACCTCCTCTTTTGTTAGCCATGATGAATCTTCAACAGGTCATCCTTTCCATTTGACCAAATACTCTTCATATGTCCTGTTCCTTGTGCTTCTGCCAACACAACTGTCCAGTATGTCTTCAATCTCCTTGATATCTGAACTGGTTGATGGAATACTCCACTATGCTGCTGCAACCTCATCTTCAACACCTCCTTCATGATACTCTGTCAAATCTGAAATGTTAAATACTGGTCAAATATTCAGCTCAGTAGGGAATTCTACCTCATATGCATTTCTTGAATCATGCTTCTTCAGTATCTTACATCGCCCAAACTTCTTCATTTTCAACTTGTTATATGTACCAACCAAAAATCGCTCCTTTCGCAAATGAACCATGACTTCATCTCCAACCTGAAATTCCTTATGCCTCCTTTTCTCATCTACCTTAGCATTATACTGCACATTCATCTTGGTAATATGCTTCCTCACCTCCTCATGGATGTTCTTCAAGTGTTCTGCAAAATCCTCAGCTTCAGCACTACTTATTTCTCCTTTATCTATCTTTCTCAATTCAGATGCATTTCTTGGACTACTTCCATATACAATCTGGAATGGTGATTTACCAGTGCTCCTGTTGACAGAATTATTATATGAAAATTCTGCCTATGGTAAAATCAAATCCCATCCTATTGGTTTATCTCCAACCAAACATCTCAGCAAATTTCCCAAACTTCTATTCACCACCTTTGTCTGTCCATCAGTCTATGAATGATGTAATGAACTGAATTTCAAATCTATCTTCAACTTCTTCCACAATGTACACCAAAAATATCCAACAAACTTAGTGTCTCTATCTGAAACTATGGTCTTTGGCAAACCATGTAGTCTCACCACTTCTCTGAAAAATAATTGTGCCACATGAACAACATAATTAGTCTTCTTGTAGAGAATGAAATGTGCCATCTTCAAAAATCTGTCAACTACCACAAAAATTGAATCGTGTCCCCGTTGAGTCCTCGGTAAACCAAGAACAAAGTTCATACTGATATCCTCCCAAGGCTTCTCTGGTATAGGTAATGGCTGATATAAACCTATATTTTGCTTCACTCCTTTCACCATCTGACATACTCTGCAACTCTGTACAAACTTCTTCACATCTTGCTGCAATTGTGGCCAATAATAATTCTCACCAACCAAAGCAATGGTTTTATCATGACCAAAATGTCCAGCCAATTCTCCACTATGCTTCTCTTTGATGAGATTCTCCCTCATAGAACTTCTTGGAATGCACAACTAACTCCCTCTGAATAGCATATTATCCTGGATGATGAAATCCAATCATTTCATCCTATCTAGAGTAACAGGCTCTTTACAAGCTTTCCAAGCTCCACCAAAATCAGGATCCTCTGGATACAAATTCTTGAGTTCCTTGAACCCAACCACCTCAATCTGCATCTCTATCAGCAATAGTTGCCTTCTGCTAAGAGCATCTGCAACCTTGTTAGACTTTCCACTTCTGTGTTTCAAAACAAATGTATAACTCTGCAAAAACTCAACCCATTTCAAATGCCTCTGATTCAACTTTCCTTGACTATTCAAATATTGCAAAGCTTGATGATCGGTATACAAGACAAACTCTTAAGGAAGCAAATAATGTCTCCACTTCTTTAATGCCTGAACTATAGCATAAAATTTCTGATCATAAATAGAATACTTACTCTTGGCATCATTTAACTTCTCACTGAAATAAGCAACAGGTTTACCTTCTTGGCTCATAATAGCTCCTATTGCAGTACCACTAGCATCACAGTCCACTTGAAACACCTTATTAAAATCTAGAAGTGCTAAAACAGGTTGTTCTCTAACTTTTTATTTCAATAATTGAAAACTCTTTTCTGCCCCATTAGTCCACTTAAACTCTTTTCTATCCCCTCTCATTATTTCAGTCAAGGGTCCACAAATACTGCTAAAATTTCTAATAAACTTTCTGTAAAAGCTAGCCAAACCATGAAAAGATCTTACCTCAGTAGCACTCCTTGGAGTAGGCCATTCAAGGATAGCCTGTACCTTCTGTGGGTCTATTTTTATACCTTCTGCTAAAACTACAAATCCCAAATACACTAACTCTTTCTTCACAAAACTGCACTTCTTCAAATTAATCAACAATTTCTCATCTCTTAGCTTCTAAAACATCATACGAATATGCATTATATGTTCCTCCAATGTCTTGTTAAAGATCAAAATA
Organism: Chamaecyparis obtusa; assembly: GCA_027943335.1. NCBI lineage: Eukaryota > Viridiplantae > Streptophyta > Pinopsida > Cupressales > Cupressaceae > Chamaecyparis > Chamaecyparis obtusa. Next base: position 93,021 of record BSBK01004874.1, read on the forward strand.
TCATCTAAGTAAACAATGACAAACTTTTCTAGAAATTCTTTCAAAACCTCGTTCATGAGCAACATGAAAGTGCTCAGTGCATTGGTTAGCCCAAAAGGCATGACTAACCACTCATACAGTCCTTCCTTTGTCTTGAAGGTAGTCTTCCATTCATCTCCTTCTTTGATCCGAATCTGGTGATATCCACTCTTCAGATCTATCTTTGAGAAATACATAGCTCCACTCAAACAGTCCATAATATCATCCATTTGTGGCAATGGAAACCTATACTTGATTGTGATCTTTTTTATTGCTCTGGAATCTGTACACATCCTCCATTCTCTATTCTTCTTTGGTACTAATACTTCTGGTACAACACATGGACTCAGGCTCTCTTGAATCAATCCCTTCTATAACAACTCATGTACTTGTCTATTCAACTCTTCACTTTTTGCTGGTGTCATTCTGTGTGCTGCCTTGTTTGGCAAATTGGCTCCTAGAATCATATCCATCTGATGACTGATCTTCCTTACCAGTGGTAATCCATCAGGTACATTATCAGATACAATAGCCTGAAACTCATTCAACAAATTTGCAACCTCTACAGGTACATCCTCTACTTCTTCTTTACTAGCTTTTGGAATTAAAGCAAAACACACATGCTCATGCCTCATACCATCTAGGAATTTTCTTCCATCAAAAAATGTTATTCTTGCATTACCACATACCTTTTCTTCGGTCTCCTTCAATGGCTTTAGCTTATGTCGCACTCCATCCTTTGTCAGGGAATAGGTATTCACATGACCATCATGTACAACACATCTGTCAAACTACCACGGTCTACCCAACAACATATGACATGCATCCATAGATATTATATCATATAGTACCTCATCTTGGTACCCACCAATCTTGAACTTTACCAGGCATTGTTCACTGACCATGACCTTGTGGTCATCCTGCACCCAGGCAATCTGATATGGATGTGGGTGTTTCTGTCTCTTGAGCTTCAACTTTTTCACCATCTCTTCTGACACCAAATTTTCTATGCTTCCACTATCGATAATCACATCACAACATTTACCCTCACACTTGCATCTAGTGTGAAATAGGCTCCTCATTTGTTCAAGTTCATTCTCACCACTCAACAGGACTCTTCTGTTAATTAGCATTTCTCCTCTTTTAGCATCTTTAGAATTTGATGATCTGGCATCTTTATCTACATGTGCAAATCTAGCCTGGCCTTCATTCCTCCTATCTGTCCTTCCTTGGTGTTGAGGACATTGAAATGCCCTATGACCTTCTTCTCCACAGTGAAAACATGTTCCAGGGAAGCCTCCTCTTCCTGAACCTTTTCCTCTTCCTCTTCCTCTCCGATCTCTATTATTCTGATCTTGGAAATGATTGGAATTGTTTCCTCTCTGATTCTGGCTGCTACTGGTCTCATCCTTCTTTTTCGGATTTTCATTTCGGCCACCATATGACCATCCACCAGATCTTCCACCATGACCTCTTCCATTTTGTCTGCTCTCAAACTTCTTGTTCAACTTTTCCTCTAATTTTAGGGCAAATTTGTATGCCTCCTCAATATTGTTCATTCGAACCAAATTCAACTCCTCCTAAATGCTTGGCCTTAACCCATTAAGGTATCAGGCAAATTTCTCCTTATCAGCTTTTGCATGGCCTGTTCTGATGAGGAGTCAATAGAACTCCTCTGTATACTCCTGAACAGATCTTCCTGCTTGCTTTAAACTTTGCATTTTCTTTAGTAGGTCAAGCTCATAATCAATAGGAATGAACTGTCGCTTCAATTTATCCACCATCTGATCCCATCTTGTGATTTTATCTTTCCCTCTTCTATTTCACTCCAATTGAATTTCCTTCCACCAGATCTTCGCATGACCTTTCAGTCTGGCCTTCACAAATTTGACCCTATCAGGATCCTCAACATCTTCATACTCAAAATATTCCTCACATTCATTGATCCAATCGATCAATTCCTCTGGGTTAAGATTTTCAGAAAATGTAGGAACCTCAATCTTAGGTCTTTTCCCAATCTTGGAAATCACCCAAAAAAGTCTTTCTTCCTCCTGGTTCACAGTTTTAGCTTCTCCTTCTTGATATTCTTCTTCGGCTTCATCCTCGCTTTCATCTCTAACATTAAGATTCATTCTTCTGTGAATCTCTTTTTGCAATGCTCACACTTGTCTCTGCAGCTCTCTAACCTCAGGTGTCACAGCACTAGCTCTTCCGCCATGTTCTCTTCATGGAGGCATTTTTACGATGCGCACTAAAACCCTAACCATGGTCCTGGTGCAAACTGCCTCATAGTCGGTGATCTATTTACACACTCAAGAAAACTTGGCTCTGATACCACTTGATGAAGGGTGCTCCCAATATTCTATAGGACAAAGCCTCAGATCTACTACCCAGAACTGCCCTAGACAACACTACGGGCCTTCTTTATATAAGCAATTTCCACCGCCCAAGAAGGTTCCAAAAATTTAGCCCTAAGGGCCGACCCAACTTAGAATTATTTTATTTTTCAATTTATTACATCAAAGTCAGCTCAAAATAACTTTTGAAACCCGAACAAAAATTTTGAAGGAAAATTATTTTCCCCCATTTCAGGTGGCCCGACTTTCGGAGACCATAAGTCATCACCAGTTGACCCGATTGACTATTATAACCCCATTTCAAAAATACCATGAAGCGCTCTACAAGCTTGACCAACGCAAAGCGCTCGTCACCTAATTTTTTGACCTCATCCGGGGCCTCTAAAGCCTTCAAAATTGAGTTCAAAGTTTTTGTACCCTACTGCCAATACCAAAAATCTTCAAAATCTTCAAAACTAGACCTGATCTAGCCATGAAACTTTGCTGGTAGGCTGATATGACTAAGATGAACCTCTACATGTAAAATTAAAACATTCTGAGAATGTAAGACCAACTTACTAAAAATAGCAAGTTTCCATAAATAGCGGCTCTGCACAAGATAGCCCTTATTGAATACAAAAATAGAAATATTTTTGGGTGATGCAAGATTGCTCTTACACCCAAGATGCTCCTGCATCACTTAAGAATGCAATAAAATGGCCCAGATACGATCCTAAATTCCTACTAGATGTGATCCAATTTCCCTAAAATGACCCTATTTCCCAAATGTGACCCAGATCATAGGATGTGATCCTGTAATTTACCAGATGTGAGATGATTCCCAGATGCGATCCAGGAAATGATGTTACTACCAGGTACGATATGGGAAATACTGTATGTGACTATGTTTACGAAATGCGATCCTCTGGCAAGAAAAATACAATGAATATTAGTTTTAAAAGCTTGAAAATTATGAAATCTAGGGCTTGGCCCCACAGTGGGCACCAGAAATGTGTGTGAATTTGTGGCTTGGAACACAATACTTCAATAGGATAATAACATCACTTGTTAGAGAAAATAAGCATGCAATTGAAGAAACTAACAAGAAAAAGCATCCTATTGCTGTCTAGTTAGTGCAAGTTGTATGTAATAAGGGGTTAATTGCTCTTAGATTTGACCCTTAAACAGTGACAATCTACACTAAAATGAGAGATTTAAGAGTAAATTCTATCCATTTTAAGCCAAATTGAAGTGTTCTCTAATTAACTAAGCATGAAAACATGGAAGCAACTATCAAATTAAGTCATTAGTAAGCAATTTCCCAAGCATGAGAGTTCAATAATCAAGGATTATGAAGCCTCAAGATTCAAGTATGTGAAGAATTCAAAATATCAATAAGCTAGAGAGAAAGAAGCCTTTGAAAATTCTCTTTTATAGAAGATTAAATGAATTGATCGGCTAAGATGCATCTGTGAGGAGTGGTTGAGATGTATCTTGGCTTGATCCTTGATCCATGTGAGAGCCTCTTAATCATTAGAGTGTGTTTGTTTTGTTTGTTTGATTTAGGAAGTATTTATGAATTTGTTTTAATTAATAACTCTAGCCTTGCATTTGGTGGGATTGAATTAATTAGATAGGCCTAGAGTTAATTGTCTTGATTTAGCTTGAAACCTTAGTGATAAATGCTTGATTTAGGATTTGATGGAGTTTATTAAATTTTTTGGGATTTATGTTAATGATCAGGAATCAAATTAACATATTCAAGGTTATATGCCGAATTGAGGGAAAATAGGGCCTTAGGTTCTATTAGCCTGATTTTAGGTGATTACACCCGATAGAGCGAGGTTGACCATAAAGGCTCACCTCCCAACCTAGGCCTTTACAAGGCCACCCCCGAGCTAGGGGATCTAGTATGGAACAAGATACAAATAGTAAACACTAACATGAAGGATAACTTTCACACATAAAAACACTTAAGAGATATTCCCAATAGGGTTTTACAAGAGGAAGGTCTCCAAGAGACCTTCCTGAAAAATAGGGGTAGAGGTGGACTATCAGGAGGAGCAGCCATAGTATAATATCCAAAATTTATCAAGCCACACATGGACTTGGAAAGACCATTTTCAAAAGAAGCAGTCTAAATCTCCTTATGCTTGTAGGCCATACTTGGCATCATGGGTATCGTGGAACCCCATGTTTATCCCTCTGCACATGGGAGACTCCGCACAATCCTGGGTCTCTTCCTACTACCACCTTCAAGGTTACTCTACCCTCCCTAGGGTGAGTGTGCCTTGAAGAATCCCATCCCAAAATGATTTTATAAATAAAAAAACAACAATTTGCAAAACATGAATTTTAAGTAAAAACCATAGAAAAACCATGGACTCCATTAATGGAGATCCAAGCTCACAAACATGAAATAAAAACAATTAAATTCACAAGAGGCCAACCTTAATCCAATCCAAGGTAGAAAATTCTAAAATTTGAAACTCCTTCCAAGAAATCCTTCCTAAGCTCCTTCTTATCAGAAAAGGTCTCTAAAACTAGGGAGTGGGTGAACACTCAAACCTTCCTAAGACTTTCCCTATATAGGCTAAACTCCTAAAATCTAGGAACCTATCATAAGAGGGGAATAAAATTTCATTCCCTTCTTCCCACTTGCCTTTCTTCTCCATAAATGAAGTTGAATTCAAGTTTGGGAAGAAGAGGGAGGTTAACCAAAACCTCACAACTTTGAAATCAAGACTTTAGGGGTGTCATAAATGAGATTTAAGGCTCTTAATGGGCTGAAAATGACCCCTAACCCCTAGGGTACCAACTTGGGTAGCTAAAGTTGGGCCTAGTTAACCCATGGAAGCACAAAAGACCCTCCTAAACCCCACCTAAAGTTTACCCACGGATTTCAAGTCAAGGTTGACTATCTAGAAACTTCCTAACTCATGGTAACTTGGTACTACACTATGGTTAACCCTTAGTCAACCCTTGACTCAACCAAAAAAAAAATTACTAACCATGCCAACACTTATGCAACAATTGTCAAATTTGGCACATTTAATTAGAAAAAATGACATGGCTAAATCACATACACATTAACTAAATTAAATACACACATGCAAACCACATTCACAAAATAATGACCATACAGCAATGTCCACATTTCTTCATACAAAGAGGACCTTGGAATGCACAGTATAAAACATAGGTTCCAATACCAGGTCCTTGAATTTAGATGCATGGTCAACTATTCTTGCACACTCATTGCACACATCAGTAGGTCCAAATCAATATGACATAAAACACAATACATCATCAATACTGCATGGTATAAAACTATTTATTTGAATGAATTAACTAAGCATATCATTGGTTTCCTAAACCAACTTTCCATCATAATAGTATTTAACACCATAATACATCATATATGACATCATCATAACTGAAACTGAATCAAAACATATAGTATCTCAAGTGTATCTTGATTACATAATCAAGTACTGAACATATAACATAGGGTTCAATAGACCCTCAAATACATAAGTGTCTCAAATAGTCAAGTATGTCTATGAAATAAGTACTGAAAGAATGGAAATACAAGTAGTATAACTATGACTGTCAGGTAGGTCTCACATCCACCACCTCTAGGCGTGAACCTCCTCCTGGAGTTCATCAAAGAGGTGAGGGTACTATGATCTCATCTATGCTACATCCTCCCATGAAGTTGTGACCTCCTCCTAACAATCCCACTGGACCCTAACCTAGTCCAGCATCCTGTCTTGAAGTGCTAGGGTTTGTCAGGACAAAATATGAATGGGCTCCAACACCAGCTACCCTTTTGAATCTACCTACAAGGCATCACAATCTAGCACATGAGTCTCATCATAAACATACTTCCTCAAAACTAAAACATGAAACACATCATGGATGTGTGACAGGCTAGGTGGAAAAGCTAAATGGTAAGCAACTAGTCCTATCCTCTCAAGGATCTCAAAAGGTCCAATAAAATGACGTTCTAGCTTAGAGCCCTTTCCAAAATAGATTGGACTCTTATGTGGTCGCACTCTCAAAAAGACCCTATTTCCCACTAAGTAAGCTTGATTGTTGGTAAAATCTACATACTTCCCCTCAAGCGGTCACTGAGACTGAATTGACTCACTCACTTCTGCATATAACTCATCATCATACAAGTGATGAAGAATGTGGTCTCTCAAATCTGTGCCTATAGACATAGAAGAAATCTCGTGTTGTCTCCTACTCAAAGAATATGTGACAACATTTCTATTCCCCTTGATGTAGTGAATATAAAAATCATATTCACACAAGAACTCCATCCATCTTCATTGCCTAGCATTAAGGTTTGGTTGTTTGAAGATGTACTGTAGGCTCTGATGGTCTGAATGAAGTTCAAATCAATATCCTAAGAGGAAGTGTCTCCATCTCACTAAAGCATGCACCACTTTTGCAAGTTTGAGATCATGGGTAGGATAGTTGAGCATGTGAGTCTTAAGTTTCCTGGACTCATAGGCTATAGCTCATCCATCCTACATAAGAACTACCCCTAAGCCATCTAAGGAAGCATCTATGCAAACTAAAAACTTTGTTGAAGGCTCTGGCACAATAAGAATAGGTGCACTAGTCAATGCTCTCTTGAGCTCCTAAAAAGATCTATCACACTTCTTAGTCCACTCAAAATTCTTTTCCTTTCACTGAAGAGAAGTAATAGGGTGTGACACTTGTGAAAACCCTTTAACAAACCATCTGTAATAATTGGCTAGACCCATGAAACTTCTCACTTCAGTCACTGAGGTAGGTGTTGGCCAATTCATAATGACATCAATCTGTTGGTGTTTGAAAATGCTTATGCCAACTAGGGCTGCCAATATGCCTTGAGACTAGTATTAGGAATGGCTAGTTCCAAGTTTGAGAGCTCTACAAGACAACTAGACCAACTATAGGGACAAGACTACCCTCTTCACTTCTGGCTCTACAAAACCAAGGTGGGTACACCTGATCCAATTTGTTTTAACTCTATTCTTCACTAAATACTGGATCTTACAATAGATGATAGTGAGAAAGTACTAAATAAAAACCTATTGTTCATTGAATCTCCATCACTGGGTAGGACAATACATACAAAGTAAAATAAATGTAAAAGACTGGTATTAATTCAATGTTTTTCAGGATTACAAGATTCCAATCATTCCATACAAAGATAAGATAGGAAGATCAAGGTCAGTGCCTTATTCATTGGGCAATAGAGTTAGAAAATAGAATGAATACAATAGTGTTTAATGAAAGGTGGGTCTTGAACATAAATACAAACTACTTCAAATCTTTCCTACTTTCACAAATTCTTGAATAGATTCAGTAAACATGCATCCAACTCAAAGCAATTTTAATCCAATCCTAGATCAGAACTCAAAGTTCAAACACATACATATAAACCTCAAAGAGACTTAAAAATTTACTGAACAAACTCACAGGAGAGATAAAGATCCAAGATTCATATTAAGTTCACCCTTTAAACATTGCATAGATCAAATCCTGAACAAAGCTTGCAAAATAACACCAGCAACCTGTACTTCTTCTCTATTTCTCTAATACAATGATACAAAATTTACAATCCCTGACTGAGTGTTAGGTTTTTAGAATTTCTATCTTTTTCTCCTAAGCTCTCAATACCTAGAATGATCCTGAAAAATCCTTTATATACAAGGAAATGCAACAAGCTACCGATCATTCTAGGGTTACAAAACTTCTAACCTAAAAAACCTTTTCAACAACTTCAAAAGTTTACAATAAATACACTTGGTGAAGCAGATGAGATATTTGATCAGGTAGTTGGGATATTTGTAGATGAGCCACCTTTCTTTTTGCCTTCAATGTTGTCCTTGGCTTTCTTTGGAAAATTTGATCTACAACATCTCGTTGTCCATACTGAAATAAATGTCTCCATATATCTTACCAACTTTTATGTGACTCAAAAATATCTATCTTTATTCGCTCTAAGAGGTAGGTGGAGTATTGACCTTTTCCACATGAGGTATGTACTGATACCTCCACTTATCAAACACCTCTTTGCTTGGGAACTCAAAATTGGCAAACTTGGCCTTTTTCTTTGATAATTGTTCCCACTCATTTTCAATCTGAGTAACTCTATGCCGAAAATTGTCAAACGTTGATTTAGCATTTATTAACAACTTGATAGTAGTGCTAAAAGAATAAGTGTTACTTAGGACACCAATCACCCTCTCTGATAAAAGTGCATCCATCTCTTCCCTCCACTGATATGCCTCTTTGAATTTCCTTTTATTTGTGAAAATAGTAGGCACCAGTTCATAGTTTGAAAGCATTAACTCAGCTTTAACCATACTTAATTTTCTGATAAAATTATCTAGAATGATACCATACTGTACCATTTTCTTTACAACTTGATGTACTGGCTTAATCAGTGGATCGGGGTCTTCTTGTCCTTTTGACAACATATGAAATAACTTTACATTAGGAGGCCTTTCAATCCACTTCTTCAAAATTGGGGACATCTCTGTCTTCTCCTTATTCAAAGTTTCAAGTAAAGAAAATAATTTATAGGCATGACTATGGAAAATAGAGGGCTTTAAATCAATAGAAAACTGCATAATTGCATCTATTATCTTTTCCTCATACTTTTGGCATGTTGAAGCTATGGACTTTATGCTCTCCTCTTTTTCTTTCTCCAACTATACCTATTTCCCTCAGCATACTTGTTTCTTCTGTCAGTCTTTGCTTCTCCCAGATAAACCTTGCATCCAAATTTGTCTTTGGATAGGGGGATGGTGGTAATTCAATTATTGGGCTTGAAGATGAATCCACTATAGGCTTATCAAAAATCACCAATTGAGGAGACCTATGGTCTAAGGGTCCTGACAATTGTGCAATTAATTTTTCCTTCTAGATTAGCTCAACCTTAAGCTCATTGTAGGATTTGAGAACCATTTAAAATTTGAGCCTGAGCTCCTCCTTCTCTCTAGCATCTTTCTCTACCACTTGGGCATTAAATTTGGTAGTTTCTAAAATCAAATTTGATGCTTCAACTCCAGATGTCTCTCCTACTCTCTCGACCAATAAAATTCATGTATATCCTACAGAGAGATCTTTTCTTTTCCCTTTATTCTCATCTTTATTCAAAGACCACAGCACAAGAGCAGCATGATCTTCAGAGAAAGAAAATCCTCTTGCAGCCTGTTCATCCTATTCTGCTGTAGCAAGAGTCTTCACTTTTCTTTTTCTCACTTGGTCAAAGACAATTGCATCAGCAATGTCCCACTCTGGTAAAATTAAGACCCCTGCAGCATGGACCATGGTTCTCCCCTCCTCGAGAGTGATCCTTTCAAATTCTTTGGCCATTTTTGCCTTGGTCTCAGTCTCTATTTTGTGATATCCCTAGCAGGGGATTCATTTTTCTTCTTTTCAGAGATCTCCTTAAATTGATTTATCTTCATTCTCCAAAGGGATTGGGAGAATGCCCTAGTTTTAACAAATTTATCATCAGCAACGAAAGAATCTATGGCCTATTTTAGAATAGGGTCCATCTGTTTACCCTCAAATTCTTCCACTGAAAGATCCATGGCCATCTCCTTAGGTGCCTCAGGCATTCCCTCCTGCAAATCTTCATTAGAAACAAAAATGTTTCCTTCATTTCTTAGTTGCACAAGTTGTTCTGCCACCCCATGTTCATCCAATTGGATAGGTGATTGAGAAGGAGAATAAGCCTCCTCTCTTGGTCTAACTTCTTCTTGTTTCTACCTCTTTGGAGAGGGTCCTTTCTTTGTTGGGTCATCAATGGGTCTTTTCCCTCTTGAAGTAGAAGGGATATCTTCACTTCTTTGCTGTGGTGGCAGGAGAATAGTGTAACCACTCCTTCTTTGCATTGTATAAATTCCCCTTGGGGTCAATTTCATGTATTTAGGCTAGCTCAAAATCTGCCTAGCCTTCTCAGGGTCCATCTTACTCACTGCTGCCCTTTTTTCATTAATTGCATGCATGATTCCTTCAAAATGTTCCATAAGGGCATCCACTTTTCTTGCCCACAGTTCAAACCTCTTCAATGGGTCATAAGCTCTGTCAAAATTTTGAATAAAATCTAGAGTCTTCTTATAGATGACCCACTTTTCTTTCTTGATCTCCTGAGTTTGAAGATCAAACTCATTTCTGATTACATCCTCAGGAAAATTGAATTGATGCTCAATAAGTGCACACCTCACCTTATCTCTAAATACTCCTGAGATAAAACCCTCATTATCTGCGCATCTTACCTTTGCTTTGGACATTCTGTAGGGCTGTAAGACCTTATTCAAATGCACCCATCCTCCCTTTGTAATCACATATTGATGTGCAATAGTTATATCTGGGAAAAAGGTTCCCCTTCCTTTACTAGTGAGAGTGGACTCTTGCAAGTCTCCAATTTGCCTTAGAATTTTTGCATATCCCAACTTCAATGGGAGTTGATAAGGTAAAATATAAGGTGCTACCTTGCAACCATACACTCTGAAAACTATGGAAACTGGATATAAGATAATATCCCCAAAATTGTGGACAATAGTAATATCCTAGCAAAACTCCTTTGGCCTAATTAGCCTTAGCAACTCTCTTGGAATCCTTGGATTGTCAAAATGTAAAAGAGTTCTAAGTCTAGAGGCAAAATCTCTATCAAAAATAATATAGCTTGCATCAATTATGTCCCATGACAGAGCTATAGTCCACAACTGCACTGGAAGAATTTCTCCGTTCCTTTCCTTCATAATATCTATTGTTGTAACAAAATATCCATTACCCTTGTACAAAAACATGTGCATGAGCATTGAGTACCACCCAGAAGGTCTAGACACCTTCATATTTTTTATTCCCATTATCCCCTCATGGATTAGATTAGCTAAATGAGATGCAAAGAAAAAATAAAGGCTAATTGGGGGTGCAGTGACTATACCATCATGAACATATAAGGTACTGGCATGTGAGTTGCCTCATCATGCCCTAGAATCAAAGTCAAAGATTTATAAACTTCATGTGCTCTTCTACTGAATAAATCTAATCTAAAAGGCTCTGGTATGCTTGCACTAATAGCACACATTGATCCAATTTGATCAAAAAAATGCCTCAAAGGCCCTTTCCTTAGATAATCTTTCTGTGCTTCATATATTTCAATAAACTCTATAAAATCTATCTTCTCTAGCCCCATAGATGGGTCATTCAATAAAAATACTTCCCTAATCTCATCCTTTGTAATGCTGATTAGGTCTCTACCATTTATATCCTTGACACACCTTGTCACAGGATCATAGCACTTAGCTATCTGAATTAATAACTCAGCATCCATAAAAACACCAGGGACAACCAACTTGCCAATATCAAATTTCCATATATTACTTAAGGGGGCACAAGCATTCCTTTGTGAATAAGCTGAGTTGATCAGAATAAGCCCATTATGCTTGTCACCCACCTTGGCATCTCTCATCCAGTTTCCCCTGTCATGGAGACCATCTACAACTGAATCTCTAGGGTTTCTTGGAACTAGTTCTTTCATCCTAGCTACCCCATTGTCTGAATGTGGAAGTAACTACATTAAATCCTCAAAAATCCCTCTCTTGATATACTTTGTTTGACTAGACAAATTCCTCTTGGGTGGCATCTTGAAACTAGGGCTTTTACAATAATATATGAGCACTTCAAGAAAAATCCTAAAATACTGACCAGTAACACAAAACCTTTACAAATCTTCACAGTCCTCAAGAAATTCTTAAGAAACAAAAAATTAGACCTACCGGGCACCTATAGATTCTTTTCTTGAAATTGCCTCGAGAGAAAAATGAGCTCGCCAGAAATGCTTATGAGAATAGTGAATAGAAATAATGATTCAAATTTGATGTATAGCACTGGCAACTGCCTACAATTTGTCTGCACATAATAGATTAAATCCACCATTACTGAAAGTTGGCGGCGTCAATTATTCACAGGATGCGAAAAACATCACTGAACAAAAATTTGAATTTAGGCCATTGATCTATTTTTCTTCCGGCGCATCGAACAGTTGGCAAATCGGCAAGCAAAAACCCTGTTTACTTTTCCTAAGTTAGTTCTCGACCAATGAGAACATTTCAAAATTGCCATGTGGGGAAACAAAATAACTTATCTTTACTTTGCCCAGAAAGGACAGATGTCACCTCATTACTAAAGTGCAATCCAAAACTTGTCAGAAGAACCAAATCAAGATATAACGACCACCGTAGATGCACTTGGATCAGACGATCATCAATTTTTAATAAAACCTTAGCCCCACTAAACATTTTAAAAACCTTTGATGAATCAAGAGATGACACCTTAGAAAAGCCAACAAGCCAAAAAAATCCCATGTCATTTGTGGTGTCAGAAACACCTGGCAATCAAAACTCGTCATTAGCACCATGGGCCAATCAAAAAGAAACACATCATTAAAAGTTTTGACAACTGAGGACCCATTGAACAGTTCATATCCTTGGGCAAGATCGATGGTCATCACTATACCATGATGCATAAAAGACATGCATCTCATCTCAATGGTATAATGATAGCCATAAGATATTTCCACACTTTAATCTTCATACTACTCAGGTCCCACGGTGACACATCATCCAACTAAAAATCAAACCAAAAGACAACACGTTGCAGAAAAATGACAAGTGGAAGACCTGTCATCTTTAAAATCAATTTCGAAAGAACCTGACAACCGCCACCTCAATACTACTGACAACCAATAAAAATTTTACACGAGAATACAACTTGACAGTGTTAGGACCCACTACAAACTTTATTCATCAAAAGGTAATCTAACGGTCATCGCTATACCGTGGTGCATAAAAGACATGCATCTTGGTCCAATAGTATAATGACAATCGTGGATTAGATTCATTCATTAAAGACCAACCATTTCACATGTGAGGGAATCTAACAAAGAGCAGTCTTGTAGTGCAATGACAACCGCACAATTTTAAAAGACTCTCCTTTATGAAAAATTAATCTAAAACTTAAGCTTTGGTGGATTTAATTAAATAAAGGGGAAGATAGTTTGAAAGCCTAACCACTTCGACACATAAAACAATGAAAAAAGTGAGTCAAGATATTAGCACATGTTTTATGAAAAGATTAATGACTCAAAAAGGTAACACGGAAACATAACATGACCTAGGATGAGTTAGGGCTTCGGATAAAACTTAGGGTTTACACCTTGAAGAATATTACCACTAGGTCAATAATCTCATACTGCTTTGAAACATTATCACAGAGGTGAAAATTTTTATATGGTGATAACACAATCTTCGATGGATCTACTGAGATCCTATCACCAGATATCACATGGCCCAAATACTTGACCTTTGATTTCAAGAGAGCACATTTTGACAAGCTACCATAAAGTTGATTATCTCTAAGGCACTGCAAAACTTGTCTCAGGTGCTCTTTGTGCTCTCTCTCATCCTTTGAATAGATCAAGATATCATCAAGGAATACCACCACAAACTTATCAAGGAAAGTAAAAAATAATCCATTCATAAGACTCATGAATATAGCTAGAGCATTTTTAAGACTGAAAGGAACCACAGTGAACTCATAGTGGCCATATCTAGCATGAAATGTGGTCTTGTGGATATCACTATCCACTATCCTCAACTTGTGATACCCCGACTTAAGGTTGATCTTGGAGAACACTTCGGCACCTTGTAGCTAATCAAACGGGTCGTCAATCCTAGGAAGTAGATACTGATTCTTGATGGTTACTTTATTCAACTTCTGATAATCCATACACAACCTAAGAGATCTGTCCTTCTTCATGAAGATCATAGGTGCACCACAAGGAGAAACACTAGGATGAATGTATCCTTTCTCTAACAGTTCCTCAAGTTGTAACTTGAGCTCATTAATCTCATTAGTGGTCATCATGTAAGGTGCTTTGGAAACCGGTTCTACCCTTGGTACAATATCTATGTGAATGTCTACCACCCTTCAAGGTGGTATACCAGGTAGCTCTGAGGGAAATACATCTGCATATTCCTACAGAATGGGATGGTCATCTAGTGAGGCTTCCTATTCTACCTCATCTTTCCTATCACTAATGGTGATAGAAAACATCTGGCATCCCTTCTGCATGCTTCGCTTAAGTTTCATAGTGGAGATCATACGAAGGGATATAGGCCTCTAAATTCCAAATATCACAATAGCATTTCCATCATCATCCAAGCATTCAATCAACTTCTTAAGACAATCTAGCTTGGCCTTGTGAGCGTATAGCTAGTCCATACCAAGAACTATTTAGTAAGATCCAAGAGGTGTTACTCTGAGGTCTTGTAAGGTGGTTAAACCACCAATCTAAATCAAGCACTCCTTAAACATCAAGGTAACTGATACTCTACCTCTTGAAGCTAACTCAACTTCCCATGTAAAATCTTGCCTAGCTGCCACTAGCCCGCAATGCTCCACGACCAATGGAGAAACAAAGGAGTCAGTAGCTCTAGTATCAAAAAGGATAGAAATTACACTACCTATGATCGTACCTGAAGCCTCAATGATTGTGGCCTGATACTCTACCTGGTAGTTGTCAACTGCTACAAAAAATCTGTAGAACTTGCCCATGTCCCCAAATATAGGTCATTCCTTGGATATGTACCCCATGGCACAACAAGTATAGCATGGTCCTTGATTCTAAACCTATACGCCCTAAGGTCTAAACTGTTGAGAACCTCCTATCTGAGTAGACCCACTATATCCCCCCTATAGGATTTTTGTGTCTATGTTGGGGGTGTATAAGGGGCCTCAGATTTTTGTCCCTTCTTAGGACCCTGAGAATTCCACTGCTTGGGCTTTGAGCCCTTCTGTCCCTAAGGTGCTTTCAATGCCTTAGTCTGTTGAGGCTACTGCTGCTAAGACTGTGGGGCTTTAAAATTCCCTGAATTTTTCCTTTGATTCCCCTTCCAAGGGGGCTTCTGATAGCCATAATTTTGAGGTGTAGAATTGTGATTTTGAGATCCCTTAACAATCTCCTCTAAAACTAAGGCCTTATCAAAAGTTAATCGTAAGTCTCCTGGTGGTGCCATACATACCATGCCAAAAATAAATGGTACAATCCCTTGATGAACCGATTCACCTGCAACTTCTCATCCCTCATGTACTTGACATAAGGAAGGAGATCAATGAACTTGCCCTCATACTGGGCCACTAAAAGTCCCCTCTACTATAGATCATGAAACTCATCTATGCGACACTATCTAAACTGCTCAGAGAGGTACCTAGCCCTAAAAATCTGGAGGAAAGTCTCCCATGTCAAGGTGTCTATACCTAGATGACCCTTGAACTCCTTGTGTTTCCACCATGTGGAAAATTTGCCTCTAATAAGGTGTATGGCAAAACATTCTTTAAGGTTTCTCTCGTAAGGGTGCAACCCAAAACAATGCTAAAGGCTTAGAAGCCAAGACTTGGCCTCTGTCCCATCCGTAGAACCCAAAAATAGTGGCGCCTGAAGTTGCATCAACTCTTACTTTGATCACCTACATCATGAGGTGGTCTCTCATATCTGCGAATATCATCTCTGGGTGGAAGCTTTGGTCCCTTGATGGACCCAACTTCTGGCTCGACCTGAACCTCTGCAAATCTAGGAGGAGGACTCCTATTCCATTCCCTTGTTGAGGACCCATGTCCTTCCATACCTTGTTGTACATTTAGAGGTACAACTAGAGGCATATGCTCAAGGATAAGTCCTAGAAGGTTCTGAAAGGCTTGAAGTAACTCTGCATCCGCATTGAGAGGTGGATCAGGAAGTGGACCCTGGTCCTTTTCTCTAACCTCTACCTCTGGTTGTACCTCTTCCTGAGATAATGAGATATGCCTACATCCACATCCACATCCATGAGCTAATCGAGTGAGTGGAAGCATCCTACACACATAAACACAAAATTTTAGCAACTATGAAGCGAGTTAGGTTCCCAAGGTTAACTAAATCATGCTCTGATACCAAAATGTCATGCCCAAAAAGTGAGCAAAATACAACTACATATGATTTTTTTCTAAACCTACTAACATACACACAAACACAACTAAGAAGAACAACCAACTGGCACATGATTCAATGTGCATGCAAAACAATGTAGAGAGAATGGATGATTGAAAATATTGAAGTGTCTAAAAACACCCCAAGGGTCAACCATAGAAGGTTGACCAAGTTTGATCAAGTTTGACCAAAAGTCAAACTTTGTTGAACAACTCAAAACTTACTACAGGGTTCCCTAGATTGCAAGCTTTGAATGACACATAAATCGAGACAATTGACTTAAAGTCAACTAGAGCTGACCAAAAGTCAACTCAGCCTAAATATGCCTAACAATGATCTACTAAGGTTAAAACATGACAAGGTAAGGTTCATGCACGCAAACTGGGGTGATGTCCAAGGTTTGACTAAGGTTGACCAAAAATTCAACCGTGCACAAAAGTAACTTTCTAACAATCAACTAAGGTTTAAGTCATAAGAGAGAGGTATGTGCATGCAAACTGAGGCACTTGCCCAAGGTTTGACTATAGGTTGACCAAAACTCAATTGTGCATGAAATTTGGTCAACAAGTCTAAAGCAATCATAATGACCCTAGGCATGACCAACATGAGTCGATAGAAACCCTATTGATAGTGATGATAACCAGTAAGGCTAAAAAGGCTAATACGAACATAACGAATGTTTTTTTAAACTTTAATTAAAATTAACCCAACAAAACTGAATTATTTTGATCAACTCAATTTAATCCACGAAAATAATAACATTAAAGTATATCTAATATGATAATTAAATTAACAAAACTAAACTTAAATTTTCAATTCTAAATATTAAATTAAACATACTAATTTAATTAATTCTATTTTTAAATGACTGTTATAAATATAAATCTTATTTAACACATAGATTTAAATCTAATAAACCAATTTAATTGTGTTTAATAAATATAATCTATATTAGTAAAACAATGAACTAAATTAATAAATATTTAAAACTTTAACATATAAAAATATGTATTAATAAAAAAAACTATGTAGGTTTTTTGGAATCTTTTTGAAATTGTGTAATTTTGAATATCCTTTCATACTCCTTTTTTGTGGAATTTTGTAATGGGGAGTAGATATGTGGGGAGGTAGTTTATACTCCTTATTGTACACAAGATGTGAAAGGGCTCTCGTTTGAAAATGTATTTCCTTGAACTATTGTATATTGTAACTGGGAGTAGATATGTGGGGAGGTAGTTTATACTCCTTATTGTACACAAGATGTGAAAGCGCTCTCATTCGAAAATGTACTTCCTCAAACTATTGTATTTATTAAAGCAACGATGTCGAGTTTTCTTCCTGATTCTTTCCTGGTTGAGCTATTTTTGAATTAGTTTTTATTAATATATTATAGTGGCTTGACCACTTTTGCTTTTTTAAAAAAAAAAATTTAAAAGAAAATCTATATTAAAAGAAACATAAAAAAAAAACTACCCAAACATTTGGGTTTGATTCTCTTTAAACCTTGCGGTGGCGTGTATAAGTGCGCACACAGGGGGGAAAAGACAAGGGAGGGGAGGGCGTTGGCTGGGCACGAGCATCGCTCCTACCATCACTGTGTATGTAGTGGTGGCACGAGGGGCAAGCGCCACTGGCCTCTGCTACCCCACCTCTACGCTGTGGGTCTACTCAGACATGAGGTTCTCAACAGTCTAGACCTGAGGGCATAGAGGTTCAAAATTGAGGACCCTTCTATACTTTTTGTGCCATGGGGCACATATCCATAGAATGTCCTCAAAAAGGCAGTCATCGGGCAGTGATGTCTGAACCTATAGTTGGGAACATGGGCAAGTCCCATAGATTTTTTGCAAGGGTTGACAATCACTAGGCAGAGCATTAGGCCACAGTCATTGAGGCTTCAGGTATGATCGGAGGTAGCAATATAACTATGACTATTATGTAGGTCTCACAATAGGGTTTTGATATAATAACAACTAGACTTTGTTAACGCAGCTCAAAAGAATATCAAGAATACCTAGAATTTGCTTGACAATGCTCAGAATCGCTCGAATGATCACTTGAATACGCTCAGTAGACTCTTCTCTATCACATGCTTCAAATGCTCATGAAAATGTAAGGTGAAAATAAAATAACACAACCTTTATTTATAGTTTTTCCTTGATTAGGGTTTCCAATGGCTATAATATTTGCATTAAATGCTCTTTACCAACTCCATTTCACTGATTATCAAATACACTTCCTTTCACTGAATGAAATAAAATAACTCATACTCTTTACCGATCAAAATATGAAATGTCAACTTCACAATATATATCCAAATGCATCTTAATATGCTAATATGGATCTTTGCACAAATTCTAGGAACCGATTTAAGATAGAATTTAGGTTATCAACTCCTATACATACCTTTGACCGATTAAGTAAAGATAAGTGCACATGATCTAGAGGATATGGCTCCATCATTTGTTCCAAGTTCTATTCCATCATCTTGAGACTTCCTTCTCCATGTCCTATTCATCTGATCTCTTATCTCATCAACATTAACTTGAGCATTTTCATTTGCTTGTTCCTCGATTGGGGCTTTACCTCGGTACCTGTAGTCTTTGGCTAGGTGACCGACCTTATGACAATGAAAACAATTCATTCCAGAGTTTCTCCATGACCTTCTATTGTTCATACCATGCATCCAAAAGCAATTTTCAACTATGTGACCAAATCTCCCACATGCAGTACAAGTAATTCTTGTATTATAGTTTCATGGTATTGTTGATCCTTGTTGGTTGTTTGCAACATTTTGTTGGTTAGGGATCCATTTCACATTTTTTTTTGTTACCTACATTCTTCAGACTTGTGAACATGATCTACACTCAAATTCCTTGTGACCATACTTATTGCAATTGTAACAATAACCATTAAACTTAGGAGTACTCAATGGATGATGAAGGGTGCTCCCCTTAATACCACAAACACATAACAGAAACAAAGAAATTAACAACAATATGCAAGAACAAAAAATTGGCTTCTTATTAGCTCCACAAATGTGCAATTACAAACTTTCAGAATTACAATATGCAAAGCCACATGGACATTCCCTTACAATATTCTGTAGGACAAAGCCTTGAATCAATACCCAGATCTACTACCCAGAACTGTCCCGAACTACGTAAGACAACACTACGGACCTTTCTTATATAGGCAATTTCCACCGCCCAAGAAGGTTCCAAAAAATTTTAGCCAACAACCCCGACCAAACTTAGAATTATTTTATTTTTCATTTTATTACATTAAAGTCAGCTCAAAATAAATTTTGAAACCCAAACAGAAATTTTGAAGGAAAATCATTTTCCGCCATTTCAGGTGACCCAACTTCCGGAGACCATAAGTCATCACCCGTTGACCCGATTGACTATTATAACCCCATTTCGGAAAGGGCACGAGGAGCTCTACAAAAATTAAACTAAGCAATCTTCATTCAATTGAAATTTTGACCTCATTCGGGGCCTCTAAAGCCTTCAAAATTGAGTTCAAAGTTTCTGTACCCTGTTTCCAAAATTGAAAAGTTTCAATATCTTCAAAATCAGACTTGATCTAGCAATGAAACTTTACATGCATGCTGATATGACTAAGATGAACCTCCAACTATGAAATCAGAACATTTTGAGATCGTATGACCAACTTACTAAAAATAACAAGTTTCCATAAATAACAGCTCTACACAAGATGGCCCTCATTGAAAAGAAACCAGAAATATTTTTGGGTGATGCAAGATTGCTCTTACACCCAGGATGCTCCTGCATCAATGGATTACCTCTTTTTCTCATGTAGACATTTCTTGTGTGTCCCAGTTTCCCACAATGATAACAGATAGGCTTTTTTGGCTCTGGTGGGGGTAGCAGCATTATCTCAATTGGTTTCTTGTTTGGAGGACTCACCCTTCTCGGTAGTATTGTTTGCATTATATCCAAGCACAAAAGTATCTCTTAGTTATTTCTTACCTCTCAGTTGTTCATCTAGTATCTTCAATGCTTCTTCATTTCTTTTCAAGACTTCATTAGCATCCTTTTCAAATTTCAGTTCATTCCTTAGATGTTCATTTTCATATCTTAATCCAACAATCTCTTCAACTTTTCTATCCATCTCCTGATTAACACCGACTAGTTGATCTATCATGTTGTATTGAATTTCTGTCAACCTTTGTATTTCCACTGCTTTCTCATTCACCCTTGCATTCATTTTTCTTCTCTCATTTTAAACCATTCTTTTGTCATCTTCAACTTTTCTTTTTTGTTCTACGATTTCACACATCCTTATTGATTAAGCTTCTTGTTCTCTTTTCAGTGCTTGCACTTGATCAGCTGGGTTTTTGTTTTTCTCAGATAGTTCTAATATGATAGCTTCAGATTCATCATACATGCTTCTCTCTAAGAGTTCTTCAAGTTCTTCAACCTGATCTTGTGTGTCCTTTAATTGATGTGCAAGCTCCTTTCTCTTGTTGAGTGAATGATTCAATTTCTTCCATAGCTCATCAATCTAGTCATTTGCATACCTCAGTTCCATGTGTAAGTTATCAATCACCCTTTCATACCTATAATTTTCCATCTCTCTAGATCTTTCCTCTCAAGTGATTAAACTTCTAAATAAGAGACACTTCTTTGATACCAATTGTTGGATTAAGTATAGAAAGGTGAGTACTGAGAGGGGAGGGGTAAATCAGTACTTCAAAATACTTTTAACTAATTGTATAACCATTTACTGAATTCATAAATTTTTCATGCATCTCATAAAACATATAAACCATAAATATTAAACAATAAACATAACTCATAACACATTCATTTTGGTATCACATAAATCCTTGTTAGAGGATAAAAACTATGGTGGGGATGACACCCACAAAACTTCAACACTGTAGTGAAAAGTTTGCTTGGTTAGAGCTACACTCTTAGCTATTTCTAATAGCTTTCCCTATTAAGAGTATTAACCCGGTTAAGAGTCTTAAGATCTGTTAAGTATACCTTGTTAAAAGATTTTACAATTCTAATTTCTAAGAATTGTAGCTGGTTAAAGGGTTTACAATGTAAGATCTGTTAGGATCTACTCGGTTAAGAAACTTTACAATTTTGATTACAAAATTAATTAGTAAGAAATATGTTTTTATTACTTGCATCAATCATATGTATTTTAGACTCATCATGCTCATTAACTGATTACCTCATACTGTTCTTCACTCTTAACAATAATTTTGTACTCGGTAGATTCAACTCTAAATCACAATTACTCTTTTCTTTTTACTGTTCTATACTCGGCAACTTCTCTACTCATAACCTTCTCTCTACAATATTTTCTTCACATCTACACATACACATTATCTTCTTCTCACATCCACACACACTGATCTTCTCACATAGATCCATTATATACTAAATTCTAGAAGGAGTGAAAATGTTCTAGAATTGTCTCCTTAAGTGGTGCTAGAATTGGTTACTCTCCCAATGCATATTTCAAATTTAATTCTTATTGGTGGATCTCACTTTGTAATCATGCATAATCATTATGTTTAGATCTCCAATTATTTGTTTAACAATATCCTCAAGATTTGTAAATTGTTTTATGCTTGGTGTCCAGATTCAATGTATCTATAGATTCTCCTTGTGTCGATGCCTATCATGCTCGATAATACATTTTCCTCTTGCTTGATAATTGTATCATCTCTTGATTTGATGGATGTTGTAGCTAGGTACAACTTGGTGCTCGGTTCTACCTTGTTTAGTGACTAAACTTCCTTAGCCTTTACCTAAATTACTGTTTCCTTTGTTTTCTTTTACTAAATAGCTTATTGCTCTTACCAACTTGTCTTTCCTTCATTACCCAATGACTTTGACAATCATTAAGACTTTATCATGACTAATGACAACAAAATAACTCTTAGGAGTTCATTAGTGAATAACATAGAACAAAATACTATGACCATTTTAGATTTCGGTGATACAAGAATTTAAACTATTCTTCCCAAATGTGCCTGTAAGAATCATGATTTAAAGTTGTAAAGTATCAAAAAATACAAATGTCTCAAAAAAAACCATAGATAAAGATACATAAAACATATTTTGTAGCATTAATGAAACAAAAAAGCAAACAAGCCCTTGTAGAAATGTTTGAATGTTCATACAAAGTGGAGAATGCAGGAGACCTAGTTGACATGTATCAAGACTTCAGTGCTCTCTTTGGAATGTGTCAAATTGAATGCAAATAAGGAGAAGAGGATGACAACAACCTACTCGATAAATGGACATTTAATGTGAATAGAGCTTGCATTCAATAATATTTGTTTAGCCATGTTTCTTTTTTTAGCCTTTTTCATGTTTAACCATTCTTTATGTACACGTAGCTTATTGTCATATAATCAACATTTTAACACCCTAATAGATGCATAAGTATAATTGCCTATGGGAAAAACTAAAAAATAGGAAAATTAAAATAAAGTAGATATTTTAGTATACTACGTCAAAAGCATGATAAAAAAAAATTTAGTAAAAAATAAAGTAGTTGGGTAGGAAAACTTATATTATGTCAAGGGAATTAATCTTATTTGGCAGCATAATGAAAAAGTTAATTTGAGATCTATAATTAAGGGAAAGGCTATAATTTTAATTGTGCTAGCTTTATTCATTTGATATGTGAAACTTGTAGATGGAATATATCCAAAGAAGAATGAGAAGAAAGGACTTGCATCTACATCAACAAGGAAGTAGTGGAAATGAAATGACATTTTATCAAAGAATGTGCAACATATGAAGATATTTACAGTTAGTTTCAAAACAATTTAAAGGTGAACAACCTAAATGAGCTTTTTACAGAAGGAAGACTTCACAAAAAAACTAGTTTCTTACTCAAGACTCATAATGGAAGAGCCAACATAGAAAATAACATGAATACAAATTAATTTGGTGTTCCTTGATCTGTTAAGACTGTTAGATCTCATGGAATACATCAAAGTACAATCATTAATTCATTTAGTACTTAAAACTTAACTCAATAAGGCACATAAAAATCAACTGAAATTGCAAAAAGAAATAGGAGTGTTACAATTATGAATAAGGATGCAACGATGAATACTTTAGGAAAAGCATGCCCACAATAGTTTCATGAAGCAACAATTTTGAAAGAGGTTATTGTGGTAGAAACAAGAGACAATAAGATTCCAATTGGATGAAGAGACAAAGTCACTTTTTAAGATAAGGATGTTAGTTCAACACCTAAAACAAGGAAGAACAAGTGGTGGAAAAATTGGGCGGGCAACAATGTTTGAGGATTGTATGTAGACAATGTTTGGACACATTTTGAGGGTTTCGGGTCTCAAACAATGTTTTTGGGTTTCAAGATTTTTGAGCAAGTAGACAGGTAGTGTTTGAAGGTTTTGAGAATGTAGTATAACAACATTGAGGGATTTGAGAAGATAGATTTTGGTCGGGTTTCCTACCAAGGAAAATACAAGATGGCATCCACAATGAGAAATTATGACATCATCAACTTTATAGGTGAGACACACCTGTCAATCTAAATCTTTTATTTGTTTTCTTCTTGTTATTAAGCTCATAAACCCAAGAGTAATAGAAAATCATAAACCATATGTAAAACCAATGGTGAACTATAACAAAGGTAGACCCAATGAATGAAAGCATGGAAAAAGGTTTACTAGAACTTGATGATACTAGGAAAAATCTAGTTGATGTTGACACCAACATTTTAGCAGTTCAGAATGAGATGGTAGGATTAGATACAATTATAAAAGAATATAAGATCAATAACAAGTTAGGATCAAATATTATTATAGATGACAACTTAAAAGTAGATGGAATAGGTAAAAGAGATAGGCTAGACCAAAGGCCCATGATCAAAATGTTAACACATGGAGGTCTTCTAATCCCTTTTAAATTTTATGAGAACCTCCCAACGATCACACTGACTATGCTTTGGTCTAGTTTCAATACTCAAGCAGGGGAATGAAGTGACACACAGGGGCCACACATGTTGGGATACCCTCAAGTTAACATACTAAACTTGGGGGAGGAGTATGATATGTAAATGCAAAACAATACAAAGGAATATTAAAGTGTAGGCAAATTCAAAAAGTAAAGTATGCAAGGTAAAACTCATTGTGATATTACCAAAAACTATGTTTAAAGCATCAGATATCGTTGAAATTAAAGTTGAACAGGAACAAAATGAGCAAAAGGAAAATATAGGGAAAGAGAAGATGAATACAACATATCTTTCAACACTAATTTCTAAAACCTTTGAGGTTGAAACTCAAACAACAGATAAGGTGGTCAGAGAAAATGAGCTCTCAAATACCTATAGCCCTAGCTCAACACCTTAAATGTGGTGACCATATTTATATGTAAATGAGTTAATGATTATGAAGGAGAAACTCCAATCTCTATAAATAAGGAGTAATGTGGATGACATTAAGATAAAGGAGATCACATAAAACAATTGGAAAGTAACAAGGGAGAACAAAGAAATCAAAGAACATGTTCAAAAATTACATTTTAACATGGAAAAAGGTAAATATGAGCTATTTTTGATAAGGTAGGAGCTAGAGGAAATGAAAACAAAAAGAGGAAATGAAATAGATAGTGATCCACAAATTAAGGAAATCCAATCTACAATGTTAAATATGGAGTCAAAAGAAAACTAATTAAGAGAACAAATAGAAGAGGTCAAGTCATGGACTCAGGTAGTAAGAAGGCTATTTAACAAGTGAGTTCATAAAAAAGAAAGTAAGGCAACAAGTATGAAATGAGAAGGACAAAAAATGATAAGGCAACAAATATCATCATTAAAGGGATAAAAGGCCAAAAAGAAAAGGAAAACATAAAATAACTAATAAGAGAGTTCCTTCAAGATCAGTTAGAATGGTATGGAGCAATCCAACAAGTGCATAGGATTGGAAAATGGATGAAAGATAATAGGGGTAGACATGTTAGGGTTACTTTGAAGAACATAGAGGACAAAAAAATGATTCTAAGAAACACGCATATTTTTTGATGTTGATCTTACCATGATTCAACAAGAAGAAAGAAGGAAAGAATGGGAAAAAGTAAATACAACAAGGGATAATGAAAATTGGGATTGGTTACAAAATGGCAAGGCCCAAATCAATAATATAATGACACATAAGAAATAGGAACTCAGGGCCCCCTAGGAGCACATAGCTATGGTAAGTTGGAATTGTATAGGTTACCCATAGAGAAGAGGAATTGGGTTAGGGCACATAGCTAGAAGTAAAGATATTGTATTTCTTACATAGACACTTGAGCATGATGGGTGTAAAGTTGCAAAGTCTCAGGAATACAAAAAAATTTCAGTTTGGAACAAAAGAATTGATAGTGGTGAAGGAGATGGAGGAATTACCATTTTAATTAAAGAAACTTGGGGAAAATTCATAAGTATAGATTAAAAAGACTCAAAATAGTAGTACACATGGCTGAAAACAAAAGAAAAACAAGTTTCGATAAGGGTGACAACATGCTACTTTGCTCCAAAAGGATCAAAATATATAAGAAGAGGAATTTAGATTGGGAAGATCACTACACATCAATGAAAAAGCACATTTAGACTCTTAATACCTTGGGTGAGGTCTTAATAATAGGGGACTTTAATGCTAGGACAAAAAATAACCAATCCCCCAACTTGAAAAGAAATTACATAGAAAGAAGTAACCCACTATGGATAGAAGAAGAGAAAGGTCAATGTTGGGAAGGGTCTTCACATGACAACAAGGGAAGTGTTAATCACTATGGAGAATAATTATTGGGATTGTGTAGTTTGTACAACATGGTCACATGCAATGGTACAAAAGAAAGGTTGAATTCAGGGAACATCACTTGTAAAACATACAGTAGTCAAAGTGTAGTTGACTATGTTATATGCTCTCAAGATCACACTTCAAGGATAGTGGAGATGGACATAGGAGAAATTCCAATAGGGATAATGTCATATCACAATCCAATATTCCTGGAATTAGCCATTCATTTAAATGGGCAAGAAAGAGAGTAAATGTATTTTAAACAAAAGAAAACACCAACACATGGTAGGGTCATCATGAATCAGGAAAATTACAGAATTTTTATAGATGCCCTTGAACAACTCACTAAAATTTATGAGTATAATTTAGATCGCATGAGGAAACACCTTGTAGATAAAGATACTCTAGTTTCTCTATTCCACAAGGCATTAGAAAAGTGTAAGAGAACGGGACCCAAAAGAGAGAAAAAAATACTTTCCCAACAAACCCTTGGTTTGATAATGAATGCAAGCAAGAAAAAAGAAATCTATGAGTGGGGATGAGTAAAGAAAAAAAAAAGAGTATGAAAAGATGCTATGAAAATATGTGAAGATAATAAGGTTGGAGTTGATTACTCTTGGAAAATAAAATCCCAATTTTTTTTGGAAAGAGTCACAACAAAAGAGGAAGCAAGTAGAGAATAACATCATGGGGTTCCAATGGCTTGAATATGAAAAGATTTTATTTGACAATGGGTAGGATAAGGATAAATTTCCTATAATCAAGGGCACACTCAAAAATGTTACCATAGAAGATATATATGTAGGGTATAAAGAGGTTGGCAGGGGGAAAAGCCCAAGACATTGATGGGCTACAAGCGGAATATTTGAAATGGGGCATTGATGTTCTAGCACCTCATATCAATCATATATTAAATGATGTCAATGAAGAGGGTTTTCCTAAAAATTGGACAACTGGGATTGTGATTCCCCTCCAAAAAAATGGTGATATACATAATCCATGAAATTATCGCACTATTATGGTTAACCCTCTCCTAGGGAAACTTTTTGCTAGCATGATAGAACACAAAATCAACAAATGGGTAGAAATAGAAGGTAAAAGAGCTAAGGGGAAGGTTCATTTTAGACCAAAACACTCCACTGTTGATCAATATGTAACCCTTAGCTTTTTTTATGAAGAAAATATGGAATAGTCAAGGTGATGAGGATTTTTGATGTTTTGTAGACTTGAAAAAGGATTGTCACATAGTACCACATGGTAAAATTTGTCATAGAATAGAAGAACTAGAAATTCCTAATGAGCTTAGGGTTGTGGTACATAAACTTTATGAGCAGGTCAAAGACAAAATCAGAATGGTAGATGGGATGTTAGAATGTTTTGGCAGCAATATTGGTATCAAATAGGGGTTCCCACTCTCTTCAACTCTATTTGGGCTAAATATTGATAAGTTAGAAAATTGGCTAAATAAGACTAATGGAGGACTTCAACTAGCTAAATATGGGATAAAATTACTTCTATATGTAGATAACCCCATCCTAATTGCTAAAATAGTTGATGGATTATGTAAACACTTGAAGGCGCTTGATTAAACCTTTTTCCTTGAGGTTGGAATGCAAGTGAATAGTACCAAAACCAAAGCGATGATCTTCTCTTTGAAGGGAAACAAGAAGACACAAAACACTTTTATTTTTGAAGGCAGTTTGTTAGAGATACTGAGTGAGCAAATATTTGGGGATCTATTTCCACATCAAACTCAGTTGGGAAACATGTAGAGAAAAAAGAATTTAGGGAGGTTGGAAAGCACTATATTCCTTACAAAACAAATGTAGGAATGTAGAGTTATGGTATTGGAAAACCAAGAAAATGCTTTTTGATTAACAAAATTAGATTTCCACAATCCATTTTGGTTTGTTGGTCACCTTAGTGATACTTTACGCATGTGAGATTTGGGGTAGTAGCATGTCAGATCAGAAATGGAGGCAAGTAGAAAGAATTCAAAAACATCTAATCATCGACAACTTCAAAATTAAAATTGTTGTCCCTTATGATATCTTATTAGAAAAAACAAGTATTTTCCTACTAGAGGCTTTGGCAATGGTCAGGTTGTTAAGCTACATAAAGAAAACACAAAGTATGGAAAAATGTCGCTGGCTTAAATTAATTATGGAGGAAAAACAAGATAGAGAAAAAAACACATGGATGAAGAAAAATGATAAATTGATTAAAAAATGGGATGTTAATATACAAGAATTTTTAAATACCAATGAGAAAATTAAAAAATTTATGAGGAAAACATTTAGGAATATCATATGGTCAAAGAAAAATGGACGTAAAAAAGACTACTATATCAAAGAATTTAACTCCGCAGAAGATAATGAGGAAAAAACCATACATAGGAGAAAATATCAAATGGAGAGAAAAAATGATCATAGATCAACTTAGGACTAGTTCTCACCATTTGAGGTGTGAAATAGGTGAATGGATGATACCTAAGGAAGAATGGGAAAAAATGATATGCCTATTCTGCAACAGGGGGTGTTGTAGAGAAAGAAACACAACGAACCTTATGATCAAAATATATTTTTGAAGAAGATGTTACAAAGTGCTTAAGACCTTGGCACCCTATTCTTGGGTGTGTGCTACTTAGGGTGTCACATAGGCTACTTTGGCCTTGTAGACGTTATTAAAATATTTCATTCAGTCAACCCTACTAAAAATCCACAAACAATTCTTTAGAGAAAATAACATTAAGGACCTATAATATAGATGTTTCACAAATAGTCAATAAGAGTGTGAAGGCTTTTTGCGACACATCCATAATAGGCAAGGTCATTGACAAAAAATCTAATAGGGTGGAGATTAGAAATTGGATCGCAGACAACTGGAAGTTCACAATGGTGGTCAATTTCCTATCAAAATACTTTTTGTTGTGGATTTCAATCATGATAAAGACTAAGATGATATCTTAGCCACACTCTTGTGGAGAGCATCAAGTTCGTGTGTAGAAATGGTCATCAAATCTTAAACTTGGATCAAAGTACTCTTCAAGAAGAGCCTTTTGGATCTACCTGAATAATGTGTTGTTTGAATATTGGTTTGGGGCTTGTCTCTAGATGTTGATTCAAAATTAGGGCTAGACATGGGTTTAAGATTTTGATTCAAAATTAGGGCTAAACATGGGGCTTGTAATCAAAGTGGAGCAAAGATTTTTTGGTTTAAGATACAGTAGTAGGAAGCACTTTGAGATTGGTTGTTTAAAGAACATACATTGGATATGAGCTTCAAAATAAAATTCAAAGGATAGAGATAAAATAGATCAAAAAGAGAAGCCAAATTTAAGATATCCTAATAAGGACAGAATTGGCCAAGTCCCTAGAGTAGATAAGATAACCTAGATTGATGTCCCACTTGATAAAAACTTAACGATCAATAAAAAATACATGCATAAATCTCTAACAAAACATCTTAGAAGGAATTTAGTCTATGTCGAGTGATTTTCTACAATCAAGCTCAATGGCTGAGAGGTCAGGGAATGGGGGGCAAGGGATAAGGGAAACTATGGTCCATCCCAACCCCCAAAGATGTCCAAAGATCTTACAATTGCAAAATTATCATTGATGAAGAAGTTTAAGAAACTTTATGGAGGGGAGATTACCTTCTTGGTAGGTCCAACATAAGAAGCAGTACCATAATAGTGGAACCATTCAAAGGGTTGACTTGAAGATTAGGACAACCCTAGAATCCTTGATCATGTCATAATCAAAATTAAAAAAATTGAACCCACCCAACATAAGACAAGGAATTAGAGCCTTCTCATGCTGAGAATGATTTCTCTAGAGTGTATGAACATGAAATTATAGATCCTCGTGCAGTTTTTTAATCTTCCATTAAGATAATTGGTAATGGGAAAAGCTAGGTTAGAAATAGGGTAGGAAGGCCAACAAGTAGAAGGGGAAATTGGAGGCCATGAAGAAATTTTTTACTAGCATTAAGGAATATATGAATAGATCCAAGAGATTGTTAGTATCTCTTGGAGGCCAATGAAGATAATTACATGGAATGTTAGAGGTTTAAATGCCCCTGAGGTGTTTAGTCAAGCACCATATAGACATTTTAAAAGTGGATAAAGTATTACTATATCTAGAAGTATTAAAAGTGAATATAGTATTACTATAGGAAATCAAAATTAATGCAACAAAGGTAGTCAAGTTTTAAATTATTGTAGACTTTGGAATATGATATTTTTCAAGGTGTGATGGGCTCACTTGGGGGTTTGGGAGTTATGTGGAATGACATGAAGCTATCAATTGAGGTGTTGAAGAAGGAGGCCTCATGGATGGTTTGTGAAGTGGAATATATCAACTCAAATTGTAATTTCTTGTTTAAAATATATGGTCATGTAGAGATAGAAGAGGATGCCTTGTGGATGAATTTAACTAAGGAATTTAAAGAAAAGGGTGATAGTAGTGCAATTCTTGATTTAAGTGAAAATGATTCGAGGGTTGAGCAAGACCAATAGCTTGGTGGTCTTGGACTTTAGAGAATTCACCAAGTAGGCACCTATCTATGATTGTTCACTGAAGAATGCTCATTATACATGGACTAGAAAGAGGGTTGGCTTCACTTCCATGGATAAGAGATTGGATTGATTGATGTATTCTCCTAATTGGCTACAAGTAAGGGAAACGTTCAAATAAAAAAAGTTTCCAATATTAATTTCAAATGATTAGTTTGTCTCATGGATATTTTTTCTTCTTCTACCCCTAGCAAAAGGCTATTTCAAATTTGAGAGTGTGTGGTTGAGAGATCTTGAGCAAATTTTCAATTTGGAGAAGTGGTGGTTTCAATTTTTTGTTGAGAGTGAAATCATGAGCTACACGTTCTTCAAAAGTCTACAACATTTAAAGGAGAAGCTAAAATAATGGAATGAAATTTGTTTCAAAAACATATTCAAGGAGAAAGAAGGGGTTGAAGAAGAACATGAGATCTTAAATGAGAAAGTTGTTAAACTTGATACGTTCTTAGAAGACTTTTAGTTAGAAGGAAAACTGAAAAAGGAACATAACAAACTTCCAGCACTGGAAGAAGACTACTAGACAAAAAAGGCGAAGGAGTCATGGTTATCAATTGGGGACCCTAATACAAAAAAAATCCTTGCTTCAACAAAGTCAAAGATAATTTTTAATTGGATAGAAGATAGAGAGGGTTTGGACATGAAGATAACACATGTAAAAGATGAAATTGAGGTAGAGGTATTTAAGGACTTTAAAACCCACTTGGCCTTAAAAGGAGCATCAAATAATTATGAAATGTAATATATTCTAGATTGCATTCTAAGGTGTATTTGAGAGGATGAAAACAAAATGTCAAATGCTCTTATTACTACTAAAAAAATTCCAAAACTAGTATTTCAGTTACACTTGGATAAGGCACATTGGAAGAATAACTTTATGAGATTATTCTATAAAAAATGTTGGCACTTCTTGGAAAAAGATGTATGTGAGGTAGTGGAGGAGTTCATGAAGAAGAAGCAGTTTGCTAGAGATATTAATAACACAATTATTGTTCTTATCCCAAACAAAGACAATTGTCATACCTTTGCATAATCTGACCTATTTCTCTATGCAACAAAACACAAAAGACCATAATGAAGGTCCTAACAGATAGATTAAAATTTGTCTTGCCCTCTCTAATCAAAAAGGAACAAAATGGGTTCACCCTAGGTAGGGATATTATGGACAACATTATATAGCCAACAAGGAAATTTGTAAAGCCCCCTTTTATGATAACTAGGAATTGTGAGACAATTACTTGAATTCCTAAGAATTACAATATTTGATTTTTCTATGAACTTATGTAATTGATATTATAAGGACAAATGTATATATTATTCAACAATAGTCAATGCCACTTGCTATCTTTGATTTGTACTATTAAAAATATGCTTAAGTAAATTGATGAGTTTACACTTAGTGCAATGATCACTAGGATCTTTATTGTATCTAATATGGCAATGCAAATATGCAATGAGATAATACAACATTTCTTGTAGCAATATGGATTGATGTCTTTGGAGATTACAATTAACATGAGGTTGCAATATTGTGGGAGAGGGAAACTACTACCCAACCACAACACACACACCAAGAGAAATTTTATAGAGATGACTAGACCAAAACAGAGAAAACATCATAAAACATAATCTCACAACAAAATAAAGGAAGAACTTAGAGAGAAGAAAATATCCATCATGATAAGGCTAGAGATCATCCAGTTTGGTGACAAAGAGGGCAAGCCCAAAGAAATAATCCCATAGAACAAATTTATCCTCATCAGTGAAGAAATATTCATTATTAGAATGGAAGATACTCATGGAAGCGTAGTTATCATTAGCCACTGACAACTTGAAAAGCTCCCACACCTCACCCATCTTAACTGCACAACCTTCTTTGCTGAAGTAAAAAATTCTCCCAAGTCTGCCTGAAATTATGTTTGGATTGATCATTCCAATCCCCTCAACAACTTTTCCCTAGTTGTGGGAAACCACCATGTGGTTACCCACAACCAACACCCAATCAAGCTGACCTGTAACTTGAATAAGAGCAGAAAATAGAAGCTTATATACCACCCCATCATGGACATGGGTACCACCTACATTATGTTGCACAAGATACATAATGGCTTGCCTGAGATCCTCATCATCTACATTAAATAATTTGGAACACTGCTCCTCCAAAGACTCCTCCAAACAATTCCATTCAATACCAAATGTTTTATCCATTATGAAATTCAAATACTAAGGACCAACTGCAACAATATAACTTTCTTTTGTGTGATCTAGATATACCAACTATCAACAATAATGTTAATGTTGTGTATGGTATATGCTATTTCCCTTGTAATCAATTATGGTATCTCAGATCTAGTGTTATGATGTGCTTGCAACCAAATTACCCAAATAGGTTGATGCTCACAAGAGCATATCCAATTAAGAATAAAAGATGAATAAATCTCCAAGTCAATGATGAATGGAATTCTTTCAATATTCATTAAATATCTTAGACATCAAATGGTTACATCTTATGGAAAATAGACATGTCATTTGGTAATGATTAATTAATCCTTAACATCACAACTCTCGATATTCAATTCCCTATTACTAACTCCTCTTTCATGATAATCAATAATTATCATTTTTTATAACTGATAGAGTTTGAGTAGCATCGCACCATGCTGTTATTAACATTAGTTTCCATTAGTCTAAATTCTGACTTCTCAAGACAAAAATTTGCTTCCTCATTTATCCACTATGTTTATCCACTACTAACCATAAGTATAGCTGACTAATGGATATTGATATTAATTTGTTTTCACCATAGTTGATATTATTCCTTGATCGCTGACATATTTTTTCAATATTCATTGATCAATTATAACCAAGCATCAAAGAGTTATTTCGATATTCTTTATCATTGTTTGACCATATGATTAAGAGACGTCTTTTTTTTTGGTCGTCATTGTAGCATTAATCGAGATAGGGGTAAATGATATAGTGGGTATCATTTATGGTAGGCAAATAGTTCATGTTGCATAATTTCATTCATTTGTAGCATTTGAAAGAAGCCCCCTTGGTCTTATTGGACCAAAAGTTAGGAAGTTTTACCTACCTTGATCATCGGTCCTAAGTTGCCCAACCTAATTACAAGGATGCAATTTTTTTTGTCCTGAGTTCAACACTATTTACATTCAAAGTAAAGACCTACTTTTAGGTATTTCAGAACCTACAACTCAAAGCACCAACAATTTCAACACAAAGACTTAAGTCGACAGTTATGGTTGGGTGTGGATCAACATACTCAACAAATAATTATCTAATAGGTAGAACCCTCCTATTTATCAAATGTGTTTTGGTATTTCTTTGATGAGAATGGATTTAGAAATGTGAATATGTTAGTTTCAAGGACAATTTTGAGAATACAAGGCATGATTATTTGGATGTGAATCAACATACCCAACAAATAATTATCTAATAGGTAGAGTCCTCCTATTTATCAAATGTGTTTTGGTATTTCTTTGTTTTTATGAGAATGGATCTAGAATTGTGAATATGTTTTTTATTAAGGCAAAAGTAGGTTTTGAAGGGACCCTGAATTCCAATACAAAGAAAGTTTTGGAAGGACTTGAAACCCACACCAAAAGATAAACAAGACTACTCTCAAGATGAAACAGAACAAAGATAGGGCATGGCAAAAAAACTATTGCCACCCCAAACAAAATGTTAGGTTCAATTGTGAATATGTTAGGGTCAAGGACAATTTTGAGAGTACAAGGCATGATTATTTGGGTGTGAATCAACATACTCAACAAATAATTATCTAATATGTAGAGCCCTCATATTTATCAATTGTGTTTTGGTATTTCTTTGTTTTTATAAGAATGGATCTAGAAATGTGAATATGTTAGTTTCAAGGATAATTTTGAGAATACAAGGCATGATTATTAACTATGGGTTGATTCCTTGGAATTGGGAATGGATATTGGTAATCTAAGTATATTTTGGTTTTAAACTTGTGATTTTGATTTTGGTTTATGACAAAAAAAAATTAATCTATTATGACAATCATGTTGTCACCTATGTGGCAAAGACAATTGTTTTTAATATGTAATTCTAGATGTTTCAATTGTCTTGATAAAGTTAGCGAGCATGGAAAAGTTCAAATGTTACACATAAGATTATGGAGTGTTTTCCATCAACCAATAATTTTATTTTGTCTAAATTTAACGACTTATGCAATGCATAAAACAAGTGAGAGAATATTAGGAAAGTTGTTGCACACATTGCATTAAATATTTAAAATTTTGTAGAATAGTGAGATGCCACACTTTTAGACCAATATTTTCCTAAGAATTTGTTGTATGTAAAATTGGAAAAATATATTTAATGTATGTGGGGGTCAAATGTAGGCACATCTTTGAGTACAAGAATTAAATAATTACTAATGTAGATTTTTCTTTAGAGGTTGTAACAACTTAGGTTTTAAATCAAACTTCGACACCAATCTTGAAACATAGTGAGTTGATCCTTTTATATATAGAGTGTTTTGGAGCAAATAATTAAGAGATGGATAGAAGATAGGTGCATATTACTAAAATTATTCTTTGATTTGAGTTGAAGATGTCCTTATTACGTTAGGTGAATTCTCTCAATGTATCATAATATTTTTGTTTCTATAAAAATATAAAGAGTAGTGTTATTAGTGATTGGATTTTTTCTTGTTCCTTGGTGTAACTATTGTGTTGTGTGAATTTTCCTTGTTAGAATGTTTTAATCCTAATTTATCTTACAAATATTCTTCTAATTACATTACTATAATTTCCTATAGTTGATATCTATTTTAACCTATCGAGGGCTTGGTACTTTGCGGGATTTCTTATAGTGGGCCAGCCAATATTGTTAAGCTACTGGGAAGCTTGCACAATACTTTCCTAAATAAATGATGTAATATTTTCTTTGCTTTTTTACTCAAAATGTTAACTCCCTTTTTACTTTCATATTTGCTAGATTTGTCATTTGTCAACCTTTTTTAATAAACCCCATACAAACTTTATCCCTAAGCTGGCCACGACACGGGTGAGTTTTCAATCGGCCATACAAGCTCTTACACTTGTTTTTTTATTATAATTAGCTTCCTAACAAGGGGGATAACCCTTACACAATCATAGCCTAAAGGTGTCAAAGAGAAAATAACACTAAAATAGGGGTGTTGTCAATTGCATGTCATCAACAGCTTATCAACAACACACAAAAAGAATAGGTGTTGTAGAAAACAAAGTACAAAAATAAATAGAACACTAGCACATTGGCTAGTAGCCCTCCTCAAGAGTGGAAGGGTCACTCACTTACCACATGTAGAGAAGAGTGTGAGTTTGAAGAACTATTTTTTTACACCTTTAGACAATAATCCAGGTGATTTTGTCATTAGGATCCCCACTACAAGGGGGTGTAATTAATGAAACTCCAATTGGACATTTGTAAACACAATGGTCGAAGTGCTGAGAAAGTTGTACATAGTCAACTGAAGCTTGGAGTAGAGTCGGAGAAGAAGGCAAGTAATGGTCCACATGGCTAGAGGGGTTCATACCACTAGGAGCAGGAGTGGTATCCTCATGGTTTACAATGGGGTATAACCCATATTTGTAATAGGAGCATGACCTGGATTTATAACAAGAGCATCACCCAAATTTGCAATAGCAGCTTCATCCTCAACGTCAGCTTGTGAAGATTCCTTAGAGGTAGAGTCAAAGAGAGAATAAGAAGCTCAGACAATCAAATGATCATCATTTGCATCCTTCTACCTATTAGGATAATAAGAAAAATTATGCAAATATTAACACACAAAAGAGAATACAATAACACAATGTTTAACATGGTTCACCCAATCCCTGGGCTACGTCCACCAACAGTGAGTCCAATATGTATATTATTATCCAGCGATTACAATCTGAAACCTATAACTCAATATCACCACAGGAAGCTACAAAATCTCTCATACATGAATCTCCAACCCTAAGCCCTTTTTATGAGTATTTTTGACATAACAAAATTAGGGCAAAAAATACTCTGACTAATAGAAAATTGATGGCCGCCTAGGGCACTGCCCCAGGACCCCGCAAGGGGCTCTGCCCCTTAACCCCGTAGACAAGTCAGTGGGGAAACTGTACCGAAAGAACCTGAGTCTGATTAGGTTCCATATACATAACAATCTCCCACTTGGAGACTAATCAGACTCCACAACAATAACCTCCCACTTGGAGACTGGTCGACCAAACCTATAGCTCCCACTGGAATAAAGAAACCACCTTGGACTTAGCTGTTCTTTTATTTTGTTCAGTCTAGAAGACCAACTGAAGCTGAAGAGGAATTCAACTTCTCCCTTGTCACTGCCTTTGTAAACATATCTGTTGGATTATCATCTGTATGTATCTCCTCCAACTTTAACTGTCCATCATCCAAAACTGACCGAATGAAATGATATCGCAACTATATGTGTTTTGTTTTTTAGTGCAAAGCAGAATTCTTTGCAAGATGAATGGCACTCTGACTATTTGAATACAAATAATTATCTTCTTGTGGATGTCCCAATTCTTTCATGAAGAATTGAAGCCATATCATCTCCTTGGTTTCCTTTGTAGTAGCAACATACTCTACCTTTATAGTGGATAAAGAAATCACCTTTTGTAACTGAGAAATCCAACTCACTGTTGTCCCACCAATAGTAAATACATAACCTGTAGTACTCCATCTGGTATCAATATCTCCTGCCAAATCTAAGTCAACATAGCCATGAACAGTAGTAGAAGATCCCCCAAAGTGTAAACACTTATTGGATGTACCTCTAAAATATTTGAGAATCCATTTGACTGCATTCCAATGCTTAATCCCAAGGTGACTCATATACCGGCTAACGACTCCCACTGCATGTGCAATAGCTAACCTAGTGCAAACCATAGCATACATTAAGCTCCCTACAGCTGAAGCATAAGGCATCTTGGAAATTCTTGCCTCTTCTTCTGGTGTCTTTGGACACATTTCTTTGGTCAATTTCAAATGACCAGGCAAAGGTGTAGTGACAGCTTTGCCATCCTTCATGTAGAATCTCTGCAACATCTTCTCAACATAATAAGCCTGAGATAGAGTTAATTTTCTATTCTTCCTATCTCTGCAAATTTGCATGCCAAGGATTTTTTTTTCTTCCCACAAATCCTTCATAGCAAAGGATTTTGCTAACTGTTGTTTTAACCCCTTAATATGATCCATGTTAGATCCAGCTACAAGCATATCATCAACATATAAACATAGAATAATGTAGCTGTCATTATTTAACCTCTTGAAATAAACACAATGGTCAGAATTACATTGAGTGTATCCATTCTCATTCATAAAAGTATCAAATTTAATATACCATTGCCGAGGTGCTTGCTTCAAGCCATATAAACTTTTCTGCAATTTGCACACTAAACTCTCCTTACCCTTGACCTCAAATCCCTGTGGTTGTACCATATATATTTCTTCATTCAAATCACCATGAAGAAAGGTTGTTTTAACATCAAGATGATCTAAATCTAAATCTTCAGTAGCCACAATTCTTAAAATAGTATGAATAGAAGTCATTTTAACAACTGGAGAAAAGATCTCATCAAAATCAATACCATGTTTCTGTGCAAATCCTTTTACGACTAATCTAGCTTTAAATCTTTTCTTACCTCCATCTTCTTCTTTCAACCTATAAACCCATTTATTCTACAAAGCCCATTTACCTACAAGTAACTTACATAAATTCCAAGTCTGATTCTTTAGCAAGGAGTCCATTTCATCTTTCATTGCAGACTCCCACTGAAGTTTTGTATCCACCTGCATAGCTTCAATATAACATTCAGGTTCACCAGCATCAGTTAATAAGATAGAATACAAAGAAGGTGAAAATCTATCTGGAGGTCTACTTAGCCTTGTTAACCATCTAAAATTCACTAGGGTGTGTGGTATTTGTTGTTGATGTTGTTGCGGAGCATAAGGAATTTCTAGAACATTATCATTGGAGTATCATCTAGCACTACATAATCATTTTCTTTCTTCTCATGTTGCTGCAACAGATCTTGTACAACACTTTCTCATTGAATATCACATCCCTGCTTCTTACAATTTTATGATTATCAAAATCCCAAAGCCTATAACCAAATTCATCAATGCCATATCCAACAAATATACATTTCTTAGATTTAGCTTCCAGCTTGGTTCTATTTTTAGAATCTATATGTGCAAATGCTTCACAACCGAAGGTTCTGAGAAAAGAATAACTCACCTTCTTACCTGCCCATGCTTCCTCTGGAATACCACAATCCAAGGGAGTAGAGGGGCCTCTATTTATCAAATATACAATAGTATTTATAGCCTTTTACCACATGTTTAGGGGGAGCCCAGCATGCAACCTCATGCTCCTAGCACATTCCATTATTGTTCTGTTCATGCGTTCAACCACTCCATTTTCCTGTAGATTCCTTGGAACTATTTTTTGTCTATGAATACCAGTAGAGGCACAATAATCTTCAAGTTCTTTGCTGCAATACTCACCACCATTATCAAATCTGAGACATTTTAATCTTTTTCCAGTCTCATTTTCAACCAAGCTTTTCCATTTCTTAAAAGTTTCAAATACATCAGATTTCTGTCTAATGAAATATATCCATACTTTCCTAGTTGCATCATCAATGAATATAACATAATATTGAGAGCCACCAAGGTAAGATACCTGAGCTGGACCCCATACATCTGTATGGACAAGCTCTAATTTTTCATCTTTCTTTTCCTTCCCACTCTTTACAAAACTGACTCTCTTTTGCTTTCCATACACACAACTTTCACAGAAATCTATATTAACACATTTTAGACCTGGTAGAGCTTTCTTTGAATGAAGTAATTTCATACCTTTTTCACTCATGTGCCCAAGTCTGTTGTGCCACAACGTTGTTTCAGAATCTCCAGCTAATGTCTCTTGTTCTACCTACTCAACTGCAGCATCTGTTCCTGAACATTCATTTTTATCTGAAACAATTAAAGTAGAGGGAACAATATGACCTGTACAAAGATTTAAGGTGTCTACTTTCACACCTTTTTCTACTACTAAGGAACCTTTTGAAACCTTCCAATTTTTATCATTAAAAGTAACTATGCAACCCTCATCAGTGAGTTGCCCTGCTGAAGTTAAATTTCTACTCAGCCTTGGAACATGTCTTACCTCTTATAGTAGCCAATGATTCCCATTGTGCAACCTAATTTTGATTTTCCCTTTTCCAACAATTTGACAAGGTTCATTATCTCCCAAATAAACTAGCCCAAAATCCCCTTGGACATAATCAACAAAATAACCTCTATGGGGTGTAGCATGAAATGAAGCCCCCAAATCTAACACCCATGAATCATCAACATTTTCTAAAGACAAAAGCAAAGCATCCTCTTCAAATTTGTTACTTACCACTTTTGCCTCCTTGTTTCCATCATGTTTGTCTCCTTGATCTTTCTTCTGAGACCAACAATCTTTCTTTTTATGTCCTGGTTTTCCATAGTACCAGCAATCGCTAGGTCCTCTTGACTGAGACCTCTTTCCCTTTGACTTCCCTCATGATTTTCCATGATTTCCAGAGTTGTTTCCTCTATCTCTTGTTCTACCTCTACTTTCTGCATTCAATACACTACCTGATGTGGATGCGCCTGAGCTTTTCCTATGAATTTTCTCACTCAATATAACACCAATAACATCATCAAACTTTAGGCTATTAGAACCAAAAACAAAATTACTAACAGCCATTACCAAGCCATTCCAACTTTCTGGCAAAGAGCACAAAATCAAGAGAGCCCTAACCTCTTCATCAAAAGTAATTTTAACTGAGGTTAACTAACTTGTAACTATATTAAACTCATTCAAATGATCAATGACTGATCCACCTTCTACCATTTTCATATTAAATAAACACTTCATAAGAAATACCTTGTTTGAAGCTGAAGGTTTTTCATACAACTTTGCTAGGGTATCCATCAGATTTTTAGCTTTCATTGCTCTAGTAATATTGAATGCCACTAATTATGCCAGGCATAGATGAATACTCCCCAGTGCCTTCCTATCCAAAATATCCCAGTCATCCTGAGACATTGATGCCTCTTTCTTGGCTATTCCCTCTAATGGCCTCCATAGATCCTTTTGATAGAGATAGTCCTCCATTTGCATCTTCCATAACTAGAATTTCTGCCCATTACACTTGTCAACCTTCAGCCTACCCTCATCAGCCATTTCTCCCACTTAACCAAGACACTCTCCCACTAACTCATGAGACCTGCTTCAGAGAATAGATGGAAGAATGAATGAAATAACCTCACCCTGATACCACTTGTTAGGATAATAAGCATAATTATGCAAATATTAACACACAAAAGAGAACACAATAACACAATGTTTAACGTGGTTCACCCAATCCCTGGGCTACATCCACCAACAGTGAGTCCAATATCTATATTATTATCCAGCAATTACAATCTAAAACCTATAACTCAATATTGCCACAGGAAGCTACAAAATCTCTCATACATGAATCTCCAACCCTAAGCCCTTTTTACAAGTATTTTTGGCATAACGAAATTAGGGAAAAAAATACTCTAACTAATAGAAAATCAATGGCCCCTTGACCCTACCTGGGGCGCTACCCCAAGACCCCGCAAGGGGCTCTGCCCCTTCACCCCATAGATAAGTCAGGGGGGAAACTGCGCTGAAAGAACTTGAGTCTGATTAGGCTCCATATACATAACACTACCAAGTGGTAGCACCTTCATGACACAAGAGAACAATCT
Organism: Chamaecyparis obtusa; assembly: GCA_027943335.1. Classification (NCBI taxonomy): domain Eukaryota; kingdom Viridiplantae; phylum Streptophyta; class Pinopsida; order Cupressales; family Cupressaceae; genus Chamaecyparis; species Chamaecyparis obtusa. The sequence goes on from BSBK01004874.1 coordinate 134,630, forward strand.
ATAACCAATTATCCAGTAGAGAAACATCACCAACATCGAAAGGGGAGGCCCTCATAATCCAGTGATTGAGTTGAAGGCCTATCCCCAACTATGAACACCACATCCCTTAAAAGTGGTGTGAAAATATCCATGTATTAACCAAAATGCGAGCAAATGTATAGCGGCCCATCGAAGCCATAACCTCTTCCACCTTTAAAAAATGACCAATAGAGTTTTTGATGGCCTCAAAGAAGAGTGGGAGATTGAGGAGATGAACCCACACATAGCATACATTAAATGGTTCAATGAGGTGTTTGAAGGATATTGTCCAAGGTTTGACAAAAAGAGAGTGATTCCCCAAAACCCACAGTTTTCTCAATACCAAATCACAATCTTCAGAGGAAAAAAATACAACAATAAAAAATCTGATGAAGGTTGCTCCCCTTAATACCACAAACACATAACAGAAATAGAGAAACAATAACAACAAAATGCAAGAACAAAAAATTGGCTTCTTATTATCTCCACAAATGTGGAATTACAAACTTTCAGAATTACAATATGCAAAGCCACATGGGCATTCCCTTACAATATTCTATAGGACAAAGTCTCGAATCAATACCCAGATCTACTTCCTAGAACTGCTCTAGACAACACTACGGGCCTTCTTTATATAGGCAATTTCCACCGCCCAAGAAGGTTCTAGAAATTTAGCCCTTAGGGCCGACCAAACTTAGAATTATTTTATTTTACAATTTATTACATCAAAGTCGGCTCAAAATGACTTTTGAAACCCAAACAAAAATTTTGAAGGAAAATTATTTTCTGCCATTTCAGGTGACCCAACTTTCGGAGACCATAAGTCATCACCAGTTGACTCGATGGACTATTATAACCCCATTTCAGAAATGCCACGAAGCACTCTATAGGCTTGACTTGTGTAAGTGCCTATCACCCAAATTTTTGACCTCATTCGGGGCCTCTAAAGCCTTCAAAACTGAGTTTGAAGTTTCTATACCCTACTGCCAATACCGAAAATCTTCAATATCTTCAAAACTAGACCGGATCTAGCCATGAAACTTTTCTGGTAGGTTGATATGACTGAGATGAACCTCCACATGTAAAATCAAAACATTTCAAGATCGTAAGACCAACTTACTAAAAATAGAAAGTTTCCATAACTAGCAACCCTACACAAGATAGCCCTTATTGAATTCAAAAACATAAATATTTTTGGGTGATGCAAGATTGCTCTCACACCCAGGATGCTCCTGCATCAGACACCTGGGGTAATTTGACAAGTGACCCCATCACGTCTCAAATGTGTAGAGGAAAACCAAGATGGTTAACCTCCTCCTTTGTCAACCATGATGAATCTTCAACAGGTCACCCTTTCCACTTGACGAGATATTCTTTATATGTCCTATTCCTTGTGCTTCTACCAACATGACTGTCTAGTATGTCTTCAATCTCCTTGGTATCTAAACTACTTGCTAGAATACTCCACTATGTCACTATGATCTCATCTTCAACACTTCCTTCATGATACTCTGTCAAATCTAAAATGTTAAACACTAGTGAAATATTCAGCTCACTAGGCAATTCTACCTCATATGCATTTCCTAAATCATGCTTCTTCAGTATCTTACATGGTCCAAATTTTTTCATTTTCAGCTTGTTATATGTACCAACTGGAAACCAATCCTTCTGCAAATGAACCATGACTTCATCCCCAACCTGAAATTCCTTATGCCTCCTTTTCTCATCTGCCTTAGCCTTATACTATGCATTCATCTTGGTAATGTGCTTCCTCACCTCCTCATGGATGTTCTTCAAATGTTTTGCAAAATTCTCAGCTTCAGCACTACTTATTTCTCCTTTATCTATCTTTCTCAGTTCAGATGCATTTCTTGGACTACTTCCATATACAATCTAGAATGGTGATTTACCAGTGCTCCTGTTGACAGAATTATTGTATGCAAATTCTGCCTGTGGTAAAATCAAATCCCATCCTGTTGGCTTATCCCCAACCAAACATCTCAGCAAATTTTCCAAACTCCTATTCACCACCTCTGTCTATCCATCAGTCTATGGATGATGTGATGAACTAAACTTCAAATATGTCTTCAACTTCTTCCACAATGTATTCTGCTTCACTCCTTTCACCATCTGACATACTCTGCAACTCTGTACAAACTTCTTCACATCTTGTTGTAAATGTGGCCAATAATAATTTTCACTAACCAAAGCAAGGATTTTATCATGACCAAAATGTCCAGCCAATCCTCGACTATGCTTCTCTTTGATGAGATTCTCCCTCATAGAACTTCTTGGAATGCACAACTGACTCCCTCTGAATAGCATATCATCCTAAATGATGAAATCCAGCCACTTCGTTCTGTCTAGAGTAACAAGTTCTTTACAAGCTTTCCAAGCTTCACCAAAATTAGGATCCTCTGGATACAAATTCTTGAGTTCCTTGAACCCAACCACCTCAATCTGCATCTCTATCAGCAATAGTTGCCTTCTGCTAAGCACATCTGCAACCCTGTTAGACTTTCCACCTCTGTGTTTCAAAACAAATGTATAACTCTGCAAAAACTCAACCCATTTCAAATGCCTTTGATTCAACTTTCCTTGACTATTCAAATATTGCAAAGCTTGATGATCAGTATAAAAAAAAAACTCCTTAGGAAGCAGATAGTGTCTCCACTTCTTCAATGCCTGAACTATAGCATAAAATTCTTGATCATAAAAGAAATATTTTCTCTTGGCATCATTTAACTTCTCACTAAAATAAGCAATAGGTTTTCCTTCTTGGCTCATAACAGCTCCTATTGTAGTACCACTAGCATCACAGTCTACTTGAAACACCTTATTAAAATTTGGAAGTGCTAAAACAGGTTGTTCTGTAACTTTTTGTTTCAACAATTGAAAACTCTTTTCTGCCCCATTAGTCTACTTAAACTCTTTTATATCCCCTCTCATTGTTTCAGTCAAGGGTCCACAAATACTGTTGAAATTTTTTATAACTTTCTATAAAAACTAGCCAAACTATGAAAAAATCTTACCTTAGTAGCACTCCTTGGAGTAGGCCATTCAAAGATAGCCTGTACCTTCTCTAGGTCTATTTTTAGACCTTCTGTTGAAACTACAAATCCCAAATACACTAACTCTTTCTTCACAAAACTGCACTTCTTCAAATTAATCAACAATTTCTCATCCCTTAACTTCTTAAACATCGTACGAATATGCATCATATGCTCTTCCAATGTCTTACTAAAGATCAAAATATCATCTAGGTGCACAATGACAAACTTACCTAGAAATTCTTTCAGAACCTCATTCATGCGCCGCATGAAAGTGCTCGGTGCATTGGTTAGCCCAAAAGGCATGACTAACCACTCATACAATCATTCTTTTATCTTGAAGGTAGTCTTCCATTCATCTCCTTCTCTGATTCGAATCTGATGATATTCACTCTTCAGACCTATCTTTGAGAAATATACAGCTCCACTCCAAACAATCCATAATATCATCCATTCATGGCAATGGAAACCTATACTTGATTGTGATCTTGTTTATTGCTCTGGAATCTATACACATCCTCCATTCTCCATTTTTCTTTGGTGCTAATACCACTGGTACAGCACAAGGACACAGACTCTCTCAAATCAACCCCTTCTTCAATAACTCATGTACTTGTCTGTTCAACTCTTCACTTTCTGTTGGTGTCATTCTATGTGCTACTTTGTTTGGCAAACTGGCTCCTGGAATCAAATCCATCTGATGACTGATTTTCCTTATAGGTGGTAATCCATTAGGTACATTATCAGATACAATATCTTGAAAGTCATTCAATAAATTTGCAACCTCTACAAGTACATCCTCTACTTCCTTTTTACCAGCTTTTAGAATTAAAGCAAAACACACATGCTCATGCCTCATACCATCTAGGAATTTTTTTCCATCAAAAAATGTTATTCTTGCATTACCACATACCTTTTCTTTGGTCTTCTTCAATGGCTTTAGCTTATGTCACACTCCATCCTTTGTCAAGGAATAGGTATTCGCACGACCATCGTGTACAGCACATCTGTCAAACTGCCACGGTCTACCCAACAACATATGACATGCATCCATAGATATGATATCACATAGTACCTCATCTTGGTACCCGCCGATCTTGAACTTTACTAGGCACTGTTCGTTGACCATGACCTTGTGGTCATCCTGCACCCAGGCAATCTGATATGGATGTGGGTGTTTCTTTCTCTTGAGCTTCAACTTTTTCACCATCTCTTCTGAGACCAAATTGTCAGTACTTTCACTATCAATAATCACATCATAGCATTTACCCTCACAGTTGCATCTAGTGCAAAATAGGCTCCTCCTTTGCTCAGGTTCATTCTCACCACTCAACAAGACTCTTCTGTTAATTAGCATTTCTCCTCTTTTAGCATCTTCAAAATTTGATGATCTGGCATCTTCATCTACATGCACAACTTTGGCCTAGCCTTCATTCATCCTATCCATCCTTCCTTGGTGTTGAGGACATTCAAATGCCCTATGACCTTCTTCTCCATAGTGAAAACATGTTCGTCGAAAGCCTCCTCTTCCAGATCCTTGTCCTCTTCCTCTTCCTCTCTGATCTCTATTGTTCTGATCTTAGAAATGATTAGAATTGTTTCCTCTCTGATTTTGACTGCTACTCGCCTCATCCTTCTTTTTCAGATCTTCAATTTGGCTTCCATATGACTGTCCACCAGATCATCCACCACAACCTCTTCCATTTTGTCTGCTCTCAAACTTCTTGTTCAACTTTTCCTCTACTTTTAGGGAAAACTGGTATGCCTCTTCAATATTGTTCATTCAAACCAGATTCAACTCATCCTGAATGCTGGGCCTCAATCCATTAAGGTAGCGAGCAACTTTCTCCTTATTAGCTTCCGCATGGCTTGTTCTAATGAGGATTCGATAGAACTCCTCTGTATACTCCTGAACAAATCATCCTGCTTGCTTCAAACTTTGCATTTTCTTTAGTAGATCAAACTTATAATCAACAGGGATGAACTATCACTTCAATTTGTCCACCATCCGATTCCATCTTGTGATTTTATCTTTCCCTCTTTTATTTCACTCCAATTGAACCTCTTGCCACCAGATCTTCGCATGACCTTTCAGTCTAGCCTTCGCAAATTTGACCCTATCAAGATCCTCAACATCTTCATACTTAAAATATTCTTCACATTCATTGATCCAATCGATCAATTCTTCTAGGTTAAGATTTCCTGAAAATGCAGGAACCTCAATCTTAGGTCTTTTTTTGATCTTAGAAATGGCTCTAAAAAGTCTTTCTTCCTCCTGGTTCACAACTTCGACTTCTATTTCTCCTTCTCCTTCTTGATCTTCTTCAGCTTCATCCTCGCTTTTGTCTCTGACATTAAGATTCATTCCTCTACGAATCTCCTTTTGCAATGCTCGCACTTGTCTCTGGAGTGCTCTAACCTCAGGTATTACAACACCAGCTCTTCTGCCACATTCCCTTTGTGGAGGCATTTTTGTGATGCATGCTGAAACCTTAACCACAGTCCTGGTGCAAACTACTTCACAGTTGGCAATCTATTTACACACTCAGGAACTCCTGCTCTGATACCACTTGATGAAGGTTGCTCCCCTTAATACCACAAACACATAACAGAAACAAAGAAACAACAACAACAAAATGCAAGAACAAAAAACTGGCTTCTTATTATCTCCACAAATGTGGAATTACAAACTTTCAGAATTACAATATGCAAAGCCACATGGGCATTCCCTTACAATATTTTGTAGGACAAAGCCTCGAATCAATACCCAGATCTACTACCTAGAATTTCTCTAGACAACACTAAGGGTCTTCTTTATATAGTCAATTTCCACCGCCCGAGAAGGTTCCAGAAATTTAGCCCTTAGGGCCAACCAAACTTAGAATTATTTTATTTTACAATTTATTACATCAAAGTCGGCTCAAAATGACTTTTGAAACCCAAACAGAAATTTTGAAGGAAAATTATTTTTCGCCATTTCAGGTGACCCAACTTCCGGAGACCATAAGTCATCACCAGTTGACCCGATGGACTATTATAAACCCATTTTGAAAACACCACGAAGCCCTCTATAGGCTTGACTTGTGCAAGCACCCGTCACCCAAATTTTTGACCTCATCCGGGGCTTCTAAAGCCTTCAAAACTGAGTCTGAAGTTTCTATACCCTGCTGCCAATACCAAAAATCTTCAATATCTTCAAAACTAGACCGGATCTAGCCATGAAACTTTGCTAGCAGGTTGATATGACTAAGATGAACCTCCACATGTAAAATCAGAACATTCTGAGATCGTAAGACAAACTTACTAAAAATCCATAAATAGCAGCCCTACACAAGATAGCCCTTATTGAATTCAAAAACATAAATATTTTTGGGTGATGCAAGATTGCTCTTACACCCAGGATGCTCCTACATCAAAACCCCTTTGCACAAGGGAAAATTTCAATGTTACTAGAGACTAAGGGTTGCCAAGAACTTGTAACCTTGTGATGCAAATCTAGAAGAGAAGGTAAAAAACCAATGAATCTATAGACCAACCTAGGACTTTGGTAGAACTCCACATTATCCACCACATTCGGGCCACACCATCATAGTGTTGGAATTATGGAAAGATGTGTACTGAGAGGGGAGGGATGAATCAGTACCCTTAAAAACTTTTCAAACGAAATCCTTGTAAACATGTATATCACTAACCAACTGTATCATTTATATTCAACATACATCCAAAACATAACTGAAATGTAAATGCATGTAATCTAATCAATAAAGCATTCATGAAACTTCATACACATGACACTTATATTTTGGTATCGCATAAACCGTTGATAGAAGGTAACAAATGTGGTGGGGATGACACCCACAAAGCTTCACTATTACAATAACAAAGTTTTTAGTTAAGGCTACAAAAATTTTGATCACTTATGGTGATCTTACCCTGTTAAAAGTAACAATGAGATCAGCTAGATCTACCTAGTTAAAGGGTTTTAGCAACACAATTAAGTGTGCACTCTATTAAGATATTTACAAAAGAATTATTAAGTTCACTATGTTAAGAGATTTAAGGTCTGCTACAATGGTTAAAAAGTAAAAATATGATTGATCTATAAATAGAAATTTATCATGCCTGGTATCAGATATTTTATGTACTTATTTGTTATCACCTTAATGTGATTGATCTCTTCTCTGAATTTTGCTTGGTAGCCTTTTGTTTCTGATAAACTTGTTAGTCCATTTTCTTGTTCGTGCAAAAATCTTATGAAAATGGCCTATCTTCCTTGCAGTTTTTTGTTAAGTTATCCCACCCTACTGCACAGTTTTGATTTGCAAAGAAAATCCATAATGTTTCATGTTGTGTGCTCTTAGCCCTATGTTCTTCCATGTGTCACCTTGCTTCAGTCCAGATCGCATCTCCTAAATCGCAAAACCCAGGGAGTTATTTAATGTTTTAAGGTCTACAGGAAAATATTTTCAGAATCTGCCTAAGTGTCGAAAACCTACAATGTTTTTGAAAATCCATGATGTTTTCAGTCTATGTGAAAACCTTCATTATTTTCGACCTTATGCCTTCCCACTTTTGTGCACTTGTCTTCTAGCATCGAAAACTCTATGTGTTTTCAGTCTTTCGCTGTTTCATGTTCTTCCATGTTTCATGTTGTTTGGTGTGGTTAAAGTTTGGACAGAATCGGTGGTTGTCGCATGTTCGCATGGTGAAGATGCATGGTGTTTATCCTTCACACTTTTGCGACAACAGTCAGATTTTCCTATGTGGGCGTGTCATGGGTCCAAGTGGGTCTACATGTTAGACAGTGCTGAGGTGCTCATTTCCGATTGGTCCATGTGATGATGAGTCAGAAATGTCAGCAGGGCTTGTGTTAGTGATTTCAATCTATGGTTGGTGTGTGATTGCATGGAATATTCTCACCCCATGCGATCATGTGCCCACCGTCCGATTGGATGCCGACGGGTTTGTTTGCAGTGGGCCCGCTATCAGAGGATGTTGAGGTGGCAAGGTTCTATTAGATGCAGGGTAGAGATGTGGGCCTAGTTGTCAGAGCCCTTTCAATCCTACAGTTGCCGCATGACCGCAAGGAATACTCTTTCCCCATGCGATCATGAGACAACCATCCAATCTTGTAGAGTTTAAAAGGGTTGATGGGCAGTGGATCCATTTGCCAGGTGTGATGATGTGTTGAACTTTGATTGGCCGACGAGTGCTGAGGTGGATGTGCTTGGTGGGACCGTTAATGGTAGGTAGCGGTGGAGGTTATGCTAGCAGTTAAGGTTCGTGTGTTGTCACATGTTCGCATAGCCCGTCTCTATGCTATGTGATCATGTGACTGGTTGACATGTGTCCATGGTAGTGAGGTGGCATTTCATCAATGGGCCCGGGAGATCCAAAGAGAAGGGTGACTTGGCAGATTATTAGTGGGGGTGAGGGTTGCAATGTTTGAAGGGAGGGCCCAGTTGTTCGGTCTCCATGACATGGCAGTTCCCAATTGGTTGGTGGGCAGGCAGTGGTGGTGATTGTTGGCAGTTAGTCACGTGTTCACATAGCCTTTTTCAAGGCTATGTGATCATGCGACTAACATTTTGTGTTAGCAACGGTGGCGGTAATGAAGAAGTGGCATGTCGCATGTTCGCATAGCCCTTTTCCGATTTATGCAATCATGCGACAACCATAGGGATGTTGCCATTACGGAGTTGTAAGTGACCGTTGGGATTCAAATTCAAATTCGCAAGGGATTTTCCTACAATAGGAGGTACCCAAAATTTATGGTTTTCTGGCCAGATTTGACTGGTTTGGTGGTGCTTGTTGCTGCGATGTGGTCCAAAATGTTTGATAGTTGATTGCAGGGATTTGTGTCGTAAAGGAATGAATACAATCTTGGCTCGAGGTGTATTTGCAGGTAGGTGAAATGACTATTTGGCATGACAAATTCTTGGTCCTTAGTACATTTTTAGAGGATGGGCATAAATGAAGATCATTTTTTGTTCTGTTCTTACCAAGTTGCCTGTGTTTCCTGCCCTTGCAGTAAATTTTGATGTTTTTCTGGTTGTTCTAGTGGATGAAACCCTAGCCCTAGCTATCCATAGCTTGTTGCAACCTATTTTGGGTTTCCAAGGTGGCTAGTGGTATAAGTGGTAGCTTTTTTGACTTTGAAGGGGTTCAAATTTGGGATTAGTCCAGAGGTTCTGATTTCGGTTGGTTCCAGGGGTTTGTAGCAGGGTTGTATCACATTGCATGTAAGCTGAATAGAATTTCTAGAAGTCTTTTGCAGGTTATTGAAGTGGTTTGATCTCTGTCCTACTTTGATCATGTACATGACTCATCATACTTAATATACTATTTCATGTTTACAAGTCTCTCCTTGGTGTCATTCATGTGAGTTTTGGATTTTCTGATCCATTGCATAGAGTTACCTTTGCATATATTCTTTTCTTTAGTTCTTGATCTAGGATCAAGTGAAATATACTTTAGAAGGAACATAGATTCATCTTGGTTGTCTACAGAAGGATCTTATAAGTAGTGGATGGGCTGGAACATTTATATTTATGGCTATGAGTCTTTGACAATAGTTGGTTCATGTTTCATTGTTTGTATGTGAGGTCTGCCCAATGGATAATGGCACTGATCAAGGATTAGTACATTTAGTTGAGTCCAATGTCTGATTGGCTCTTGTCTACCTTCCCTATCCTCATTAATCAAAGACCATTTTAAGTTTTAAGTATTATTGTTGGTAGTAATACCCTTCACAAGGCCATTTTATACCCAGTAGCAATTGAGACTCAATGAATGTTTGGTTAACATTTAGTAGTCTCTTGCTATCATCCGCTTTGTTTAATCTAGTCCAAAGTCCTAAAATGTGATAAGTTACTAGATTAGGTGCACCTGCCATGATTTTGTAGAGCCAGAAGTAGAAGAGGGCAGTCTTGTCCCTATAGTTGGTCCATTTGCCTTGCAGAGCTTTCACACTTGGATTTAACCAGTCCTAACATCAGTCTCAAGGCATATTGGCAACCCTAAGTGGCATAAGCATTTTCGAATACCAACAAAACTATATGCCTTGTCAATGCTTGTTAATCATAACCCTGACTGATCTTTAGATGTCTTCCAATAGTGGCTACTACATGTGTGGTGATACATGTCAAAATGACATCTTTACACATTTTATATCAAACTGATTTGACCTAATTAGGGTTTAGACACTATCTTAGAAAACCTAAGATCAACAGTAGAAATGAATAACCTAGATCATCTTTACATAGGAATCATCAATAATTAAATTATTACATCCATATTAAATTTTGTCTCGATCTTGGTAAACCATTTTCTAATCAGTGTAAACTATTTGCCTTGTAGTTTGTGTCATTCAAAACTGTTATGTCATTTCCTGTCTCACTCGGTGTATACTGCATTCATCACTTGGTAATTAATTGGTGCTCGATTCATATGAATGCTCAGTGACCACTGTGTTTAGTACTCGATGACCATTTGGCTCGGTAAGAGTGCTCGGTCAAAACTATATCTGGTTAACATAGTGATCTACCTTGTGTTGTTCTCGGTATCGAGGCTCTGTGTATTAACCAACTATCATGTCTTGTCTCCTTTACCAACTAAATGACTGAATGATACCAATGACAACCATTAATGCTCTTTAGAAGTAAATGTTGGAAACTGCAATTGAAACAATTGTTGTATTGTCATTGATGTCAAACTTTAATTGGTAAGACTATTGCTACTTAGGAAACTACTATATCTATTTGAGTGTTGCTAAGGGGCTAGACAAGGTATGTAACAATAGCACCTAAGAAAAGGTTGAGTTATCTTGATACTACAAAGTGTACTTGACTATGTTGTACAATGATGAGCCAATGTATTGTTTATCTTAGTAAGATTGAAGACTAAACTGGTAGGCTTGAACGAGCAAAAATGAAGAAATCATGTTTAAGCTGAGTAATGTTAGTGTCGACCGAGTTAGTATATGCCGAACAAAAATATAGTGTCGATCGAGCATCAGTTAATTATCGAGGAAGACAGTGTAAGCCAAGGAAATAGTTTTAGTAATGACCGAGCTTTCTACATGAAGACCGAGTGAATGATCACAGTATTAATTGAGCATCAACAATTTTATATTTGAAGAGAATTCAATTTTGGAGCCGACATTGTTGAATTCTTGGATTATGTAAAATGTGTTGACTTTATTTATTGATTGTCTGAAAGCATTAAATGCATTGTAAAATATTTTATTATAAATCTTTAAGAGATTTGAGATGATTCTAGAAAAGGAGCCGAAGAACATGAAGTGGGTAGATTCAATGAATTTGACCTAATCCTAAGATCTATGAATGAGATTGAGAGGCAAAAGATGAGTTAACCTAATTGAGAAAAGAATAAAAAGGATCAAGTGCTAGATATAGATGTACATGGGTGAATAGAGAATGTTGGAAGATCAGTAAAGTTTTATTGACTGAATAAGCAGAAAAGGCTAAACAAGAATTGTGGTGGTTGCTTGATGAAAAGTTCTGAGCAGATCAGAGATGGAGATGGAAAAGTTTCAAAGTTAGTAAACTAGCATTAGTGTATGGAATTAGATCTGATATTTGCAAAGTGAGTTGTATATTTCTTCAGATAAATATTGTTGCTACTTTCTAACCATTGTAACAGTTAAAATCCTTTTAACAGAGGTTGACCTAACGGTCATATGTTAAATCCTTTGAACAAGGTTGCATTCTAATGGAGTATATGTAAGTCCTATGACAAGGCTCACTTTTAATAGGGTGATTGAAATCCTTTAACCGGGTCACACTTGATAGTGTGTATTGTAACCTTTGATAGGGTTGGCTTTTTACCGAGCTCACTGTAGAAGAGTGAAAATAATAGTAGCATGTTACAAAGTGGTTTTTCCCAAATTGGGTTTCCACTATAAATCCTAGTGTTAATACTTATGTGAATGTTTTGGTTTGAATATTTCTATGTTTTACAAGTTAAGTTATAGCTAGGTAGTGGACTGCATTGTTATATGTTTCTGTTATTGAATCAGTGATGACCGAGTTTGTTCTGGTTGGTGGATCTAATTTAAAGAAGAGTTTTTGAGATTGTTTTATACATCAGGACCTGAGAACAACTGATTCACCCCCCCTCTTTTTTGTTCTAAATCATATTAACAATTGGTATCAGAGCTAAGTTACTTATTATTAGTGTTGACAGAAATCAAGTTTAAAGGGGCTTGAAGCAAATGATCGGGATGTATAAGAAGGAGGTATCGAAGCTGAACAAGGAAAACTTCCTTGCATGGCAAAGCTTGATGAAGCTGCATCTGGTCAGTATTGGTGACTCTAAAAAGTACTACATTGAAAATAGTTATGTCTCACCTATCGCACCCTTGACTGCCGAGGAAATGAGAGCTAAGCAAGAACATAATCAGGCAATGCTAAAAATTGCATCTTCCCTAAGCTATCTAGAATTTGAGGACATTAAGGACTGCACAACTGCAAATGATATGTGGGACACACTTGCAAGGATCTATGGTGGTGACCTAAATGTATTGAAAGCAAAGTTCGAGAGTCTTAGAGGTAAGTTTGATGAAATGAGAATGCAAGAAGGTGAAAACATTGCAAAATATTGTGGTAGAATAAAAGAAGTTGTGAATGCTATTAGAGGAGCTAATGGGGCTATTGATGATGAAACTATAATTGGAAAAGTTCTAAGAACCCTGTGTCCTATATATGCTATTAAGATCTCAGCTATTCAGGAATCTAGATGTAACTCTGTAAATGTGCTTACTTTGGAAAGTTTGGTTGGTAAGCTGACTATTTTTTAACTCTCTAACTATGATAATTTCACTATTGGAAGCATTGGAAATGTTGAATCTGCTTTCAAGTCACAGCTAATTCTGAACAAGCCAAAGAAAGATGCATTAGTGAAAGTGAAAGTGATAGTGAAAGTGAAGGTGACAGTGACACTTCTGATGAAGATCTAGAAGATCTAGAAGCTCTTATGGCTAGAAGACTGAGAAGGGGAAAATGAAAGTATAAAGGTAAACTCCCTATTATATGTTTTGCATGTAATAAAGTTGCTCATATAGTTGCTAGATGTCTTGATAGAAAGGATAAAGATGATGAAAGGAAAAGCAAACACAAAGACAGAAGAGATGACAGAAGCTACCGATAGAACAAAGACTATAAAGGAAAAGGTAAGAAATCTTGTTACATTGCTGAAAAAGAAATTGACACTGATAGTGATGATTTTGAAATTGAGGTAGTCTATGTTGCAATGAAAGATGAATCTGATGAGGATGAGAAAACTGCATTGATATCCTATGTGAACAAGAATGATAAATGGATTATTGACAGTGGTTGTTCACATCACATGACTGGTGACAAAAATAAGTTTGAGACCTTACATCATTACAGAGGTAAAAGTGTAAAATTTGGTAATGATGCACCATGTCATGTTAGAGGAAAAGGTTTGATTAAACTAATTGATAAGATATCTTGTGAAAATGCATATTGGGTTGAAGGTCTTAATTATAATTTGTTAGGTGTTTCTCAGCTTAACAAAATTGGTTACCAAGTGGAATTTCATCACAAGAAAGCTAAAATATCTGATGCTACTGGAGAACTGATTGGAAGTGGTGATCAGACTAGAGGTAATTTGTTCTATCTTGACCTATCTGAAGAAACATGTTTAATTGCACAACTTGATGATATTTGGTTATGGTACAAAAGGCTATGTCATGTTAACTTTGACAATCTAGTAGAGATAAGTAAGAAGAAAAAGGTAAGAGGTCTACCTAGATTGAAGAAACCAGAGAATGTGATGTGCAAGGAATGCCAGTTAGGAAAAATGACAAAGTCAAGTTTTAAGAGAAAATCCTTTACTTCTGAAAATATTTTAGATTTGGTTCATACTGACCTTTGTGGACCTATGGCTATACAAAGTTGTTGTGGTGCTAGATACTTTATCTTATTTGTTGATGATCATACTAGGATGATGCATGTGATGTTTCTAAAAGAAAAATTTGGAGCTTTTCAATTCTTTAAGTGGTATTTGGCTAAAGTTGAGAAAATGTCTTAGATCTGACCGAGGTGGAGAATTTACATCGAATGAATTTAATCTATTTTGAAATGATAGAGGAATTAAAAGATAGATGTCTGCACCTAGAACACCTCCACAGGATGGTATAGCAGAAAGGAGAAACATATCTATCTTGGATTGTGCAAGGACATTATTGATTGAAAATAATGTGGCACAAAAATACTAGAAAGAAGCTATAAGCATTGTTGTCTACACTCTTAACCAGGTACAAATCAAAAAAGGTACAAATCTGACACCTTATGAATTATGGCATGGGCATGCACCAAGTGTTAAATACTTTAGAATCTTTGGAAGTAAGTGCTATATATTAAAAGACACTAGGAATGGAAATTTTGATGCTAAGAGTGATGAAGGCATATTCCTAGGGTACTCTACAAAAAGTAAAGATTATAAGTGTTTCAACTCTAACACTAACAAAATTGTGGAAAGTGTGAATGTCAAAATTGATGAGTATGCAGAAAGAAATGAAGCTGATAGTAAAAGAGAACCAGAAGATTACAAATCTTTTGTACATTGAGGAAGAAGAAGAGGCAAGTAATAGACTTGCACCTGATGCCAAGTCTTGGGTAAGCAATGTCGAGCAACAGAAAAATGCTGCCCAGTATCAAGAAAATAATGTCGAGAGAGAACAAGAACATGTCGAGCTATAAGAAAATGTTGATGAATATCAGGAAGAGGTTGCCGAGCATTCTGAAGTTGAATATGACAATCTTGTTGAGGAACATGATGAAATAGAGGGGAGAACAGCTAAACTTGTTTTGGAAAAATATGTAAGAAGACATCACAAGCCTAAACAGATAATTGGAGACAAGGATACTGGAATTCAGACCAGAAGTAAGACTAAGGATCCAACATGCCTACTATGTGAATTTGAACCCAAGTCAACTAGAGAGGCATTGGAGAATGAAGACTGGATACAAGCAATGAATGAAGAGATTGACCAGATTGAGAAGAATGATACTTGGACTCTGGTGCCGAGACCTGAAAACAAAAATGTTATAGGAACAAAGTGGGTGTTTCGGAATAAGATGAATGAAAATGGTGAAATCACTAGGAACAAAGATAGGCTAGTATGCAAAGGCTACGCACAAGAAGAAGGAATAGATTATGGGGAGACATTTGCCCCTGTAGCTAGATTGGAAGGAGTAAGAACTCTGCTTGCATATGTTGCTTATAAAGATTTCAAGGTATATCAAATGGATGTTAAGTTTGCATTTTTGAATGGATACTAGAAGAAGAAGTTTACATAGAACAACCAGAAGGTTTTATTATCCAAACAAAAGACACATGTGTGCAAACTGAACAAAGCATTATATGGATTGAAGCAAGCTCCCAGAGCATGGTATGAGAGGTTGCATAACTATTTGATACAGATTGGATTTTCAAGAACAAATGACACAAGCAATATGTACATGAAGGATGAAGAAGGTAAAGGTATCTTGTTGGCAAAAATCTTTGTGGATGACATTATTTTTGGTGGACAAGATGCATTATGTAAAATATTTTCAAATGAAATGCAAACTGAATTTGAAATGAGTATGTTTCATGAGATCAAATTCTTTGTTGGTGTACAAGTATATCAGAGGAAGAATGGAATTTTCATTACACAGTAGAAGTATGTGAATGAAATACTAAAAATTTTTGGGATGGAAGATACTAAACCAGTGGGAACTCCTATGGTTACTAAACAAAATTTATCTAAGAATGATGATGTTGCAGAAGTGAATCAGACTCTATACAAATCCATGATTGGAAAGTTGCAGTATGTTGTACATAGTAGACTAGATATTGCATTAGCTATTGGGATTGCGGCAAGATTCTCTACCAATCCTAAGGAAACACACATGATGGTTGTGAAAAGAATTATGAGATACTTGAAAGAGACTGCTGACTATGGTCTATATTATAAGAAGGATGAAAAATTTGAACTCAGAGTTTATACAGATGCTGATTGGGCAAGAAATGTAGATGGCAGAAAGAGTACTAGTGGTGGAGCTTTCTTTCTTGGATAGAGATTAGTCTCCTGGACAATTAAGAAACAAAATTGCATTTCCCAATCTACTGCCAAGGCCGAGTATGTTGCTACTGCAGTAAACTATTCAAACTTGGTATGGATAAAATAATTGTTGATAGGCATGAAAGAAGAAATCACTGAACCTATTGTTATTTTCTGTGACAACACAAGTGCTATCAATATTTCTAAGAATCCAGTGATGCACACTAAGACCAAGCACATTGCAATCAAGTATCACTACTTAAGAGAATTAGTTCAAGATAAAGAAGTCCGAATGGAATATGTGCATACAAAAGAACAACTAGTAGACATATTCACTAAAGCTTTACCCAGAGAAGCTCGTGAGTATTTGAGAAGTCAATTAGGGGTCCTTCCCCTAACTAAGGCTGCCTAGACAAGCTAGGAGCACTGCATCAAATGTGCTACAGTAGAATATTTGACAAATTGATGCAGAAGATTGTCACACTTTAGGGCTGGCTTAGAGTTGTGAAAAGAAGCAAAGACAAGGAATCAGTCATAAGCAAGATGACAGAGGGAGAAACACTAAGCTACACAGATATTATCTACATTTGATGGATGTATGTTTTAGTTGTTGCTTTGGCATTTTTTTCAAAGAGGGAGATGAACTAATATAATAACACATGAAACTGAAAGGAAAGAGGGAGATGAACTGATGAAACTGAAGGTAAGAGGAAGATGAACTGAAATGAAGGATCAAGATAGAGGGAAATCTGAATACTTATGTCGGTCATAGAAGTGAGGCTTATAGGATTTTGAATCAGAATGAAGCTAAGGATATTACAAATAATTCTCTGATGGATAGATAAATTTTTGGATTGGTTGGTAATCCATGTGTTATTCAGGTGATATCATATGGTGTTGCCATCAATGCCAAAGAGGGAGATTGTTAGAAACTGCAATTGAAATAATTGTTGTATTATCATTGATGTTAAACCTTAATTGGTAAGACTGTTGCTACTTAGGAAACTACTATATCTATTTGAGTGTTGCTAAGGGGCTAGGCAAGCTTGGTAACAATAGCACCTAAGGAAAGGTTGAGTTATCTTGATACTACAAAGTGTACTTGACTATGTTGCATAATGATGAGCCAATGTATTGTTTATCTTAGTAAGACTGAAGACTAAACTGGTAGGCTTGACTGAGCAAAAATGAAGAAATCATGTTTAAGCCGAGTAATGTTAGTGTTGACCAAGTTAGTATATGTCGAACAAAAATATAGTGTCGGTCGAGCATCAGTTAATTGCCGAGGAAGACAGTGTAAGCCAAGGAAACAGTTTTAGTAATGACCAAGCTTTCTACATGAAGACCGAGTGGATGATCACAGTATTGACCAAGCATCAGCAATTTTATATTTGAACAGAATTCAATTTTGGAGCTGACATTGTTGAATTCTTGGATTATGTAAAATATGTTGACTTTATTTATTGATTGTCTGAAAGCATTAAATGCATTATAAAACATTTTATTATAAATCTTTAAGAGATTTGAGATGATTCTAGAAAAGGAGCCGAAGAACATGAAGTGGGTAGATTCAATGAATCTGACCTAACCCTAAGATCTACGAATGAGATTGAGTGGCAAAAGATGAGTTAACCTAATTGAGAAAAGAATAAAAAGGATCAAGTGCTGGATATAGATGTACATGGGTGAATAAAGAATGTTGGAAGATCAGTAAAGTTTTGTTGACTGAATAAGCAGAAAAGGCTGAAGGATAATTGTGGTGGTTGCTTGAAGAAAAGTTCCAAGCATATCAGAGATGGAGATGGAAAAGTTTCAAAGTTAGTAAACCAGCATTAGTGTACGGAATCGGATCTGATATTTGCAAAGTGAGTTGTATATTTTTTCAGATAAATATTGCTGCTACTTTCTAACCATTGTAATAGTCAAAATCCTTTTAACAGAGGTTGACCTAACAGTCATATGTTAAATTCCTTGAACAAGATTGCATTCTAATGGAGTGTATGTAAGTCCTATGACAAGGCTCACTTTTAATAGGGTGATTGAAATCCTTTAACTGGGTCACACTTGACAGTGTGTATTGTAACCTTTGACAGGGTTGGCTTTCTACCGAGCTCACTTCAAAAAAGTGAAAATAATAGTAGCATGTTACAAAGTGGTTTTTCCCAAATTGGGTTTCCACTATAAATCCTGGTGTTAATACTTGTGTGAATGTTTTGGTTTGAACATTTCTGTATTTTACAAGTTAAGTTATAGCTAGGTAGTGGACTGCATTGTTATATGTTTCTGTTATTGAATTAGTGATGATCGAGTTTGTGCTGGTTGGTGGATCTGATTTAAAAAAGAGTTTTTGAGATTGTTTTATACATCAGGACCTGAGAACAACTGATTCACCCCCCCTCTTTGTTGTTCTAAATCATATTAACAATAAAATTCTCCCCCTTTGGCATCAGTATCAAAAACTTTATGTATATATACCGACTACAAAATTTGAACTTAACCAAAAATGTGAATCTATGTGAACTCCCCCTTTGTACATGCTCTCGGTGTGAAGTGCATACAAAAATATATGCAAGAATATATATATATATATATATATATATATATATATATATATATATATATATATATATATATATATATATATATATATATATATATATATATATATATATATATATATATATATATATATATATTCCCCCTTTTTTGAAATTAATGCAAAAAGTGTACTTACAGCTTGTCGAATATGTTATGATGGGTTTTCTACAAAGTAACCAAGAGATTTTCCCATTCTACTTTGAGATTCTCAAGAGCAATCTGCTCTAATTCGACTTGGGAATGCATATCAAAAATATTTTCTATAACGGATATCTCAGGGGTGGCAACTAACTCTTTTGCCTTATTCATATGCTTTTGCATCACCTTTAGGTGTGGAAGTAACTCTGCTTGCAACTCGGTTACTTGGTCTGTGATTTTATCATCTTCCTTCCTCGGTTCTAGTCTTAACCACTGGATTTTTTGAACTTTAGCATAATGCTCATAAAATGCATTCGGCTCAGTTAAAAGACTATTTACACTAACCTTGATATCTTTGTGTTAATGTGATGTAATATTTGTAGACATGCCATGATCAGTCTATATATTATCATGTCTATATGGTAAGTATCACATATGTGATACTAGTGCACATATCATATAAGACATCTAAGTACTTGGTAAGTATCATTGACTTGATACTTGAGGGCCATTGCTCATAATATTAGTAAAATGATATAAATTTAAAATGATTATCTATACTCACATTGAGTACTTGGTGAATATCATGGACTTGATATTTGGAGACCATTACTTTGAGTACTTGGGTGAGTATCATGGATTTGATACTTGGAGACCATTACTCATGATAATCATTTTTGAGCACTTGGTAAATATCTTGTGAGTTGATATTTGGAGACCATTTCTCTGAGTACTTGGCAAGTATCATGGACTTGATACTTGAGGGCCATTACTCGTAATATCAGTAAAATAGTATAAATTTAAAATGATTGTCTATACTCACATTGAGTACATGGTGAATATCATGGACTTGATATTTGGAGACCATTACTCTGAGTACTTGGGTGAGTATCATGGATTTGATACTTGGAGACCATTACTCATGATAATCATTTTTTAGCACTTGGTGAATATCTTGTGAGTTGATATTTGGAGACCATTTCTCTGAGTACTTGGTGAGTATCATGGATTTGATACTTGAAGACCATTGCTCCTGATATCAGTAAAATGATATAAATTTTAAATGATTATCTGTACTCACATATTACATTGAGGTAATATATTTATCCTCCCTAGCTAAGAGGGAGTGTTAATGTTTGTAGCTTCAGTTGTATAATCATTTAGAGTACATATAATAAGTTTAGATATTGATTATATATATATATATATATATATATATATATATATATATATATATATATATATATAATGCAAACTTATACTAATGATTGATTAATGAAACATTATAATGAATAGACATGTCCCATGAAGGGACATGTCTCTCCTAGCCTCCTCAATATTATAAAAGAGAGGTCGTTACTCTTGGAAAACATAGACTATAGAGGCAATGTTAATACATTTGCAGCGATCCTAATAAATTTAACACTTCATTTAGTTTCTATATCTTTTCACTAAGCTCGGTAGTGAAATGGTCTATAGTGCATAACTTGTGCAAAATTGTAATAACTTGTTGAATAATAGCATTGAGCTCGGTTATTACCTCAGAAAACTTTACTTTATTAACTGCCACTTCCTGGCTTATTTGCTTAGCTAGCTTTAATTGTATCTTGGCCTCTTATCTTTCTTCAATTCTTTTCTTAGCATCTATGTTTAGAGCATTGATGTGGCATGTTAGAGTAGCAAGTTGATCAATGATGGGAGTTGCCTCATCAACATTGATATCAAGGACTACTTGCATCATAATTTCTCTAACATCTTCTAAGACTTGTTTATGTTTTCTTTCTTGTCTTAGTTTTTCTTGTGCAACCTTCCTTATGCATAGTTCTTTGTATCTTCTAAGTGCTTATGGGTCTAGGGTTCTCGGGTCACATGTGGGAATTTCAATGATCTCATCTAATATGACTGGACCCTTACCATGTTTCTTCTTTTTCTTCTTCTCTTGTGTGCTAGATGTGGGGAATTTCCCATATGGTACTAGAGCTTTAATCTTTGGATTAGACTTTTCTTGCTTGGTTGACACACTCTCTTCCTTATCCTACCCTTTAATTATTGTCTCAGTTTGATGTCATTGGGCTTCTTGCTTTGTGTCAGTTGTAGATGTATCTACATTTGTTTCAATTTCAAGCTCTTTATTTTCTGCTTCTTTGTTTTCAGGCTCATTTGTTTTGTTTGGATCTTCTTCACCCTGTCCTTTAGTGGTGTCCTTCTGTTGCTTAGGTGTCTGATCCTCAGGTTTCCCTTGAGTGGCAATATCAATTGCTTGAACCAATATTGGTAAATTACCCGATATGTTTACTTTTGTTGCCTCACTAGGTTGATTTTCTTCAGTTTTGTCTGTAGCCATAGTGATATCTTCATTAGTCTTAGCTTCATCATCGGGATCTCCATTGGTAATATCTTCTATTATGACTTCATCAATCCCGATTGTTACTAATTTATCGGGGGTATCTTGTTTGTCCTCTTCAATATATCATGTCAGATAGAAGTCCTCGGCATAAGTATCAACTTGTACCTTAGTATCAGATATATGAATTGGCTATTTTGTAGCTATGTTGGCATCATCTGAATGTACCCCTTTTCATTTACCTTTGACCTTCATCTCAAGAATTATAGCTAATGCAGTTTTATCTGCTTCTGCCTTTGAATTTAAAATTGTAGCCCATAAGATCTTTCTATTTTCATCAACTTCTTCCAGTTTTCTTGTCAAAATGTTTAATGCCCAGCCTTTCATTAAAAATTTGTTCGCATATTGTTTCATCATTTCTTCAACCTTGGTCACTAGTAGAGTAGGCATTGCCAAAATTAAATAATGTTCCCTCATTTTCTTTTCAGTATGCAAGGCATATGTCCACCTTGCCGATACCTTGTCATGAATTTCCTTACGGATATATTTTACAAATTCAATAGGTAATCTCTTGAATTTAATCATCATGTGGATGATTGCCTATTCAACTTTCTCCTAATCCTCGGTTGACATATGTACATACCGATTCATCTTAGGGTGACCTAATCTACCTGTCTCCTTTATGTTTTCAACTAACTCATCAATAGATTGATTTTTATTTACTACAAGTTTAAATTGACTTTGATCATCTTCTTCTTCATAATCTATATCATCCTTACCTCTTATCAATCTTCTCCTCTTCTTTGGTTGCTCGGTGGTGTTTTTTGCACATGTTTTCTTCTGATAAGTTTTTGTAGGGGTAGGCCTTTTGATTTTTGCAATTCATTTCTTCAGGGGTGCAGAACTAGCTATAGAAGATCTTGTCCTCACTCGGGTAGGTTTCTCTTCTTGTTTTCTCTTCCCTGTGGCCTTTACCATTGTAGCTTGAAGTTCGTTATCTAACTCGGTTTCCTCCTTATGTTCACTATTGTCGATCAGAAGTTGTTCCTCAGTTGCTTCTTCAACCAGCTTATCTGTTGCATAGGGGCCGTGAGGATGGTTCTCATCGCCTACTATTCTAAGGGGGCAACTAGTCCTACTTTTCTAATGGGCAGTTTAGGTAACGTCGATCTCTTCTGCCCTCTTTACCATTGTAGCTTGAAGTTCATTATCTTTACTCCGACTAGATCCATTTTTATCCTTAGTTTTACTTCCTCATAGGTTCTGAACCTAGTAGCTTTAGGATCTTTGGGCTCGGCCAGTAGTGCCTTTATTGACCTAGAGGCTCGGCCAATGTCGATTTCATAGCCCATTTGAGGTATCCAAATAGTTCTTGGTTCAACTACCTTGATCAATGTGGTGTCGGTGTCCACCAGAAAACATATATCTTCCTTATGCTTTTCAACTAATTGTCCTAGAATTCTGCTCCTTTTGTACATTCTATCCTTAAACTTTCCAAAATAATCATCCATGATAGTCACAAAGTTCTAACCTAAATTCTTGATAAATTCATTGATTTGAATGATGACCAGTTGGCTGACATCCCAATCTATATTACCAATAGATGGGAAGTAGTTTTGCAAGTAGAAGAATGTGCAAACAAGTAATGAACCAAACTTACAAGTATTGGTCTTTTCTACCTGTATGGTCCTCATTTTCTCTTCCAATTGTTTCAATAGTAGCTCAGCGAGGTCTAACTCTAAACCTTTCTTGAAAATCTTATAAGCTATGTCTACTGCTCTGCATGGGACATTGTTGGGCCTGCTAGATTGAAAAATCTTGTAGCCAATGACATAGGCTCCAAACCTTGTTTCAAGATCGGTGATGGTGTTGACTGTCATTCCTCTACCATCCCACTTGGCTCCTGTTAGCTTCTTGGTCTCTGCCCTCGGTGGGTTCCTTATAGCCTTTGCCTTATCATTATTTGGGTATCTAGTAACCACATGAATAATATCCTTAGAGATTTTAACCCGTTCGTCCAACCACATTTTTCCTTCGTGAACATGACTAAGTAAAACCCTAATCCATTTTGACTTGAGCTCCCTTGGGAAATATAGGGCATTTATCAATCCTTTGACTTCCGGGTGTTTATGCTCATCCTTGAACTTTCTATTCTCACTCATCTCTTGGTATGTTGATTGTAGTTCAAAGTCTTTGATTTTAGTTATTTTGCACTGGATATAAGCACGTATATCTTGTACCAGTAAAACCCTAGGCGATATGCTAGAAAATGCACCTTTTTTATCAACTTGTGAAGTGATCTCGGGGTGAAGTGATCTCGGGATGCAATTTATATGTGGGTTCTTCACATGTTGTGGACTTAATCAGTGTGACATTCTTGTCACTTTCGATCTTGGATTTCGCAGACTTGGATGAAGATGCCATTGTTCTAACAAATTTAGGGCTTTGCAAAATCTTCTAAAAAATAACTCAATAGCTAAGAACTTACTTGGAATGCTGATAAATGGATCAGGATCCTCTCAAATCTATGTTGAATGCTCGAGAAACTCTTTGCTCAAATTCACTGAAATCACTCTAGTTTTTCTCCTGATCGTTGTGTGACAAAATGACTTGCATCGTTGTTTATTTATACCTAAAATTTATTTTCCCACTTAAAGTTCTGCATTAAATGCTTCTTAGGTGACCTATTCATCTTTGATCTACACAAATGTGCTTGGTATCCATACTTATTGCAGTTATAACAATAACCATCAAATTTAGGAGTGGATTTAGGAATACCTTTTGCTTTGCTTCTGCAAACATTTGATGTGTGGCTTGGTTTTCCACAATGATAGCATGAGAGCTTCTTTGGCCTTGGTTGTGCATAGGCATTCTTTTGTTCAACTTGTCTTAATGACTCTCCCTGCTCGGTATAGCCTAAACCAGTAGTGTTGTCAAGTCTTTTTTGACTGCTTAGGAATTCATCCATCCTTTTAGTATTTTCTTCAGCTTTCTTAATCATCTCATTATGTTGTTGTTGAATCTTTACTTCGTTCTTCAATCTTTCATTTTCTTCTCTCAATTCACCAGTGTCTTTTGATTTCTTAGTAAGGTCATTGTTTACTCGGTTGACTTCCTGACTCATGACAACCATCTGATTGGAAATTTTAAAATGATTCTCAGTGAGTCTCAGTATCTTAGATTCCTTTTCTTCCATCTTTTCAGTCATTTTCCTTCTATCTTCAATAGACAAATTCCTTTCTTGTTTAGCTTGTCTTGCATTGTTCATGACATCAATCATTCTAACCATTTGTGTCTCTTGACTGATCTGCAGTGCTTTCACTTGCTCAGTAAGATGTTGATTCTTTTCAAATAGATCTGATATGGTTCCTTCAAATGCATCAGATATGCTACTAGATCCAAATCCAAATGCCTCAAATGGATCGTCTATCTCTTCTTCATGATAATCAGTCTCATTATACCGGAATGCCATATCCTTCCTTTTGACCAGTAACTCTCTCAATTTTTCTTTGGCTTCCTTGAATTGTTCAATGTAGATGTGCATCTGCAATTTCTGATTCTCAATAGTCTTGTCAAGCTTATAACTTTCCATGCTTACATCTTTTCTCTTCAATGATTAAACTTCCTTAACAAGAGAACTAGCTCTAATACCAATTGTTGGAATTATGGAAAGATGTGTACTGAGAGGGGAGGGGTGAATCAGTACCTTAAAAAAAATTCAAATTGAATCCTTGTAAACGTGTATATCATTAACTAACTGTATCATTTACATTTAACATACATCCAAAACATAACTGAAATGTAAATGCATGTAATCTAATCAATAAAGCATTCATGAAACTTCATACACATGACACTTGTATGTTGGTATCGCAGAAACCCTTGTTAGAAGGTAAAAACTGTGGTGGGGATGACACCCACAAAGCTTCACTACTACAGTAACAAAGTTGTCTGTTAAGGCTACAAAGATTTTGATCACTTATAGTGATCTTACCCTATTAGGAGTAACAATGAGATCAGCTAGATCTACCCGGTTAAAGGATTTTAGCAACACAATTAAGTGTGCACTCGGTTAAGAGATTTACAAAAGAACTATTAAGTTCACTATGTTAAGAGATTTGAGGTCTACTACAATGGTTAAAAAGTAATAGTTGCATTGATCTATAAATAGAAACTTATCATGTCTGATATCATATCTATTATGTACTTATCTGTTATCACCTTAATGTGATTGATCTTTTCTCTAAATTCTACTCGGTAGCCTTCTGTTTCTGATAAACGGTATGCTCTGTCGATGCTTGTCAATCATAACCCTGTATGATCTTCAGCTGTCTTCCAATGGCGGCTACTACATGTGTGGTGATACATGTCAAAATGACATCTTTACAAAATTTATATCAAACTGATTTGACCTAATTAGGGTTTAGACACTATCTTAGAAAACCTAAGATCAACAATAGAAATGAATAACCTAGATCATCTTTACATAGGAATCATCAATAATTAAATGATTACATCCATATTAAATTTTGTCTCGATCTTGGTCAACCGTTTTCTAATCGGTGTAAACTATTTTCCTTGTAGTTTGTGCCATTCCAAACTGCTATGTTGTTTCCCGTCTCACTCGGTGTATATTGCATTCATCACTCGGTAATTAACTGGTGCCTGGTTCATATGAATGCTCGGTGAACACTGTGCTTGGTACTCAATGATCACGGCTCAGTAAGAGTGCTCAGTCAAAACTGTATTCGGTTAACATAGTGATATGCCTTGTGTTCTTCTCGGTGTCTAGGCTCTGTGTATTGACCAATTGTCATGTCTTGTCTCCTTTCCCGACTGAATGATACTAATGACAATCATTAATGTTCTCTAGGAGTAACACACAGGGGAGGCCTTGCCATAGGAAATGGGTCGAGCTTTCACCTTTGGAGGAATAGTAGCAACAAATTTGGTAGCATGAGCATAGCATTGTCCACCAACAAGAGGCTTTGGAGGGGATGGGTGGGAAACCCTTCCCCCAATAGTAGTAGCAACCCTTTAGCCACCAACAGCTAGGTGTGGAGCTGAATCCAGTCCAAGAAAAGACAGTTTAGGGAAACCCCCACTATTCATTGAAAATAGTAACAAAAGCAACCTCATTAACAGGTGTAGCAAAAGGATCTAGACCACCCACATGGCACTATAGAGTGGACATATGAAAAGGGACAATAGCGTTCAAATCAACAAGCACGAACGTGGATGACACCACATTGGACGGTAACGTGGAGGCCCCCAGTAGCAAGTCATCACCCGCACTCAACAAGCTCCTACAAGCAGGAAGCTTCACAAAGTTTGAATGAGCAAAAGCGGGAATAGTTGTTGGAGCGGACATTGGAGTGGGCTATCTAATAGAAGCTCTCACACTTATTATAGACTTTGGAGGGGGTGGGTGGGAAACCCTAAACCATCAACAGCTAGGTGTGGAGCTGAATCCAACACAAGAAAAGAGGGTTTAGTACGATCCAAAAAAGTTAATCATGCATGTATGTTACCAAAAAGGTGACACTACATCAACTTTGAACATCCTCTAGACATATGCACCAATTGAATTAGAAGTCACAACCATTTTGTATGAATAAAAATACATATAAAATATAATAAAAAACTAATCATGAATTCAAGGAAAAAAATATTGTACTTCTTATATTATGTATAAAAGATTGTAAAAATATTTAAAATATTTTCAAAATAAAAATAAAACTCAAAAAAATGGAAAGGTTTTGAAAAGATCACAAAATAAACTCATCTTTGATGATTCAATCTTATAGTTGCAACTTTGTTTGTCCTATAACACTAGAATCTTCATGTCAAACCTTCACACCTTTCAATAAATATCCCTCAATGTTGTTTTGGTCTCTTTTATTTGTGAAACAAGAGCACAAATAAATGATGGTTCATGCAATCAAATTTAGAAACAGCATACATAATCGTATAGATTGTAGAAATCTATTAACTTTGACAAATAAATAACTTCAAATAAAATTTATAAAAAACATACATTACATTAAATTAGATGTATTAAATATTCTTATTTTTGTTTTTTAAAATAAAATGATTTTTACTATTTTAAGAGTCCACCCAGCTTGGGTCATCCTGGCCCTTAACCAGTTCCCAAATTTTTACTATGAAGAACTCAATAACTCAGTATTGATTAGGTAGAAGACTGCCATCACTGTCTTCGGAAGTTTAGGACTCAATAACTTAGTATTGATTGGGAGGAGAGGACTGCCATCACTCTCTTTGGAAGTTTCTTTTTCACTGCTACTTTCTTGTTTGACAATAGATATTGCGTCGTTGCAAACCCTAATTATTTTATTTCTTAAAACCCAGAAAGGTTTCTCTTTTTTTATCATTGTAACAATCAGAAAAAAATAAAATCTTAATCACAAGATATTGGATGTAACTCTGGAAAACTGAGCATTAAAACAATTACTAATTTTCAACCGTACAGATTCTTCTCAAAGTCCTGCAGTAAATTGGTCATTGATATGAACAAAACTATTTAAATCTTGGGTAATTCTTCTATATTGGCAAGTGCAATCTTCCCTTGTATCGCAAGTATCTCAAATTAAGGTCATCTACAATTGTATATGCTTCAATTGTATACATGCATAAATTCATATTTTGATATGCAACATTACCATAAAAACAGAGGGTCGTCGACGATTTTTTTTGACAATGGAGGCACAGAGCAACAAAAACAAGTAATTTTACAACTGATGGAGTAGAAAGCCAAAATTACACCTAGAATGATTCTTCTGCATTGGAATTTGCTACCTTTGCTTGTGTTGAATGGCGAATGTATCCAATCTGTATCATGTACAAGTGGCTATAATCTAAGGCTGTGCATGAAGGCATATGATATTTCAACAGCAAGAACCATTGTTTGAGAAAACTGTGATTACAAACCTGAGACGCGAGCTAAATCTAGAGGCGAGCAACTTGCAGTATTACTCAGCCCCAAGTAATGACAAAATCTTGCAGCAATTATTTACAAAAAAACTCCCATAATTGCTGAAAATTAGCAATTTACAAATAAACTTGCATGGGGTTTTTTCAATGCCCGTTCAGGCTCCAACAGTTTTTCATCTCCGCAACTGGGGTTTTTCGTGCCCACAACTGAAATTTGTTTTCAATGCTCAAGGAGAAGATGCCCACAGGTTTATTTATTTCACAGTTGCTCAAACAGAATATGACTAACGCGATTGTCACTACGTGTATAGGTCTTTCGTTTGTTGAATTTTATTTGTCAAATTCATGTTTCCGCATGTCATCCATTATCTGAATGCATTTGCATTTCTACAATTTTGATTGTATGATTTTTTTCGAACATCAACATTTCAGATCACATTTTGTAAATGTAGATAACATTTCTTAAATGCATTTATCAAATGTTGCAAATTCATTTGGTTATGAATTTGGTTATGAATGTCTGCAGTTTCGATTATTGACATTGTCATTCCTTTGCAATTACCATCTTCGTCTCTCCGCAAATTGATGAATTAACATGGGAAGCAAATACTTCTTTCTCTGCGATTAAAGCAGCAAATCAACATCTTCAATTTATTTTTTCCCAAAATGAAGTGTCCCATTTATTGACAGTGTAACCTATTTTAGACATATTAATATCAAATTATTATTACCACTTTTAGAGGAGATGCATTTCATGCATAATAAAGATTATTTGAAGAGGGACTGCATTATAACGTTTTAAAGTAACTCCATATCATCTGAAGAAAAAGTTGTTGAAGGAAGACATTTTGGTAATAAAGATTATTAATGTAAGAGATTCTTACTTCTTAAAATAACAGCATAGATATTTAATTATATCATTTAACTCTAGGACACATTTAATTGTAGACGAGTTTATATTGAAATTTGAGATTGATATGTGAAAACTGTTTTCTTTATTATTAAAAGGAAAAAGTCACATGTTTCTTAAATTCAGTAATATGCATGTTTTTGAAAAATATTTTGACAAATCTATATATTTTTTATGTCAAAATACTTCCTCGCAGATTAGTTCATTTGTTGCAGGTCTGAGTTTTCCAACAATGGCAAGAACATTTGAAATAGAATTTATATGGCAGATCAAATTACTTTCAACTACATATAGAAGCTTCCAATGACATTGATTGCATAAATTAACCCACAAATTAAAGGTTTATCACACTTAGGCTTGCACTTTTCCATCTCAATGCACTTAAAATAAGTGCTCACTAGCCAATAATATAGTTAAGCAGTTAAATTCTACCTTAAGAAATCCAACTATTACAAAACTACATCTAAGATAATATATCTCAAATCCCAGTTTCCACTCCTACACATCTGCATCAGTATCCTTCTCTTCATCCAGCTTGGCTGCAGTTTTTTCCTCTGCTGGAGGAGGCACCTGTTCTTCCTCAGGAAGAGGTTCTTCAACATAGTCATTCTCAAATGCATCATTAGGAACCTCGTATATACGCAACTGTGGCTTTGAAGGATCTTTGACAAATACATACTTTCCTTCGTTCAGTTTTAAGCAGAGATCGACAATTGATTTAACAATACCCCACATATTAGAAGTGTTCAAATTGATTTGCATAGCGAATTCTCTGGGCTTATACCCCTGAATACTTAAAATAACATGATTGAAGTGATCCCGAGGGTGAACCCTAGACACAAAACCAAGCTTCATAACATCTGCACTGCTAAGAAGGGCTTGGACAGTCCATTTTGCAAGCTTATTTCCATTGTTCTTGAGTTCAGTTGCCAAAACAGCACCTCGTTGAGTTTCCAATTTCTGACGCCAATCAACTCCAGAAAACTTGGGATCAAATTCATTCAGGGCATTTAGAGTGAGAAACTGTGTTTGGCCCCTTAAATCCATAACACTGTGGACCTCACACCTTGCAACCAATGATATATCTTCATCCAATTTCCAACGCCTATAACGATAAGCAACAGATGCGACCTCCTCGCCCTCTGAGGCGAACGGATTTGGTTCTTCAAACTCCACCTTATTGCCATCTCTAACCAGAACTTGCTGTGAAAAGTTCTGGTTGATATATGCTGCCTCAACACTAAGAGAATGAGCAGAATTTATGTCATCTTTAGCTTCTGGCAAAGGCTCCTGTGAGGTTTCATTTACAGACAGCAAATCCAACTGAGACCCATCCCTCTTGTCAAAAAACAGCTTATTCCCCACCCTCTGGACTACAATATCCCATGAATACACTGACCGAGGCGCACACATTAGTGTGGCCAGGATTGTATCAGTGGCAAAAACAACGGCCTTGTCCTCACTCGCAAGGCGTCTTATTACAGGATCATCAGTAGTGGTTACCTTGAAGAAGTTCCTGTTCTTGAAACGCTCCAGGCGTTTATCACTCTTTGGCGTGACTCGATCATAACTCTTATCATAGTTTTCAAGTGCACCACAGAGCACTAAATCCTCTGCCTCGCCAACACTGTAGGTCAATTTGGAGAAACTCGTGAAGGGAATCTGATCAAGCATGGTCCACTCGGGCTGGATGTCTACAGAACTTTTGAACGCTGCTGCTTCCCTGCGCTGCATATTGTTCCTATTCTGATTGTAAAACCGATCTCGGCGCTGCCGCTCCTTCTCCACTTCCCTCTTCTTGGCCTCAACTTCTTCATCTTTCCTCTGAGGAAGCTGCCTCTGCTGCTGAAACCTCCACCTGGGGCCAAACTTGGGCTTTGGAGGGGGCTTTCCATCAACCAAACGGAATGATTCCTCATCAGCCTCGTCAAATGCAAAATCAAATACTGAATACTCCTGCCCACCCCTAGCATTAGGCCTGGCATTGTAATTCCTTGTCCAATCTGCCACCCTCCCAAGCTTTTCCCCCTTGGAGAAAGGTGCATAGGGCACATTCTGTAGCTGATTTTCTAGAAAAGCAGGGCCTTCGGGAGGTCCCCAGCCATCTGGATTATCCACAACAATCGGCACTTTTAACTGTGGCTGCACTGTCCCAACCATATTTATCTGGAGCAATTGAAAACAAAAACTAATATATTTTATCTTCTCAGCACCAAACCCTCAGCCAGTATTCAAAATCCAAATAAAAAAAAACCAAATGACAATAAATTTATCTTCTGCTCTGAGAAAAGCCAATTAGTAAGCACCTACACCTCAGTGTTTAGTTTCTTGTTTGACTTCCCATTCTACTGACAAGATAAACAAGCACTATCAAGCAACCTGTATCAGTTTGACTATATAATCAAAGATATTAAATTGAAAATAAAAACTTAAAAAAATATCATAAATTTTCAAGAAACTCTGCACTCCTAAAAAAGTTAAAATATTTTCAAATGATCTTCTACACAAGCTTGTACATGTGATTCCTATGTAAATAGGAAACCATTTTCTCCCAATTGCCTGAATTAGGGTTTGTCTATTATATGCCCCTGTTCCGTAAGCACACCGTACAAATAAGAC
Organism: Chamaecyparis obtusa; assembly: GCA_027943335.1. Lineage (NCBI taxonomy): Eukaryota > Viridiplantae > Streptophyta > Pinopsida > Cupressales > Cupressaceae > Chamaecyparis > Chamaecyparis obtusa. Next base: position 166,351 of record BSBK01004874.1, read on the forward strand.
ATTATAACTCCCCACACAACCTGCTAAATGCACAACCCAAACATGTGCTTGACATTATCAAAAAGCAGATACAAATACCCAAAGACATGCACAATAAGGTTTAATTTCAAGTTTCTACTTGGGAAGCCAACTGTAGAAAATAATTAACCTAACTCCAGGAAGAGATCATCACAAATTAAAATCCGTCAATAAAATAACCCTAGACGAGCTACACAAAAGAAATCGATAAAATTAAAATTATGAAAAGCTGAAAACAGAGCCTGGAAATAAAGCCCCAGGTTTACAATTCATCAAACAATCCTAACCAGGGAAAAGATTCGACCCCCCATCAAAAATGATCGAAACAAGGAAATAATGGATGAGAAACTGTTTGCTATCGTGAGAGAATTCATTAGAGTGACTTACCAGACAATACGTGCCGCCGCAGACAAAGAACAGAAAACCAAAGCTGAAACCCTAGCAAAGGGATTTCAACAACTGTACTGCTACGAAACGACTCCAATTTTTATCGGGTCGATTGTAACCTAATTTAACCTAAGATGTTGCTAGAAAAGTTTATAAGTGCAATGTAGACAAAATAAAATGGTAGGAAAAAAGTATATTAGAATAATGAGAAGAAGACAATTTTAACATACATGAGGCTAAACATAGTCTATGAGACTAAATGAATTCAATCATATAGGCCCCGTTTGTTTGCGGGAATTGGAATTTGAGACAAAACTTGATTATCTCAAAATCAGGTTTTGAAATTTTGGTTTTGTGTATTCGGAATATAATTTGGACCGTTTGGTTCACCCGGAAGATGAACTCATCATCAATCTCTCAAGATTCAATCAGAAATTAGATAAGAGGGGGAAAAGAAATAGAGATGGCATGTGAATGGCAATTGGTATCATTGGTAGCCATGAAGGGGCACCCGAGCAGCGACAAGTCCAGCATTGCCCAATTTTTGGCCAAATCCCTGAAATGGGCTCTTCTTGACAAGGATGATGTCTGCAATTCTACTCTTGCCCTTCACTCCCTGGTCGCATCAACCCTCCTCAATGATCTTTCCTACGCAGTCATATGGAAAATGGCCGACACCCAAATCAAATGCGGCACCAACGTCATTGTGGATTCCCTGCTATCTCACCCTCATCTCTTCCAGGAAGCAACGACTCTGATAGAAAAGCACGGTGCCCGTCTGCTCATCGTTGAGTGGAGGAGGTTGGAGGATCAAGCCCAGAGCCCAGAGGTTCGCTCTGCAAGTCAAATCTGATCTGATCCGCAGGAGAAAACATGGCGCTATCCCTTCGACAAAAGCAGACACGTGAATTCTACTATGCGCTGTCGGACCCGACACCAAATAAAATCTAACTTATAAAAGACAAATCCGGGTTTAGAAATTGAATTCCACCTATTTAGGTGGAAGTGGAACTTCCAGAATTTCACCAAAAATGAGGATTTGAAAACAAAAACCAAGTTATGAATTTTGACATCCAAACGACGGATTCAGCTTGAAAGTAGAAGTCCCGCCGCCAATTCCAGTCATCTTCTGGCAAACAAACGGGGCCATAAGAAAGAATGATGACAAAGTCTATTGGAGGACTACAATAAAGAAGGCTTAAATTTTAATAGAACAATTAACAACCGGCCCTTGTCACCTTAAATGTGAAATGGGTAGATGGACTACCCCCAAAGAAAAGTTGGAGGACAAAATAAGTGTCTTTTGTAGCAAAGATGTTGGAACTGAGTAGCAGGATATGACAATATTTGTAAGTGGTTTGAAGATACTTTGAAGGTAGACAGTCTAAACAAGCTCTTTGAGGAGACAAGATTTCACAAGCTAGCAAACTTCTTGATCAAGATTCATAGTAGAAGAGTTGGCATAGAAATAAATATGAAAATTTGTTAATGTTGTGGCTTTTGTTTCCTTAGAGTGCTTGGATCAAGGACGTCATTAAACTTCCTTCCTTCCTTCTTAGGATGTGGTCACATGTAAGGTGTTTGGGTTCCTATTCTTACTAAAAGGTATTGTAGTGATAAGATTAAAATAAATGTAATCTAAGATTAGCTTTTAGGGTATCCTTCACTAGTTCTCCACGATTCTTTGTCTTTGAGGGTTGTCATTTTTTTCTCTTTTCATTTTCATTTCTCTTGTAATTACCCCTCCTCTGTCTTTTCCTTCCTTGACAAAGGATGGCCCTTTTGTCTCTTAGAGGATTCCTTTCCAATTTTGGTGCATTGAAAAGTCCTTAAAAATTGATAGATAGTATGTCGTTTTAGCTTAATTAAGTACCTTAAGTATATGAAACATTAGATAGTAGCCCTGGCATCGCCCTCAGGGTTTTTAGGAAGATCTCAATTAGTATTTATATAGATTAGCTCGGTTGCCTCCAATTTGCCTCCCTCTTGTTATACTAGGTCCTTTCTAAAACGACGACTCCAATCAAATTAATAAGCTCTAGGCCTCAGATTGCTCTTGATGGGGAGATTATAGTAATAAGACTCAAAATAGTCATGTTAAATATGCATTCTCTTATTCTTAGAGTGGTTTATCACATATTAGGCAGGGAATTTCTCTCCAGTGAAGATAGATATAGGGTAAACTCAGAGATCCATGCGAAGTTTATTGCTATAACTATCCAAGTAGACCATGAAAAGGAAGAAATTGGTAGATTATGCTCTTGAATCTTTAAAAAGAGATATCTCAGGGGCCTCGATAAGGTTATTCACAATATTAGAAGGGACTGTACAATAACAAGACCTAGATTCTATGATATGCTAATGTTGAATGGAAGACCAGTCCCTTCCACTCCAATTTTGATAACAGATGACTTCAATACGTTTATATCAAGAGCCTGAATTATTAAGAGATATATGGATTTCCTCATGTTTTTTATGCATGTATGATGCAGGAGCATCCTAGGTGTAAGAGCAATCTTGCATCACCCAAAAATATTTATGGTTTCTTTTCAATAAGGACTATCTTGTGTAGAGCTGCTATTTATGGAAACTTACTATTTTTAGTAAGTTGGTCGTACAATCTCAGAATGTTCTGATTTCACATGTGGAGGTTCATCTCAATCATATCAGCCTGCCAGTAAAGTTTCATTGCTAGATCAAGTCTAGTTTTGAAGATATTGAAGATTTTTGGTGTTCGAAAAAGTGTACAAAAACTTTGAACTCAATTTTGAAGACTTTAGAGGCCCCGAATGAGGTCAAATTTTTTATTGAATGAAACTTGCTTGATTTAAGTGTAGAGCTCCTCGTGCCCTTTCCAAAATGTGGTTATAATAGTCAATCGGATCAACGGGTGATGACTTATGGTCTTCGGAATTGGGCCACCTGAAATGGCAGAATATAAATTTCAAAATTTTTGTTCGGGTTTCAAAATTTATTTGAGCCGAATTTGATGTAATAAATTGTAAAATAAAATAATTCTAAGTTTGGTCGGCCTTAGGGCTAAATTTCTAGAACCTTCTCGGGCGGTGGAAATTGCTTATATAAGGAAGGCTCGTAGTGTTGTATTAGACAGTTCGGAGCAATTCTAGGTAGAGATTTGAGTAATGAATCAAGGCTTTGTCCTACAAAATATTGTAAGGGAATGCCCACGTGGCTTTGCATATTGTAATTCTGAAAATTTATAATTCCACATTTGTGGAGATCATAAGAAGCCCATTTGTTGTTCTTGCAAATTGTTGTTGTTTTTCTATTTCGGTTATATGTTTGTGGTATTAAGGGGAGTACCTTTCATCAAGTGGTATCAGAACAGGAGTTCCTAAGTGTGTAAACAGATCGTCGATTGTGAGGCAGTTTGCACCAGGACCGTGGGTTAGGGTTTCTGTGTAAATAGATCACTGATTGTGAGGCAGTTTGCACAAGGACCGTGGGTTAGGGTTTCTGTGTAAACAGATAGCCAGCTGGGAGGCAATTTGCACCAAAATCATGGTTAGGGTTTCAGTGAGAAGCGTGAAAATGCCTCCACGAAGGGAATGTGGTGGAAGAGCTAGTGTTGTAACACCTACGGTTAGGGCACTGCAGGGACAAGTGCAAGCATTGCAAGAGGAGATTCGCAGAGGAATGAATCTTAATGTCAGAGACGAAAGCGAGGATGAAGCCAAAGAAGAAGATCAAGAAGGAGAAGTCGAAGTTGTGAACCAGGAGGAAGAAAGATTTTTCCAAGCTATCTCAAAGATTGGGAAGAGACCTAAGATTGAGGTCCTAACATTTTCTAAAAATCATAACCCAGAAGAGTTGACCATGTGGATCAATGAATGTGAAGAATATTTTGAGTTTGAAGATATCGAGGATCCTGATCGGGTCAAGTTTGCGAAGGCCAGACTGAAGGGTCATGCAAAGATTTGGTGGCAAGAGATTCAGTTGGAGCGAAATCAAAGAGGAAAGGATAAAATCACAAGATGGGGGCGGATGGTGGATAAATTGAAGCAACAGTTCATCCCTGTTGATTATGAGCTTGACCTACTGAAGAAAATGCAAAGTTTGAAGCAAGCAGGAAGATCTGTTCAAGAGTATACAGAGGAGTTCTATCGAATCCTCATCAGAACAGGCCATGCAGAAGTTGACAAGGAAAAAGTTGCACATTACCTTAATGGGTTGAGGCCGAGCATTCAGGAGGAGTTGAATCTAGTTCGAATGAACAGTATTAAAGAGGCATACCAGTTTGCCCTAAAAGGAGAGGAAAAGTTGAACAAGAAGTTTGAGAGCAGACAAAGCGGAAGAGGTCATGATGGAAGATCTAGTGGATGGTCATATGGAGATCGAAATGAAGATCCGAAAAAGTAGGATGAGGCCAGTAACAGTCATAATCAGAGAGGAGATAATTTTAGTCATTTCCAAGATTAGAACAATAAAGATCAAAGAGGAAGAGGAAGAGGACAAGGTTCAGGAAGAGGAGGCTTCAGTGGAACATGTTTTCACTATGGAGAAGAAGGTCATAGGGCATTTGAATGTCCTCAACATCAAAGAGGGACAAATAGGAGGAACGAAGGCCAGGCCAGAGTTGCATATGTAGATGAAGATGTCAGATCATCACATTCTAAAGATGCTAAAAGAGGAGAAATGTTGATTAACAGAAGAGTCCTGTTGAGTGGCGAAAATGAACCTGAGCAATGAAGGAACATGTTTCACACCACGTGCAAGTGTGAGGGTAAGTGTTGTGATGTGATTATTGATAGTGGCAGTACTGATAATTTGGTGTCAGAAGAGATGGTGACCAAAGTTGAAGCTCAGGAGGTAGAAACACCCACATCCATATCCGGTTGCCTAGGTGCAGGATGACCACAAGGTCATGGTCAGTGAACAGTGCCTAGTAAAGTTCAAGATCAATGTGTACCAAGATGAGGTACTATGTGATATCATATCTATGGATGCATGTCATATGTTGTTGGGTAGACCTTGGCAGTTTGGTAGATGTGTTGTACATGATGGTCGTGTGAATACCTATTCCTTGACAAAGGATGGAGTGGGACATAAGCTAAAACCATTGAAGGAAACATAAGAAAATGTATGTGGTAACGCAAGAATAACTTTTGTTGATAGATGAAATTTCTTAGATGGTATGCAGCATGAGCATCTGTGTTTTACCTTAATTTCAAAGGCTAGGAAAGAGGAAATAGAAGATGTACCTGTAGAAGTTGCAAAATTATTGAATGAGTTTCAGGATATTGTATCCGATAATGTGTCTAATGTATTACCACCAGTAAGAAAGATCAGTCATCAGATGGACCTGATTTCAGGAGCCAATTTTCCAAATAAGGCAGCACACAGAATGACAGTAGTAGAAAGAGAAGAGTTGAAGATAGATTTGAAGTTTAGTTCATCACATCATCCACAAATTGTATATGGAAGTAGTCGAGAAATGCATCTTAGTTGAGAAAGATAAATAAAGGAGAAATAAGTAGTGTTGAAGCTAAGTATTTTGCAGAACATCTAAAGAACATCCATGAGGAGGTGAGGAAGAATATTACCAAGATGAATGCACAGTATAAGGCTAAGATAGATGAGAAAAAGAGATATAAGGAATTTCAGGTTGGAGATGAAGTCATGGTTCATTTGTAGGAGCGGTTTCCAGTTGGTACATATAACAAGCTGAAAATGAAAAAATTTGGGTCATGTAAGATATTGAAGAAGCATGATTCAGGAAATGCGTATGAGGTAGAATTGCCTACTAAGCTAAATATTTCACTAGTATTTAACATTTCAGATTTGACAGAGTATCATGGAGGAGGTGTTGAAGATGAGATCAAGGCAGAACAGTGGAGTATTCTAGCAACTAGTTTAGATACCAAGGAGATTGAGGACATACTGGATAGTCGTGTTGGCAGAAGCACACGGAACAAGATATATGAAGAATATCTGGTCAAGTGCAAAGGATGACCTGTTGAAGATTCATCATGGCTAGAAAAGGAGGAGGTTAACCATCTTAGTTTTCCTATGCACGCCTGAGTTGTGACAAGGTCACTTCTCAAATTACCTCAGGTCTCTTATGCAGGAGGATCCTGGGTGTAAGAGAAATCATGCATCACCCAAAAATATTTTTGGTTTCTTTTCAATAAGGGCTATCTTGTGTACAACTGCTATTTATGGAAACATACTATTTTTAGTAAGTTGGTCATACAATCTCAGAATGTTCTGATTTCACATGTGGAGGTTCATCTCAGTCATATCAGCCTCCCAGTAAAGTTTCATTGCTAGATCAAGTCTAGTTTTGAAGATATTGAAGATTTTTGGTGTTCAAAACAAGGTACAGAAACTTTGAACTCAATTTTGAAGGCTTGAGAGGCCCTGAATGAGGTCAAATTTTTAGTTGAATAAAGCTTTCTTGATTTAGACATTATAGAGCTCCATGCACCCTTTCCAAAATGGGGGTATAATAGTCAATCGGGTCAACGAGTGATGACTTATGGTCTCCAGAAGTTGGGCCACCTGAAATAGTGGAAAATAAATTTCAAAATTTTTGTTCAGGTTTCAAAAGTTATTTTGAGCCGACTTTGATGTAATAAATTATAAAATAAAATAATTCTAAGTCTGGTCGGCCTTAGGGCTAAATTTCTGGAACCTTCTCGATCGGTAGAAATTACCTATATAAGGAAGGCCCGTAGTGTTGTCTTAGGCAGTTCGGGGGCAGTAAGGGGCAGTTTTGGGTAGAGATCTAGGTAATGATTCGAGGCTTTATCCTACAAAATATTGTAAGGGAATGCCCATGTGGCTTTCCATATTGTAATTCTAAAAATTTGTAATTCCACATTTGTGGAGATAATAAGAAGCCCATTTGCTGTTCTTGCAAATTGTTGTTATTTTTCTATTTTTGTTATGTGTTTGTGGTATTAAGGAGAGTACCCTTCATCAAGTGGTATCAAAGAAAGAGTTCCTAAGTGTGTAAACAGATCGTAGATTGTGAGGCAGTTTACACCAGGACCGTGGGTTAGGGTTTCTGTGTAAACAGATCGCCGATTGTGAGGCAGTTTGCACCAGGACCATGGGTTAGGGTTTATGTGTAAACATATCACTATATGTGTGGCAGTTTCCACCAGGACCTTGGTTAGAGTTTTAGTGAGAAGCGTGAAAATGCCTCCATGAAGGGAACGTGGTAGAAGAGTTGGTGTTGTAACACCTAAGGTTAGGGCACTACAAGGACAAGTGCAAGCATTGCAAGAGGAGATTTGTAGAGAAATGAATCTTAATGTCAGAGTTGAAAGCAAGGATGAAGCCGAAGAAGAAGATCAAGAAGGAGAAGTCGAAGTTGTGAACCAGAAGGAAGAAAGACTTTTTCGAGCTATCTCAAAGATCGGGAACAGACCTAAGATTGAGGTCCCGACATTTTTTGGAAATCTTAACCCAGAAGAGTTGATCGACTGGATCAATGAATGTGAACAATATTTTGAGTATGAAGATATCAAGGATCCTGATTGGGTCAAGTTTGCGAAGGCCAGACTGAAGGGTGATGTGAAGATCTGGTGGCAAGAGATTTGGTTGGAGCGAAATTGAAGAGGAAAGGATAAAATCACAAGATGGGGGCGGATGGTGCATAAATTGAAGCAAAAATTCATCCTTGTTGATTATAAGCTTGACCTACTGAAGAAAATGCAAAGTTTGAAGCAAGCAGGAAGATCTCTTCAGGATTATACAGAGGAGTTCTATCGAATCCTCATCAGAACAGGCCATGTAGAAGCTGACAAGGAGAAAGTTGCATGTTACCTTAATGGGTTGAGGCCAAGCATTCAGGAGGAGCTGAATCTGGTTTGAATGAACATTATTGAAGAGGCATACCAGTTTTCCCTAAAAGTAGAGGAAAAGCTGAATAAGAAGTTTGAGAGCAGACAAAGCGGAAGAGGTCGTGATGGAAGATCTAGTAGACGGTCATATGGAGATCGAAATGAAGATCCGAAAAAGTAGGATGAGGCCAGTAACAGTCAGAATCAAAGAGGAGATAATTTCATTTGTTTTCAAGATCAGAACAATAGAGATCAGAGAGGAAGAGGAAGAGGACAAGGTTCAGGAAGAGGAGGCTTCAGTGGAACATGTTTTCACTATGGAGAAGAAGGTCATAGGGCATTTGAATGTCCTCAATGCCAAGGAGGGACAGATAGGAGGAATGAAGGTGAGGCCAAAATTTCATATGTAGATGAAGATGTTAGATCATCACATTCTGAAGATGCTGAAAGAGGAGAAACATTGATTAACAGAAGAGTCCTCTTGAGTGGTGAAAATGAACCTGAGCAAAGAAGGAGCTTGTTTCGCACTAGGTGCAAGTGTGAGGGTAAGTGTTGTGATGTGATTATTGATAGTGGCAGTACTGATAATTTGGTGTCAGAAGAGATGGTGACAAAGTTGAAGCTCAGGAGGCAGAAACACCCACATCCATATCAGGTTGCCAGGGTGCAGGATGACCACAAAATCATGGTCAGTGAATAGTGCCAAGTAAAGTTAAAGATCAGCGAGTACCAATATGAGGTACTATGTGATATCATATCTATGGATGCATGTCATATGTTGTTGGGTAGACCTTGGCAATTTGACAGATGTGTTGTACATGATGGTCATGTGAATACCTATTCCTTGGCAAAGGATGGATTGCGACATAAGCTAAAACCATTGAAGAAAACAGAAGAAAAGGTATGTGGTAATGCAAGATTAATTTTTGTTGGTACAAAAAAATTTTCAGATGGTATGCGACATGAGCATATGTGTTTTACCTTAATTCTAAAAGCTAGGAAAGAGGAAGTAGAAGATGTATCTATAGAAGTTGTAGAATTATTGAATGAGTTTCAAGATATTGTATCTGATAATGTGTCTGATGGATTACCACCAGTAAGAAAGATCAGTCATCAGATGGACCTAATTCTAGGAGCCAATTTGCCAAATAAGGCAGCACACAGAATGATAGTAGTAGAAAGTGAAGAGTTGAAGATAGATTTGAAGTTTAATTCATCATATCACCACAAATTGTATATGGAAGTAGTCCAAGAAATGCATCTAAGTTAAGAAAGATAGATAAAGGAGAAATAAGTAGTGTTAAAGCTGAGGATTTTGCAGAACATCTAAAAAACATCCATGAGGAGGTGAGGAAGAATATTACCAAGATGAATGCACAATATAAGGCTAAGGCAGATCTGAAAAAGTGACATAAGGAATTCCAGGTTGGAGATGAAGTCATGGTTCATTTGGGGAAGGAGCGGTTTCTAGTTGGTACATATAACAAGCTGAAAATGAAGAAATTTGGGCCATGTAAGATACTGAAGAAGCATGACTCAGGAAATGTGTATGAGATAGAATTGCCTACTAAGCTGAATATTTCACCAGTATTTAACATTTTAGATTTGACATAGTATCATGGAGGAGGTGTTGAAGACGAGATCACAGCGGAATAGTGGAGTATTCTAGCAACTAGTTCAGATACCAAGGAGATTGAGGACATACTGGATAGTCGTGTTGGCAAAAGCACAAGGGACAGGACATATGAAGAATATCTGGTCAAGTGGAAAGGATGACCTATTGAAGATTCATCATGGCTAGCAAAGGAGGAGGTTAACCGTCTTAGTTTTCCTCTGCACACCTGAGTCGTGACAGGGTCACTTCTCAAATTACCCCAGATGTCTGATGTAGGAGCATCTTAGGTGTAAGAGCAATCTTGCATTAGCCAAAAATATTTTTGGTTTCTTTTAAATAAGGGCTATCTTATGTAGAGCTGCTATTTATGGAAACTTACTATTTTTAGTAAGTTGGTCATACAATTTTGGAATGTTCTGATTTCACATGTGGAGGTTCATCTCAGTCATATCAGCCTGCCAGTAAAGTTTCATTGCTAGATCAAGTCTAGTTTTGAAGATATTGAAGATCTTCGGTGTTCGAAACAGGGTACAGAAACTTTGAACTCAATTTTGAAGGCTTTAGAGGCACTGGATGAGGTCAAATTTTTGATTGAATGAAGTTTTCTTGATTTAGGCATTCTAGAGCTCCTCATGCACTTTTCAAAATGGGGTTATAATAGTCAATTGGGTCAACGGGTGATGACTTATATTCTCTAGAAGTTAGGCCACCTGAAATGGTGGAAAATAAATTTCAAAATTTTTTTTCTGGTTTCAAAAGTTATTTTGAGCCGACTTTGATATAATAAATTGTAAAATAAAATAATTCTAAGTCTGGTCGGCCTTAGGGCTAAATTTTTGGAACCTTCTTGGGCAATGGAAATTGCCTATATAAGGAAGGCCCGTAGTGTTGTCTTAGGCAGTTCGGGGCAGTTCTGGGTAGAGATCTTGGTAATTATTCGAGGCTTTTTCCTACAAAATATTGTAAGGGAATGCCCATGTGGCTTTGCATATTATAATTTTGAAAATTTGTAATTCCACATTTGTGGAAATAATAAGAAACCCATTTGTTGTTCTTGCAAATTGTTGTTGTTTCTCTTTTTCGGTTATGTGTTTGTGGTATTAAGGGGAGTACCCTTCATCAAGTGGTATTAGAGCAGGAGTTACTAAGTGTGTAAATAGATCACCAATTGTGAGGCAGTTTGCACCAAGACCATGGGTTAGAGTTTCTATCTAAACATTGTGAGGTAGTTTGCACCAGGACCGTGGGTTAGGGTTTCTATGTAAACAGATCGCTAACTCTGAGGTAGTTTGCACAAGGACTATGGTTAAGGTTTCAGTGAGAAGCGTAAAAATGCCTCGAGGGGCACCTGGTGAAAGAGCTGGTGTTGTAACACCTGAGGTTAGGGCACTGCAGGGACAAGTGTGAGCATTGCAAGAGGAGATTCACAAAGGAATGAATCTTAATGTCAGAGACGAAAATGAGGATGAAGCTAAAGAACAAGATCAAGAAGGAGAAGTCAAAGTTGTGAACTAGGAGGAAGAAAGACTTTTTTGAGGTATCTTAAATATCAAGAAGAGACCTAAGATTGAGGTCCCGACATTTTCTAGAAATCTTAACCCAGAAGAGTTGATCGACTGCATCATTGAATGTGAAGAATATTTTGAGTATGAAGATATCAAGGATCTTGATCAAGTCAAGTTTGTGAAGGCCAGACTGAAGGGTCATGCGCAGATCTGGTGGCAAGAGATTTAGTTGGAGCAAAATCGAAGAGGAAAGGATAAAATCACAAGATGGGGGCAGATGGTGGTTAAATTAAAGTGACAGTTCATCCCTGTTGATTATGAGCTTGACCCACTAAAGAAAATGCAAAGTTTGAAGCAAGCAGGAAGATCTGTTCAAGAGTATACAGAGGAGTTCTATCGAATCCTCATTAGAACAAGCCATGCAGAAGCTGACAAGGAGAAAGTTGCATGTTACCTTAATGGGTTGAGGCCGAGCATTCAGGAGGAGCTAAATCTGGTTCGAATGAACATTATTGAAGAGGCATACCAGTTTGCCATAAAAGTAGAGGAAAATTTGAACAAGAATTTTGAGAGCAGACAAAGCAGAAGAGGTCATGATGGAAGATCTAGTGGACGGTCATATGGAGATTGAAATGAAAATCCAAAAAAGTAGGATGAGGCTAGTAATAGTTAGAATCAGAGAGGAAATAATTTTTGTTGTTTCCAAGATCAGAACAATAGAGATCAGAGAGGAAGAGGAAGAGGAAGAGGAAGAGGACAAGGTTCTCAAAGAGGAGGCTTTAGTGGAACATGTTTTCACTATGGAGAAGAAGGTCATAGGGCATTTGAATGTCCTCAATGCCAAGGAGGGACAGATAGGAGGAACGAAGGCCAGGCCAGAGTTACATATGTAGATGAAGATGTCAGATCATCACATTCTTAAGATGCTAAAAGAGGAGAAACGTTGATTAATAGAAGAGTCCTGTTGAGTGGTGAAAATGAACCTGAGCAAAGAAGGAGCCTGTTTCGCACCAAGTGCAAGTGTGAGGGTAAGTGTTGTGATGTGATTATTGATAGTGGCAGTACTGATAATTTGGTGTCAGAAGAGATGGTGACAAAGTTGAAGCTTAGGAGGCAAAAACACCCACATCCAAATTGGGTTGCCTGGGTGCAGGATGACCACAATGTCATGGTCAGTGAACAGTGCCTAGTAAAGTTCAAGATTGGTAGGTACCAAGATGAGGTACTCTGTGATATCATATCGATGGATGCATGTCATATGTTGTTGGGTAGACCTTGGTAGTTTGATAGATGTGGTGTATATGATGGCCGTGTGAATACCTATTCCTTGACAAAGGATGGAGTGCGACATAAGCTAAAACCATTGAAGGAAACATAAGAAAAGTTATGTGGTAACGCAAGAATAAGTTTTGTTGATAGAGGAAATTTTTCAGATGGTATGCAGCATGAGCATATGTGTTTTACCTTAATTCCAAATGCTGGGAAAGAGGAAGTAGAAGATGTACCTGTAAAAGTTGTAGAATTATTGAATGAGTTTCAGGATACTATACCCGATAATGTGTCTGATGGATTACCACCAGTAAAAAAGATCAGCCATTAGATGGCCCTAATTCCAGGAGCCAGTTTTTCAAATAAGGAGGCACACAGAATGATAGTAGCAGAAAGTGAAGAGTTGAAGATAGATTTGAAGTTTAGTTCATTACATCATCCAGCAAATTATATATGGAAGTAGTCCAAGAAATGCATTTGAGTTGAGAAAGATAGATAAAGGAGAAATAAGTAGTGTTGAAGCTGAGGATTTTGCAGAACATCTAAAGAACATCCATGAGGAGGTGAGGAGGAATATTACCAAGATGAATGCACAGTATAAGGCTAAGACAGATAAGAAAAGGAGACATAAGGAATTTCAGGTTGGAGATGAAGTCATGGTTCATTTGCGGAGGAGTGGTTTCCAGTTGGTACATATAACAAGCTGAAAATGAAAAAATTTGGGCAATATAAGATACTGAAGAAGCCTGATTCAGGAAATGCGTATGAGGTAGAATTGCCTACTAAGCTAAATATTTCACTAGTATTTAACATTTCAGATTTGAGAGAGTATCATGGAGGATGTGTTGAAGATGAGATCACAGTAGAATAGTGGAGTATTCTAGTAACTATTTCAGATACCAAGGAGATTGAAGACATACTGGATAGTCGTGTTGGCAGAAGCACAAGAAATAGGACATATGAAGAATATCAGGTCAAGTGGAAAGGATGTCATGTTTAAGATTCATCATGGCTAGCAAAGTAGGAGGTTAACTATCTTAGTTTTCCTCTGCACACCTGAGTCGTGACAGGGTCACTTCTCAAATTACCTCAAGTGTTTGATGCAGGAGCATCTTGGGTGTAAGAGAAATCTTGCATCACCCAAAAATATTTCTGGTTTCTTTTCAATAAGGGCTATTTTGTGTAGAGATGTTATTTATGGAAACTTACTATTTTTAGTAAGCTAGTCATACAATCTCGGAATGTTCTGATTTCACATGTGGAGGTTCATTTTAGTCATATCAGCCTGTCAGTAAAGTTTCATTGCTAGATCAAGTCTAGTTTTGAAGATATTGAAGATTTTCGGTGTTTGAAACAAGGTACAGAAACTTTGAACTCAATTTTGAAGGTTTTAGAAGCCTCGGATGAGGTCAAATTTTTGATCAAATGAAGCTTGCTTGATTTAGGCGTTGTAGAGCTCCTCGCGCCCTTTCTGAAATGGGGTTATAATAGTCAATCAGATCAATAGCTGATGACTTATGGTCTTTGAAAGTTGGGCCACCTGAACTGGCGAAAAATAAATTTCAAAATTTTTTTTAGGGTTTCAAAAGTTATTTTGAGGTGACTTTGATGTAATAAATTGTAAAATAAAATAATTCTAAGTCTGGTCAGGCCTGAGGGCTAAATTTTTGGAACCTTCTCGAGCGGTGGAAATTGCCTATCTAAGGAAGGCCCGTAGTGTTGTCTTACATAGTTCGGGGGCAGTAAGGGGCAGTTCTGGGTAGAGATTTGAGTAATGATTCGAGGCTTTGTCCTACAAAATATTGTAAGGGAATGCCCATGTGGCTTTGCATATTGTAATTCTAAAAATTTGTAATTGCACATTTATGGAGATAATAAAAAGTCCATTTGCTATTTTTGCAAATTGTTGTTGTTTCTCTGTTTCTGTTATGTGTTTGTGGTATTACGGGGAGTACCCTTCATCAAGTGGTATCAAAGCAAGAGTTCCTGAGTGTGTAAACAGATCACCAATAATGAGGCAGTTTGCACTAGGACTGTGGGTTAGGGTTTCTATGTAAATAGATCACCGATTGTGAGGTAGTTTGCACTAGGACCGTGGGTTAGGGTTTTGTTGCCCCAATTTTCACCCCCTAACCAAGCTGTTAAAAGTGGAAGTATTTGATGTCAAGTCAGAGTTAGTCATGTCTGAGTCTAAGTCTAGGTTTCCTTCAGGATAGGTTGTCCTTGCCGGGTTTCCCTGCCATTGCCTTCTTCTTTTCAAGCTGGGTGGGTTATTTGGAAGTCTTGTCATAATGGATAGGTGATAGACCCCAACCTGGCAAGGATATCATGCTCTAATTAATGATCTTTTCAGCAAGTGGAATGATGTTTGGGAGTAATAAGTTTCAGGCATTCAAAAGAACCATGAGAAGATTCTTCATGTGAGGGATGCAATGATAGAGCCAGCATTGAATCATTCAGATTTTGCTCTATATAGTAGTGTGTTTTTTGCCTTTGGGCCTAAAAACCCAGTGTGTTTTCGACCTTCTCTCTAAAGGTTCAAGATATTTTTGACTTGGGGTTTGAAAGTTCTCTATGTTTTCGATCTTCAGTTTGAAAACCCTCTATGTTTTCGACCTTCAAGTGCGCAACTCCGACTAGGTGGGTCCCAATTTCTAGCGTCACCGCGGGGCCAGTCAGCAGTCAAGCAAACAACAAACCATCAGTGGTCATAGTTAAAATGGTGA
This sequence comes from Chamaecyparis obtusa, assembly GCA_027943335.1. Lineage (NCBI taxonomy): Eukaryota > Viridiplantae > Streptophyta > Pinopsida > Cupressales > Cupressaceae > Chamaecyparis > Chamaecyparis obtusa. Next base: position 181,682 of record BSBK01004874.1, read on the forward strand.
AAATAGTTTGCGTTGGCAGATAACACTTCGTGGTTGGTCCCATGATCGCATAGGCCTTCCTGGCCGCATGTGATCATGTGACAAACGATCAAACAGAGGCTTTCAGCTCTAGTGGTGGGTCCTTCAGTGGTGACTTGTCTGATTTTCATTGGCCAATGGGGTAATACATTGACAGTGGAGGTTCGGGTGGAAAGAAAAGTCAAAGACCGGAAAGATTAAATAAATGTGCCAACAGTGCAACCCGCATACGTCAATAGTGGAGTCCACATGTACCAATGATGAAATGGTTGCATGATCGCAAGAATTAAACAAATACTATGCAATCGTGTGAAAAGTAAAAAGCATGGATTAGTGGGCCCTATTTCTCAGCGGGACCTAAGTCATGGCATAGCGGGAATCTACGTGCACAAATCATAAAGTTTTCGCATGATCACATAAATAAAATAACACCCATGCGATCATGTGACAACGTAAGTCACCGAAGATTTTTGGTGGTAAAATAAGATCCTTCCACATGTCCAAGGCAGAGGCCGCACTTCATCAAAGTGCATCTGACGGTCCTCACAAAAGCACAACCCCTGCCAAATGCTTTTGAGATCATGCGAGATGCATACACGTGTCTCTCGGTGGGTTCGAAGGCATCTATATCAGGCGGCTCTCTGAAAGACAATCAACGATCCCCGCGAGCCAATCATAGGGCGGTCACATGATCACATGGATTAAAATATTACCATGAGATCATGCAATAAGGCAAAAAGGGAACCTATGTACGCCAACAGTGCAGATGCGCTCTACTAGTCCCCACGAATGCCAATGGTGTAGTCCATGGGCACGAATGAGAGAGCAGTCACATGATCGCATGGAATAAAATAATACCATGAGATCATGCGACAATGAAGCCTGGTGGGTCCGAAAAGGGTTTACTTGCGATGCCGAATCAATGGTAGTCATTTTTCCTTAGATGCATACATGTGGAGTCGGGATGCTAGCTAACAAATAAAAATGATTGACGATTTCTTGGCCTTTCCAAAAGCAATTGTTACATCAAAAATGGTGAATTTGTGTAATGCGATATGTTAAGGAAGTTGTACGTTGATGAATCTTGAACCGAATCATGAGCAGAGGTTATGATGGATAAATACATCTGAAACGGAGGAGTAATAGTTCGGGAAAGCATCAAATGCAGTGTGAAGGTTGAACCTTTATGAATAGGGGATATGTTACTCTAATCAAAAGAATTGAATTATTTTAGATTCATTTAAAAAATACAGAGAGCGAATATTGGTAATATCAATTCTTTCATGATTATGAGCTGGTGACTGTTCAAAGAATATCATCTGGCATTATGAGGGGTATTTTAAATTAAATCACAGTGATTCAAATACCTATTCAAGTCATCCTATTGAGCAAAGGAAGATGAAAGGGCAGAGTAAATTTCTTTCCTCTTCCTTATGTTTTGAAACCATTTGATTATGTACCTTTTGGTATTCATGAAAACTGAAAGATCATGAGTTCTTATGAACACTATGTATTGTAAAACTCTATATATACTGCTGAGAAAATCAATGCAAGGGTGGGCAAACTGCATATTGGAGCAAAAGTGATTCCATTTACTGAGATTTATTTCTGGTTTTGTTCCATTTTAGTTAATCATCTGCATTTGAATAGAAAGGACAGTTATGTATGGAGCTGTGATTACATATTGAATTCCATTTCATGTCTGTGGTTGCAGTAAGTAATTCCATTTGCTTGTCATATGTAACTCTTCTCCTATTCATCTTGTTTGTTAGATTCAATCTGGACAGAAAGTACAATTGTTTATGAAGCTGTGATTTTCACTTGGATTCCATTTCATGTCAGAGGTTGCAGTGAGGGCAATTCCATTTGCTGTTCGTATATGATTCTGCTCCTGTTCTCTCTAAGTAGAATTTTCATGATTAGAGTAGTTAGATTAAAGTTAGGAGATAGAATATATACCATTGCCTAAATTGTTTGTGTCTATGAGCAATTCGGTTAAAACACATCAGATACAACCTGGTGATCAGTTTAAAAACATATTCATTGAACACCATACACAATCAGGGAGCTGTACCTGTTAATTTAGAGGGCAGTGATTGAAGATATACACTGACCCAATTGTTGGTAACATCCTTTTGTTCTCTTACCTTGGGTGATTTGGGAGTCAAAGATTGAAAATCTTAAAAGAGGACAAATTGTTAACCAATAGTTTTTGGCGACTCTACTGGGGAGGACTTTAGAAAGAAAAAAAAATTAAAAGTTTTTCTCAGAATTTTAGGCACCCTGGATTCCAAGTTTACCAGGAGTGTGAAACAGAAGGGAAAAATTGATCCGGTCTACAAAGAACTCAAAGCGGTCAATTTCCCTATCCTTGAAGATATTTTCAGGAAAGGAAGAGAAAAGGCAAGGGAAACTAAAAATAAGAAGCCTGCTGACTTTCAGTCATCTACAGTATTTCCTTTGAGACCAAAAAGAAGCAAGTCTTCTGCTCCTCCTATTGGTAGAATTCCTATTTCTACCACTTGCAATTCATTTTTATTGCACGGTATTGCACTTCCCCTCTCAGTTTTAATTCAGGTGGTTGCACAAAATACAAGGCTAGCAACTATGGCTGTTCCTTGGGGAAATGTTGTTGGGCCATTGAACGTTACAACAAATCATGACTTGCCAAAGGCCTCCAGAAAGAATTTCCCTAGATTCAATGGTGATGGCTCAGTGTCAGCTGAACAACATCTACGTGCTTTCTAGAAAGCATGTAGTGTGGTGAATCCTCAACATAAGGATGTTGCAGTCAAGATGTTTGTGGATACTTTGGTGGATGATGCAGTAGATTGGTTCCAGGATTTACCCACAGGCTGTATTACTGGTTGGAATGCCATGAAACAGAGATTTGAAGGAAGATACAAGAGCACTGAAGATGCTCAGGTTCTCTTGTTACAATTAGCCCAAATTAAGAAAGAACCATCCATCTCTATGAGAGATTTTAATGCAAAATTTAATAAACTTATTAAAAGGATACTAGCTGCTAGTGCTCCAACAGGAGACAATCAGAAAACTTTCTACATCAGTTCTATGCCTCCTGAACTTGGTTATCAACTAAGAAGGGCTAATGTGGCCACTTTACAAGCCGCACAAACTCTTGCAGTAGAGATGGAGGATGACATGATAGCCTCTGGGAAATGGAAGAAAGAGTATCATACTGGATCTTCAAGCAATACAACAAGTACTTCAAACAATACTGAGGCTATGTTACAAAAGTTGTCCAATGAGTTGATTACATTAAAGAAACAAGTTACTAGACCAGCTCATTCATTATATCAGCCTTATCAAGAAGGACCAAGATATCAAGGTGGAAATAAGAACTTACAGCTCCCTGCCCCTCATCAAAGATTAGCTATTGAAGCTCCTCCTAAAAGTCAGACTTCTTGTGCCTTTCATCTCAGAGCAGATCATGATGGTAATACCTGTGAAGACATGATCAGATATTTACAGATGAGAGGAGAAGAAGTGCAAAGAATTGAATATCTGGAAGATGATGATGATCATGCTCCTCATGGTGACTCCGTAAATTTGTATTGTGAGTATGAATCAGATTCAAAAAATGGAGGAAATTGTTTTGCCACCTTGGAAGGACCTCAGTTGACTGTGATGACTAGAGGTCAGAAAAATAAAGGTCAGGTTCCCAATGTTGCTCCTGTCAAGAATCAAGCACCTTCCCACAAGGCAGATAGGAATGATAATTCAGCATCAAGTTCTTCACAAGAGGAGCAAAAAGATAAGTTGTCTCACTCTTTTGATATTATTCAATTTTGTGAAGAAAGTAAAATTCAAATATCCCCTATAGATTATTTGAAATCACATCCTGACCAACTCCAAAGATTGATAGATCGCTGTAAAAATGGAGGAAATATTCATGTCAATTCTAATGTTAGTGATAAAAGACAAATTAATACCAATGAAGGGAATCCACAAGATGAAGATTTCTCAATTCCTAGGCTATTCCAAGAGGAGGAATCTGTGATCCATGCTACTTGTTCAGATTTGAAACCAGAGCCTTTTTATGTTTCTCTTTTTATTAATGGAAACAGATTAAGTAATTGCATCATAGACTCTGGAGCATCAGATAATGTAATGCTTGCACCAGTTGCTAAAGCCCTAGGGTTGCCTTTGACAAAAGTCTTTGGTAAATGTTATTCTATGGATGCTAAGCAAGTGCCTTTAATTGGTCAAATCAAAGATGCTCAGGTTGCCTTAGCTGCCTATCCCTCTAAAAGATTGAAGCTCACAATCCTTGTTGCTGATATCCCTAAGAGTTATGGAATGCTGCTTAGTAGAAGTTTTTGCAAAGACTTGGGAGGAGAAATCAAGTTAGATTGGACATTTGCCTATATTCAAGTAGGAGATAAAAAGGTGAAGTTGGAACCAGAAGGAAAAGCAAAATTCACTGTATTAAAGTCAGATGATCCTAGGTCACAAATTCTTTATCAAGAAATGCAATTTGGAAACTATATGATATCCTATAATGGCCCTGATGTTCAAGAAGAGATAGAAGAAGCAAAAACTGAGCAATTATGGACATTAGAGTTTGATGGAAGTTGTGCCAAGGCTGGTTCAGGTGCTGGAATAGTTTTGATGGCCCCTAATGGAGAAATTACTTGCCTGGCTTATAAATTGAATTTTAAAAATACCAATAATACTGCAGAATATGAGGCCCTTCTCCTTGGTATAGAGGCAACTAAACAAAAAGGAGTTAAATTACTCAAAGTTCAAGGGGATGCTGAATTGGTGGTGAGACAAGTAAGAAATCAGTACTCTATGAAAAATAATAGATTGAAAAATTATAGAAATAAAGTATGGGATGAAATAGAAAGTCTAGATGCATTTTCAATAATTTCGGTCCCAAGAGATCAAAATTCCAGGGTTGATTCTCTAGCAGTTTCTACATCTCTACTCTTGCCTCATCCTAACTTCATGAATCAAGTATATAGAATGGAGGTCCTATTCAGACCTAAGGTGCCTAATAATGAAGAATCTTGGCAAGTATTTGAAGATGACAAGCATATTCATCAGTTTCTAGAAGGAACAGGCCCCTTTGCCAATATGTGTTTTGAAAATGACAAAGAAGAGCAGTCACCAATTGATGAAGAAGAATTAAAATCAGGTATCATTCAATTGAAAGAAAATAGAATTCCTTCTCATTTTGTGTCATTAGAAAAACTCTTTGATAAACATGATGCCTATATAAGGAGAGAGAGAGATAAGAAAGAAAAAACTTGTGGAGAATTTGATGGGATCAACATAGGAACTGAGGACAGTCCTAAAATGATCAACATTGGAAAATGCTGCACTCTTGAGGAAAGAACAAAAATCAAAGAATTGTTGATTGAATTCCAAGATGTTTTTGCTTGGAGCTATGAGGATTTAAAGAATTTTATGAATGGAAAATCCAGGCATACTATCCCTCTTAAATCTGGAGCATCACCTATCAAAAAAAAATAGAGAAATTATAATCCTCTGGTGGAAGGGGCAATTTTCAAAGAAATAGATAAAATGCTAAAAGCTAAGATCATTTATCCCATCCATCATTCCACTTGGGTAGCAAACATTGTTCCTGTGAGGAAAAAGAATGGAGAAATAAGGATTTGTGTTGATTTTAGAAATCTGAACCAAGCTTCCCTCAAGGATAACTATGCTCTACCAAATATGGATCATTTGTTGCAAACTGTTGCAAGGTCAGAGATGATGTCCATGTTAGATGGTTTTTCAGGATATAATCAGATACAAGTAGATGAAGCAGATAAGTATAAAACAGCTTTCACAACACCTTGGGGCACATTTGCTTATAATAGAATGCCTTTTGGGTTAATTAATGCAGGTGCAACCTTTCAAAGGGCTATGGATTTATCTTTTGGTGATCTTAAAAATAAAATTATTGTGATCTACCTTGATGACTTGACTGTTTTCTCCAATAAGAGGAAAGATCGCTTAGGAGATCTAACCAAGGTTCTGCAAAGATGTAGAGATCAAGGCATATCCTTGAACCCAAAGAAATCAGTGTTTTGTGTCACTGAAGATAAGCTTCTTGGTCACATTGTTTCTCAAGAAGGAGTCAAAATTGATCCTGATAGAGTTAAAGCCATTTAGCAATTAAGTTTACCTTTGAGTAAGACTAGTGTTAAATCCTTCTTTGGACAAGTGAATTTTCTGAGAAGATTTGTACCTGATTTTTCTGAGATTGTGCAAAGCATAGTTGACATGATGAAAGGAAATCAAACATTTAAGTGGACTAATGATGGTAAAAGATCTTTTAAGGATATAAAGAATGCCATTGCAAATGCTCCTGTCTTGGTTCATCCTGATTATACTAAAGAGTTCATTATATACTGCTATGCATCTGAACACACCATGTTAGCAATATTAATGCAAGAGAATAAGGAAGGTATACAAACTCCTATTGCCTTCATGAGTATGCCCTTAAAGAATCAAGAGCTTAAGTATTCTCAAGTTGAAAAGCATGCTTATGCAGTGGTGAGAGCATTAAAGAATTTCAGATTTTACATCCTGCATTCACATTCAGTCATCCATGTGCCTGATGCTACTGTAAAAAGTGTGTTAACACAGCAAGATGTTGGATGTAACAATAAAGGAGCTTGTATTGCAAAGGTCGAGGAGTATGATATAGATGTTAGGCCAACAAAACTCATAAGAGGGAATGCTCTTTACAGGGCCATAGCAGAGAATCAGCAAGCTGAAGAAGATGATCATAGAGTGCTCATGGTAAGTCTGCAAGATCCTTGGTTCTCAAACATTGCATATTTTCTAACTTATGGTGAATGTCCGGATGGATTAACTGCTAAACAAAAGAGGAATTTAAAGAATAAAGCCTTGAAGTATGTTATACATGATGATGTTTTATATAAGAAAGCAATTGATGGTACTTTCCTGAGATGTGTTGATAAAGATCAGTAGGAAAAGTTATTGAAATCTTTCCATGATGAAGCATGTGGAGGTCACTTCTCATCCACTGTGACAGCTTTCAAGATTCTAAGGCAGTGCTACTATTGGCCCGACATGTTCAAAGACTCATATAAGTGGGTTGCAAATTGTGAGAAATGTAGGATGTTTGTAGGCAAACCACAGTTGGCTACATTACCCCTGAGACCGATGGTGATAGATGCTCCTTTTCAGTAGTGGGGTTTGGACTTTGTAGTACCTATCAATCCTCCTTCAAGTCAAGGACATTCGTACATCTTGACTGCCACTAATTACTTCAGCAAATGGGTGGAAGCTAAACCAATGAAGAAGACTACTTCAGAAGTAGTATGTGAATTCATTAAAGAACAAATACTGGTAAGATTTGGAGTTCCCACAAAATTGATATTGGATAATGCTTCTTACTTTTCATCCTCAGAAATGGTTGCCTTTTTTTATGATCATGGGATTCAAATAGGACACTCTTCTGATTATTTTCCTCAACGTAACGAGCAGGCTGAGTCAAGTAATAAAAATCTGATTAATATTTTGAATAAGTTAGTTGCTGATAATCAAACAGATTGGCACAAAAAGATATATGATGCTCTTTGGGCAGATATAACCACTCCTAAAAGAGCCATTGGTATTTCCCCTTTTGAGTTGGTGTATGGAGTAGAGGCCAACTTACCATTGCCATTAGAACTGGCTGCTTGTAAACTGAAAACCGCAATTGAGGATAATGTTTTCAAGGATGGATTGGAAAAAAGGATCCTATATTTGACTAAGCTGCAGGAAGAAAGGGAAAATATGGTTGATAGGATCAATACCGAGTCAAGAAGTTGTTTGACAAAAGGGCAAGGCCAAGAAAATTCATGGAAGGTGATATGGTGCTGCTGTGGGATAAGAGACATGAAACTAAAGGAATGCATTCTAAGTTTCAATCCTTGTGGAAACGTCCATTCCAGATTGTGCAAGTGAATTAGAATAACTCATTCAGATTGGCATATCCTTCCAGAGAGTCCCTGCCATGTTCCTATAATGGGCAAGATTTGAAGCTATACCAGATGCGTAATTGAAGAGCAGGTAACCCCTGCGAAGTAGTTTGTTAGGTAGGTTTTCTTTTTGTGTCTTAGTTTAGTGGTTGTCTTTCATTTTGCTGCTATTTTCCTTAAGTTTTGTTTCTCCTTGTCAAGTTGTCAGTTATTTTGCGGAACTAGAGATTGCTAGAGTTCTTTTAAGCATTGTAATGCTTAAATCCCCAGTCGGAGCCAACTGTTGCCCCACTTTTCACCCCCTAACCATGCTGTTAAAAGTGGAAGTATTTGATGTCAAGTCAGAGTTAGTCATGTCTGAGTCTAAGTCTAGGTTTCCTTCAGGATAGGTTGTCCTTGCCGGGTTTCCCTGCCATTGCCTTCTTCTTTTCAAGCTGGGTGGGTTATTTGGAAGTCTTGTCATAATGGGTAGGTGATAGACCCCAACCTGGCAAGGATATCATGCTCCAATTAATGATCTTTTCAGCAAGTGGAATGATGTTTGGGAGTAATAAGTTTCAGGCATTCAAAAGAACCATGAGAAGACTCTTCATGTGAAGGATGCAATGACAGAGCCAGCATTGAATCATTCAGATTTTACTCTATATAGCAGTGTGTTTTCTGCCTTTGGGCCTGAAAACCCAGTGTGTTTTTGACCTTCTCTTTGAAGGTTCAGGATGTTTTTGACTTGCGGTTTGAAAGTTCTCTATGTTTTCGATCTTCAATTTGAAAACCCTCTATGTTTTCAACCTTCAAGTGCGCAACTCCGACCAGGTGGGTCCTAGTTTCTAGCGTTGCCACGGGGCTAGTCAGCAATCAAGAAAATAACAAACCGTCAGCGGTTACAGTTAAAATAGTGAAAATGGTTTGCGCTGGCAGATAACACTTCACGATTGGTCGCATGATTGCATACGCCTTCCTGGCCACATGCGATCGTGCGAAAAATGGTCAAACAGAGGCTTTCAGCTCTGGTGGTGGGTCCTTGGGCAATGACTTGTCCAGTTTTCATTGGCCGGTGGGGTAATACATTGACAGTGGAGGTTCGGGTGGAAAGAAAAGTCAAAGACTGGAAAGATTAAATAAATGTGCCAACAGTGCAACCCGCGTACGTCAATAGTAGAGTCCATGTGTACCAATGATGAAATGGTCGCATGATCGCAAGAATTAAACAAATACTATGCGATCATGTGAAAAGTAAAAAGCACGGATTAGTGGGCCTTGTTTCTCAGTGGGACCTGAGTCATGGCATAGCGGGAATCTACATGCACCAATCATAAGGTGGTTGCATGATCACATAAATAAAATAACACCCATGCGATCATGCGACAACGTAAGTCACCGAAGATTTTTGGCAGTAAAATAAGATCCTTCCACGTGTCAAAGGCAAAGGCTGCACTTCATCAAAGTGCATCCGACGGTCCTCGCAAAAGTGCAACCCCTGCCAAATGCTTTTGAGATCATGTGAGATGCGTACACGTGTCTCTCGGTGGGTCCGAAGGCATCTATATTAGGCAGCTCTCTGAAAGACAATCAACGATCCCCACGAGCCAATCATAGGGCGGTCGCATGATCGCATGGATTAAAATATTACCATGAGATCATGCGACAAGGCAAAAAGGGAACCTATGTACACCAACAGTGCAGATGCACTCTACTGGGACCCACAAATGCCAACAGTGTAGTCCACGGGTGTGAATGAGAGAGCGGTCGCATGATCGCATGGAATAAAATAATACCATGAGATCATGCGATAATGAAGCCTGGTGGATCCAGAAAGGGTTTGCTTGTGATGCCGAATCAATGGTAGTCATTTTTCCTCAGATGCATACACATGGAGTCGGGATGCTAGCTAACAAATAAAAATGATTGAAAGTTTCTTGGCCTTTCCAAAAGCAATTGTTACATCAAAAATGGTGAATTTGTGTAACGCAGTATGTTAAGGAAGTTGTACGTTGATGAATCTTGAACCGAATCATGAGCAGAGGTTATGATGGATAAATACATCTGAAACAGAGGAGTAATAGTTTGGGAAAGCATCAAATGCAGTGTGAAGGTTGAACCTTTATGAACAGGGGATATGTTACTCTAATCGAAAGAATTGAATTATTTTAGATTCATTTAAAAAATACAGAGAGTGAATATTGGTAATATCAATTCTTTCATGATTATGAGCTAGTGACTGTTCAAAGAATATCATCTGGCATTATGAGGGGTATTTTAAATTAAATCACAGTGATTCAAATACCTATTCAAGTCATCCTATTGAGCAAAGGAAGATGAAAGGGTAGAGTAAATTTCTTTCCTCTTCCTTATGTTTTGAAACCATTCGATTCTGTACCTTTTGGTATTCATGAAAACTGAAAGATCATGAGTTCTTATGAACTCTATGTATTGTAAAACTCTATATATACTACTGAGAAAATCAATGCAAGGGTGGGAAAACTGCATATTGGAGCAAAAATGATTCCATTTACTGAGATTTATTTATGGTTTTGTTCCATTTTAATTAATCATCTGCATTTGAATAGAAAGGACAGTTATGTATGGAGCTGTGATTACATATTGAATTCCATTTCATGTCTATGGTTGCAGTAAGTAATTCTATTTGCTTGTCATATGTAACTCTTCTCCTATTCATCCTGTTTGTTAGATTCAGTCTGGATAGAAAGTACAATTGTGTATGAAGCTATGATTTTCGCTTGGATTCCATTTCATGTCAGAGGTTGCAGTGAGGGAAATTCCATTTGTTGTTCGTATATGATTCTGCTCCTGTTCTCTCTAAGTAGAATTTGCATGATTAGAGTAGTTAGATTAAAGTTAGGAGATAGAATATATACCCTTGCCTGAATTGTTTGTGTCTATGAGCAATTCGGTTAAAACACATCAGATACAACCTGGTGATCAGTTTAAAAACATATTCATTGAACACCATACACAATCAGGGAGTTGTACCTGTTAATTCAGAGGGCAGTGATTGAAGATATACACTGACCCAATTGTTGGTAACATCCTTTTGTTCTCTTACCTTGGGTGATTTGGGAGTCAAAGATTGAAAATCTTAGAAGAGGACAAACTGTTAACCAACAGGTTTCTATGTAAACAGATCACCGGCTATGAGGTAGTTTGCACCAAGATAGTGGTTAGGGTTTCAGTGAGAAGCGCAAAAATGCCTCCACGAAGGGAACGTGGTGGAAGAGATGGTGTTGTAACACCTGAGGTTAGGGCACTGCAGAGACAAGTGCGAGCATTACAAGAGGAGATTTGCAAAGGAATGAATCTTAATGTCAAATACAAAAGCGAGGATGAAGCCGAAGAAGAAGATCAAGAAGGAGAACTCGAAGTTGTGATCCAGGAGGAAGAAAGACTTTTTTGAGGTATCTCAAATATCGGAAAGAGACCTAAGATTGAGGTCCTGAAATTTTCTAGAAATCTTAACCCAAAAGAGTTGATCAATTGGATCAATGAATGTGAAGAATATTTTGAGTATGAAGATATCGAGGATCCTGATCGGGTCATGCAAAGATCTAGTGGCAAGAGATTTAGTTGGAGCAAAATTGAAGAGGAAAGGATAAAATCCCAAGATGGGGGCGGATGGTGGATAAATTGAAGTGACAATTCATCCTTGTTGATTATGAGCTTGACCTAGTGAAGAAAATGCAAAGTTTGGAGCAAGCAAGAAGATCTATTTTGGAGTATACATAGGAGTTCTATCGAATCCTCATTAGAACAAGCCATGCAGAAGCTAACAAGGAGAAAGTTGCATGTTACCTTAATGGGTTGAGGCCAAGCATTCAGGAAGAGCTGAATTTGGTTTGAATGAACAATTTTGTAGAGGCATACTAGTTTGCCCTAAAAGTAGAGGAAAAGTTGAACAAGAAGTTTGAGAGCAGAAAAAGCGGAAGAGGTCGTGATGGAAGATCTAGTGGACAGTCATATGGAGATCGAAATGAAGATCCGAAAAAGTAGGATGAGGCTAGTAACCGTTAGAATCAAAGAGGAGATAATTTCAGTCATTTCCAAGATTAGAACAATATAGATTAGAGAGAAAGAGGAAGAGGACAAGGTTTAGGAAGAGGAGGCTTCAGTGGAACATGTTTTCACTATGGAGAAGAAGGTCATAGGCCATTTGAATATCATCAATGCCAATGAAGGACACATAGGAGGAACGAAGGCCAGACCAGAGTTGCATATGTAGATGAAGATGCCAGATCATCACATTCTGAAGATGCTGAAAGAGGAGAAGTGCTGATTAACAGAAGAGTCCTATTGAGTGGTGAAAATGAACCTAAGCAAAGAAGGAGCCTATTTCACACGATGTTCAAGTGTGAGGGTAAGTGTTGTGATGTGATTATTGATAATGGCAATACTGATAATTTGGTGTCAGAAGAGATGGTGACAAAGTTGAAGCTCAGGAGGTAGAAACACCCACATCTATATCGGGTTGCCTAGGTGCAGGATGACCACAAGGTCATGGTCAATGAACAGTGCCTAGTAAAGTTCCAGATCAGCGGGTACCAATATGAGGTACTATGTGATATCATATCTATGGATGCATGTCATATGTTGTTGGGTAGACCTTGGCAGTTTGACAGATGTGTTGTACATGATGGTTGTTTGAATACCTATTCCTTGACAAAGGATGGAGTGTGATATAAGCTAAAACCATTTAAGGAAATAGAGGTAAAGGTATGTGGTAACACAAGAATAACTTTTGTTGATAGAGGAAATTTCTCAGATGATATGCGGCATGAGCATATGTGTTTTACCTTAATTCCAAAGGCTAGGAAAGAGGAAGTAGAAGATGTACCTATAGAAGTTGCAGAATTATTGAATGAGTTTTAGGATACTATATCCGATAATGTGTCTAATGTATTACCACTAGTAAGAAAGATCAGTCATCAGATCGACCTGATTCTAGGAGCCAGTTTTCCAAATAAGGTAGCACACAAAATGACAGTAGTAGAAAGTGAAGATTTAAAGTTTAGTTCATCACACAATCCACAAATTGTATATGGAAGTAGTCCAAGAAATGCATCTGAGTTGAGAAAGATAGATAAAGGAGAAATAAGTAGTGCTGAAGCTGAGGGTTTTGCAGAACATCTAAAGAACATCCATGAGGAGGTGAGGAAGCATATTACCAAGATGAATGCACAGTATAAGGCTAAGGTAGATGAGAAAAGGAGACATAAAGAATTTCAGGTTGGAGATGAAGTCATGGTTCATTTGCGGAAGGAGCAGTTTCCAGTTGGTACATATAACAAGCTGAAAATGAAGAAATTTAGGTCATGTAAGATACTGAAGAAGCATGATTCAGGAAATGCGTATGAGGTAGAATTGCCTACTAAGCTGAATATTTCACTAGTATTTAACATTTCAGATTTGATAGAGTATCATGGAGGAGGTGTTGAAGATGAGATTACAGTAGAATAGTGGAGTATTCCAGCAACTAGTTTAGATACCAAGGAGATTGAGGACATACTGGATAGTTGTGTTAGCAGAAGCACAAGGAACAGGGCATATGAAGAATATATGGTCAAGTGGAAAGGATGACCTGTTGAAGATTCATCATGGCTAGCAAAGGAGGAGGTTAACCATCTTAGTTTTCCTCTGCACACCTGAGTCGTGACAAGGTCACTTCTCAAATTACCCCAGGTGTTTGATGCAGGAGCATCCTGGGTGTAAGAGAAATCTTGCATCACCCAAAAATATTTTTGGTTTCTTTTCAATAAGGGCTATCTTGTGTAGAGCTACTATTTATGGAAACTTACTATTTTTAGTAAGTTGGTCATACAATCTCAGAATGTTCTGATTTCACATGTGGAGGTTCATCTCAGTCATTTCAGCCTGTCAGTAAAGTTTCATTGCTAGATCAAGTCTAGTTTTGAAGATATTGAAGATTTTCGGTGTTTGAAATAGGGTACAAAAACTTTGAACTCAATTTTGAAGGCTTTAGAGGCCTTGGATGAGGTCAAATTTTTGGCCAAATGAAGCTTGCTTGATTTAGGCATTGTAAAGCTCCTCGCACCCTTTCTGAAATGGGGTTATAATAGTCAATCGAGTCAATGGGTGATGACTTATGGTCTTCAGAAGTTGGGCCACTTGAAATGGCAGAAAATAAATTTCAAAATTTCTATTCAAGTTTTAAAAGTTTTTTGGAGCCGACTTTGATATAATAAATTGTAAAATAAAATAATTCTAAGTTTGGTCGGCCTTAGGGCTAAATTTTTCGAACCTTCTCGGGTGGTGGAAATTGCCTATATAAGGAAGGCCCGTAGTGTTGTCTTAGGTAGTTCGGGGCCAATTAGGGGTAGTTCTGGCTAGAGATCTAGGTAATGATTCGAGGCTTTGTCGTAAAACATATTTTAAGGGAATGCCCATGTGGCTTTGCATATTGTAATTCTAAAAATTTGTAATTCCACATTTGTGGAGATAATAAGAAGCCCATTTGTTGTTCTTCCAAATTGTTGTTGTTTTTCTATTTTTGTTATGTGTTTGTGGTATTAAGGGGAGTACCCTTCATCAATGTAAGGTCCCCAATGGAGGAAAACTAGTTCTATTATTATAGGGATTGTTTTAGCGATACAGATTCGGAGGACCTAGTTGAAGTATGGATGGAGGAAGGAGGACATAGAAGGAAAAAGAAAAAAAGGTATAAAGCCTTAGTGGATCATGACATTCAGCTTGAAAAGACAGACAATAAAATTGACTGAGATTAGTTTAATATTGTCCCCCTAAATCTTCTCTTTGTTTTGATAATAAAAATTACAGTGATTCGGTCTTGTTCTTCACATGATTTTCCATATCTCTTGGGTTCCCTTGTTAAAAGTGTTGGAATTAGGAGAGATAGGGTACTGAGAGGGGAGGGGTGAATTAGTGCCCACAAAAAATTTAACACATTAACCTTTCAGATCTACAACAGAAAACAGTGATAACCTTCCAAAATAACTTGTATCCAATACATGTATCATTCATCCATTCAACTTGTGAAAGTAAATAACATGAAATCAACAATATAACAGTCACATAACACAAGTATTTTCGTAAAGCAGAAACCCTTGTTAGAAGGTAAAAACTACGGTGGGGATGACAACCACAAATTTTTCACTACTACAGATAGAAAAGGTTTGCTTGTTAGGGCTACAAGTTTTGATCACTTCTAGAGATCTTACCCTGTTAGGAGTAACATATTAGATCAGCTAGATCTACCTAGTTATAGGATTTTAACAACACTACTTGAGTGTGCACTCAGTTAAGAGATTTACAAAAGACTGTCAAGTCTACTCTGTTAAGACATTTATCTAGAACTAAATTACAATGATTAGAAAGCAATAGGTAACTATCTGCTAAATTACAACTTGATTGTCTGATACAGATCAATAAAGTACTGACAAAATATTACCTTTATTGTGATGAATCTCTACTCTGAACTGCTCGGTTAGCCTGGTCTGATTTTGCTTAATCTGATAACCTCTGAATATTGATCTGCACTATATGTCAACTAATAGTCTTGTAGGTTGGCTAGAACTTCAAGTGCTTCTTTGCTCATACATCAGTCCACCCACATCAAAATGAAGTAACATACAAAATATATAGCATACAATATTATGTCGCTTAAACAAAATTAGGTTTACAAATCTTAGACAAAACACTAAGATCTACGGTGTACAAAAATAACCTAGATCAAACTATTACATAGAATCTTCATCATATCTTAACAATAAATTATTCTTGATCTTGGTAATACATTTTCTGATATGTTATAACCATTTTCATAGAAGAATGTGCCATTCTTGATTACTATGTTGTTTCCTATGATTTTGGTAAACACCGTATAAATTGCTCGGTGTTTATTCTGACGCTCAGTGTTTACTGTCACTCGGTATCGGTGTCTGTTGATGCTAGGTAAACTGACTGATGCTCAGTGTATATACTTTAACCAACTGACATGTTTTTCTTATAGTTACTGACTAGCTTCATATATGTAACCGACCGATATCTTTGATAACCTTTGATACTAATGACAACCTTTAATGCTCAATAGAGATAACAATCTCCCCCTTTGGCATTAGTATCAAAACTTGAATGTATATAGACCTTGTGTCTCAAAAAAAAACTTATATCTCTGCCATATACATAAACATATCAAAAAAATTCTAAGTACTCCCCCTCGGTGCATGCTCTGGTAATGTGTAGTATACTTTGACAAAAATTTACATATTTGGCATATACATTGATTTCCCCCTTTTTGATATTAATGCCAAATACAAAAATGGTATACTTATAGGTTGTCAAAAATGCGTTGATGGGTTTTCTTCAGTGACTCCAAGAGGTTTTCCCATTCCTCTTTCAAAGATATCGGTCGATTGCATATATGAAGCTAGTTGGTAACTATAATCAAAATAGGCCATTCGGTTAAAGTATATACAATGATCATCAGTCAATTTGTCGAGCATCAGCAAACACTGATACCGAGTGACAGTAAACATCGAGCATCAGAATAAACACCAAGCAGTTTATATAGTGTTTACTGAGGATCACAGGAAATGACATAGTAATCAGGAATGGCACATTCTTCTATGCAAATGGTTACAATAGATCAGAAAACATATTACCAAGATCAAGAACAATTTATTGTTAAGATATGATGAAGATTCTATGTAATAGTTTGATCTAGGTTATTTTTGTACACCGTAGATCTTAGGGTTTTGTCTAAGATTTGTAAACCTAATTTTGTTTAAGCGGCATAATGTTGTATGCTATAGATTTTGTATATTACATCATTTTGATGTGGGTGGACTGATGTATGAGCGAAGAAGCACTTGAAGTTATAGCCAACCTTCAAGACTATCAGTTGACATACAGAGCGGATCAATATTCAAAGGTTATCAGATTAAGCAGAATCAAAGCAGGCTAACCGAGCAGTTCAGAGTAGAGTTTCATTACAGTAAAGGTGATATTTTGTCAGTACTTTATTGATCTATATTAGACAATCAAGTTGTCATTTAGCAAATAGTTACCTATTGCTTTCTAATCATTATAATAGAGTTTTGGATAAATCTCTTAACATAGTAGACTTGATAGTCTTTTGTAAATCTCTTAACCGAGTGCACACTCAAGTAGTGTTGTTAAAATCCAATAACTAGGTAGATCTAGCTGATCTAATATGTTACTCCTAATAGGGTAAGATCACCAGAAGTGATCAAAACTTGTAGCCCTAATAGGAAAACATTTTCTATCTTCAGTAGTAAAGAATTTGTGGGTGTCATCCCCACCACAATTTTTACCTTCTAACAAGAGTTTCTACGTTACCAAAATACTTGTGCTATGTGACTGTTATATTATTGATTTCATGTTATTTACTTTCAAAAGTTGAATGGATGAATGATACATGTATTAGATACAAGTTATTTTGGAAGGGTATCAATGTTTTTTGTTGTTGATCTGAAAGGTTAATGTGTTAAAGTTTTTGTGGGCACTGATTCACCCCTCCCCTCTCAGTACCCTATCTCTCCTAATTCCAACAATTGGTATCAGAGCATAGTTCTCTTATTGGACATTTTAACCACTGAAGGGTAAAGATCCTAAGACATGGAGAGGTACAAGCTAGAAAAGACTATTGAGAATCAGAAGATTCAGATGCAGATGTTTATTGAATAGTACAAGTAAGCCAAGGAAGGACTAAAGAAATTACTGGTTGAAAGGAAGAACCTAGCTATTCTGCAAAAAGAGATTGGTTACCAAGATGAAGCAATTGATGATATATTTGATCATGTTGCATCTATTTCTAGAAGTATTTCTAATGGATCTGAAAGCATAATCTCTTATTTATTTGAATAGAATCAATATTTAACAGACCAAGTGAAAGCACTGCAAATCGGTCAAGAATCTCAAATGGTGAGAATGGTAGACACAATGAACAATGCTAGACAAGATAAGCAAGAAAGGAATCTGGCTATTGATGACCGAAGACAAATGACTAATCAACTTCAAGCAAAAGAAAGTGAAATACAGAGACTCACCAATCACCATTTTCAAGTATCTAATCAGATGATGATTGTGAATCAAGAAGTAAACCGAGTAAATGGAGAATTGTCAAGGAATCTTGAAGAAGTTGCAAGACTCAGAGAGGAGAATGAGAAGCTAAGAAATGAAGTGAAAACTCAACAACAACACAATGAAATGAAGAAATTGGTTGAGGACAGTTCTAAGAAGATTGATGACTTTCTGTTTAATCAAAGAAGATTTGGGAGTAAAGCTGGTCTAGGCTATACTGGCGAAGGAGAATCATCACATCAAGCTGAACAAGTCAACAACAATCAAAATCAAAGATCTAAAGTGTTGACATGTTATCACTGTGGAAAATTGGGACATACATCTAATGTGTGTAGAAGCAAAGCACAAGGTAAACCTCCTGTCACTCCTAAATTCAATGGATATTGTTATTATTGTGGTAAGTATGGTCACCAAGCTTATGAGTGTAGAGCTAAACAAAATGATATTGCTAACAATACTATTGTGGAGAAATTATGCTATACTTGTAATAAACATGGACACACTACTCGAGAGTGTAAGGCTAAGTTGAAACAAGTATGGACTCCTAAGTAGAAGACACAACGCAAGCCATATCAACCAAAGAAACAAGGTAACTCCTATGTTTGGGATTATAACACATGGGCTAACTATGTTGCATGTGGTAGATATGGACACATTGCAGCGAACTATAACAGGAAAAGATGGGCTGGACAATCAAGAAGCTGGACAAGCACTAGAATGGCATGTATGCATTGTCATAAAGTTGGTCATTTAAGCAAGGACTACAGAGACCGAGCACCAAAGGAAAATCATGTATTTGAGAATGGAAACACTATTACAGACATCATGAAGATAAGGAACACTATGTGGAGAAAGGCATCTAATGAGAATGCAGAATCAAGTAATGCTATCGGTGAAACCTCGTCCACTGGATTGGGTGACATCGGTACCTCCACTTAAGGTGATATAGCTATGTATGGGACTGACATTTCAAAATGATCACATTTTACATATAGTTCCCTATATATGTTGTGCACATACCAAATCTGCATGAATGAAGATGCATTATGGTTTATATGTTTTGAGCTAACAAAGTTATACAGTCGATAAAAGTAAGACTGAGCATTGGTTACCCATTGGTAATCACTATTCAAGGTTAACCGAATACCAATATGAACCGAACAAGGAAATCTTGTGTTAACCGAGAAAATAAAAGTTTATAGTTGTCACTGAGCTTACAGTTGTCATGAACTGGAAAGTAGGTCAAGCATTTAATGCATAAAGTTTTGAGCGGGAATATCAAAAATTCTATAAATACACAGATGTAAGAGTTCATTTTTCACATTTTGGATATCAAAGAGCTAAGATTTCATAGAGCGAGTTTGAGCAAGAATCCTTCACGCAAATTCAAGTCATTGTAGATCGAACCGAGCACACTCTTCGATACATTCCGAGTAAGTTGAAACCCTACCAAGAACATTTCTCATATTTATCAAAAAACCTAGTTTGTAGAAATGGCATCTACTGCGAGTTCATCTAAATTTGTGGATGAAGAAGTCAATTTAATTGTGTCAGCAAGTTATAAGGAACCTCCTTATAAGTTACACCCTGAAGTTGCCTCAAAAATTGATATAGCGGGCACTTTTTCAAGCATCCCACCTAGGGTTTTGTTGACAGAAGATATAAAATCATACATACACTATAAAATTGGGGAAATTGGAGATTTCGATATGTATGTTGCATTTCAGGCACTTTGTAATGAGAAAATGGAACTGAAACCAAAGCACAAATTGGTTGAGACACTTGGTCTCACTCATGCCCTAGATTTTTTGAAGAATTTCAAGAATGAATGGATTAGGGTTGTGTTAAGCAAATATCACGAAGGCACATTTTGGTTATAAAAATTGATCAAAGTAACTAAGAGGATGATTAGCAGGGTTACTAGTTACCCAACTGCTAACAAGGTCAAAGCATTTCGAAGCACTACACAAACCAAAGTTGAGAAGAACACTGGCGCAGCATGGGATGGTAGAGCATTAAAGATTTCAACAATTGTGGATCCCAAAGTGAAGTTCGCAGCACATGTTATTGGTTATAAAATCTTTCAGTCGAGCAAGTCAAATAGTGTACCATGTAGTGCAATAGACATGGCTTACAAACTGATAAAGAAGGGTCATCAGATAGACCTAGCTAAGCTACTACTGAGACATGTTGAGGATAACATGAAGACAATAAAGGCACAAAAGTCCAATACCTGTAAGTTTGGTTCACTACTTGTATGTCTATTTTTCTATCTCCAAAAATTATTTCCCTCTGTCAGTCACACTAAATGGGTAGATGAGAGACAAATCACTGCACAAATATTTGATATTATGAAAGGTATGGGAGATAATGTTGAGAATGTAATAAACAGTTACTTTGAAGATTTTAAAGTAAAGATGAATTTGAGAAGTAGAATTCTTGATGAATTGGTCGATAAATATGCAATGGACATTTATTTTCTAGTAGACACCAACCATACCATGATAAAAAGTAGTTGAACCAAGAATCAAATGGCTAGCACCTATGGGCTATGAAATGGATTATGATTTCGGATTGAAATCAATATAGGCACTACTAGCATTACCTAAAGAACCCAAGGCCACTAGGTTTGGAACCTTTGAAGAAGCTAAGTCTACAATCAAGATAGGTTTGGTCATTAATAAAATGACAAGGAAGGCTAAGAAGATGAAAAAAAATTTATCTGAGAAATTTGAGAAGGAGGCA